>JAXOUE010000015.1:127853-318625 GCA_036250105.1 Parasarocladium wereldwijsianum | reverse complement strand
GGGGGGGTGTGGTGGTTGGGGTGGGTGAGGGCGCCAACGTAGGGCTGGCCCTGGGCGACAATGTGGTGGGGGTGGGGGGGGGGGGGGGGTGGGGGTTGGGGGGGGGGGGGGGGGGGGGGGGGGGGCTTTTTTATCTATCGCCGCCCGCCTATCTATCTCATCCCGCACCGATCAACCGCGCCCCAAACCCGTCTCGTCATGCAAGATGGATGCGTGAGCTGAGGCATAATATGGGGGACGGCCGATTGGGGGTTAGACAGAAGACACACAATGAGAACACACAGAGAGAGAGAGTGTATCAGAGAGAGAGTCAGTGTACACTCTCCTACCAAAAGAGGTCCACCCACTCCCCCCGGCCCCGGAGAGAATAGGAGGACGGGATGCTCTTTGCTTATCTATCGCTTCCCAAAGGCTCGGTTGTATATAACATTCTTGGATGATCCGCTCGATTCGTGCATGCCTTCCCTCTCGTTTTTGAGTTTCTGATCATCGATCCCATCTGCTTGCTTCCATCGTCATCACCATCCTCGCTCCTCAGTCTTCCTCCTCCGACCAGGACGACTCCTACATCTTCACTCCTCGAGAAAAGTCCTCGCCAATTCCGACACCTGAGCTTCACTGTCCTGATCCGGTCATTCATCGACTCCTTTTTACGACGCTACCATCTAGATCTCCAAACTATCTCTCCGACTCTTCACACTTTGGTGCCCCTTCTGGATCTTGCTTTTTTGATAACGACTCGGCTGCTCTGCTGGACGCTTCTCTCTCTCTCGGACGCCTTGCTGGTCCACGACTCAAAAACCCTCTTCAGTCTCAATAGACCTGGGTGTTTATCACCCTCTCCAATCAACCGTCAAAAATGTCATACAGTCACGTCGGTGCGCCGACAGAGTTCAATGGCACAAATGCAGCGACCGGTGGTGATTCGAGTATGTTTCCCACCATCCCGGTCCTACCTCTACTCGCCTCAAAGGGAAAGTAATAGCTGACAGTGATTGCAACCTTACAGCCACCACAAACCTCAACCAATGGTACCAGTCTGGTGACCAGGCCTACATCCTCGTCTCGGCATGTCTCGTCATGCTCATGATCCCTGGCATCGCCTTCCTCTACTCCGGTCTCGCCCGCCGAAAGTCCGCCCTCTCCATGCTCTGGGTCGTCATGATGTCCTTCTCCGTCATCGTCTTCCAGTGGTACTTTTGGGGCTACTCCCTCGCCTTCAGCGGCAACGCCAGCAACCCCTTCATCGGCGACCTCCACAACTTTGGCCTCCGCAAGGTCTGGGGCGCCCCCTCCCCCGGCTCGCCCCTGATCCCCGCCCTGCTCTACTCCTTCTACCAGATGATGTTCTGCGCCGTCACCGCCGCCCTGACTGTTGGTGCCGTCGCTGAGCGCGGCCGCGTCGTCCCGGGCATGGTCTTTGTCTTTTGCTGGGCCACCCTCGTCTACTGCCCGCTTGCCTACTGGGTCTGGAACGCAAAGGGGTGGTGCTTCACCAACGGCGTCCTCGACTACGCCGGCGGTGTGCCCGTCGAGATCGGCTCCGGTCTGTCCGCTCTCGCCTACTCCTGGGTCCTCGGCCGCCGCAACGAGAAGATGATGATGAACTTTCGCCCTCACAACATCTCCCTCATCACCCTGGGCACCATCTTGCTGTGGTTCGGCTGGCTCGGATTCAACGGCGGTTCCGCCTTTGGCGCCAACCTCCGTGCTGCCATGGCGGCTTGGAACTCGTGCCTCACCGCCATGTTTGCCGCCATGACCTGGTGCCTTCTCGATTTCCGCCTGGCCAAGAAGTGGTCCATGGTCGGCTGGTGCTCGGGCACCATCTCCGGTCTCGTTGCCGCCACGCCTGCTTCCGGTTTCATCGACCCTTGGGCCAGCATCATCCTCGGTGTTGTCGCTGGTGTCGCTTGCAACTTTGGCACCAAGAGTGAGTGATTTTCTGTTACACTTGACATGCTCCCATAAAACTCGTTGCTAACATCTTCTCCAGTCAAGTTCCTCATCCGAATTGACGACTCCCTCGATGTTTTCGCCGAGCACGGCATCGGCGGCATGGTCGGCCTCCTCTTCAACGCCTTCTTCGCCTCCGACGCCATCATCGGCCTCGACGGCGTCAACACCGGCGCCAAAGGCGGCTTCCTCGACGGAAACTACGTCGTCCTCGGCTGGCAGATTGCCGCCATCGTCGCCTCCTCCGCCTACGCCTTTGTCGTCTCCGCCGCCATCGCCAAGATCATCGACATGATCCCCGGCCTCAAGCTCCGCGCCTCCGAGGAGGCCGAGCTCCTCGGCATGGACGATGATCAGCACGGCGAGTTCTCCTACGACTACGTCGAGGTCCGCCGTGACTTCCTCGCCTGGAGCCCCCACCGCGTCGAGCCCTGCCAGAACGGGGAGGTTGTCATCGAGCCGCAGCACGGCATTCAGGAGCACGCTTCGCTCGCGCACTCGGATCCCATCGTGCCGCACAACGAGAAGAAGCCCGAGTCTTTTGCTGGCGAGAGTGATGGTCCGGGGAGCGGGCCTAGCGAGTCGAGGAGTATGCACGAGCCCGAGCCTGAAAAGCGCGATTAAAATGGTGTAGTGCTTGACTTTCCTTTCATCTTTTATGCCGCACATAATTTGTGTTTTTTTTTGTCGGAATTTTGTGACATATTTACTTATGTCAAGTCGCCTCCATGCGAACAAAGAGGCTTTGGTTTTCTCAGCGGGCATTGGCGTTTCTTCGGATGGGATGGGATGACTTGGTGTGTGTTCTATTTTCTCTCTTCATGTTTGGAAGATTTGTACCTGCAGTGGTAGAGAATCCCGATGTTTTCTTCGGGTATGAGCGATGCTCATTCGATTACTAGGAATGAAATCACGTTTCAAGTATACTGAAGATGGGAGATGGAATCGATGCATGGTGAATGTATGGTAACATGTACAACTCACTAGACTAGCAGGGCTTCTCTCTGACCGATTTTTTGTTTCACAATGCGCAAGTGAACGTCGACTTTATCAGTTACTATCTTTACATCTATTAACATGTATAACATGTACACGTTCAACACAAGGAGACCGTTTCCCCGCCTCACGAGTCTTCTCTTGCATCAGCCTTGGGAACCAGACCCATGTGTCGTCCTACCGCGGCGCACCGTCCGTGAGTTCACCATACGGCACCTTCTCATAGTCTCCGTGGCACGCATATTCAAACTGCGCCCTCTCCGGCATCTTCTCCTGCACCTTCAGGAACGTGTCCAGCTCGCACCATCCGTCCTTGCGGTCCGGGCCACACTCGGGAAAACTCTTCCCCAGGGGCAAGGTCCTCTGGTTCAACACAAAGTGGACGTACTTGGTCTCGCCTGCTCCCTCCTCCTCGGAGAACCCGGTACGGTCCGCCAGCACGGGCCGGGGCGACTTGATAATCTCAATGTCAAGGCGCGCACCAAAGGGGGTGACGTGGGAGACGGTGAAGGCGTGCTTGCCGGGGTACCTGTCGGCGGGGAGCTCCTCGGCAAACTGGCGGATGCCAAAGGCCGTGAGGATGGCGACGATGTTGGTGTCGTGGGAGAAATCAAAGTAGAGGGTTTGATTGAGCGGGAAAGTCTCGGTCGAACTGTCAAGAGTGACGTTGATGTTGGAGCCCGAGTAGGCGAGTGTGTGGTTCTGCAGGCGGGCAATGACTTCTTGCTGGTAGCCGAGGCCGACGGCACGCTGGGATGATGTTAGCAGACTTGATCATTTGGTTATGAGCGGCCTGGTGTCGTGCGTACCCCTGTGGGACTGTGAAAGCCGCTGCCGGCTGAGAAGCTGAGATCGGTCGAGTAGCCGTAGTTGCGCCATTCTTCCCAGGTGAAGAGCTCGCACCAGCGGCTATAGCCGTAAGCAACCTACGCAGTGTAAGCGTATGTATTATAGCCAAGTCAACACGGTCGCTCTGGCACTCACGGTCTCATAGGGGCACATGGTCTGAGCCGCGTAGACGTCCTCGATAGTCCATTCATATCCTTTTGTCATACCCTGTAACCGGGCTTGCGCTGAGACGAGTGTATTAGTAGATGACGGCAGCCGTACTGCGAGTAATGCTGCAACTCACCATCTTTGAGATAGATGCCAGTCCAGGTCGCGAGAGCTTCCTTAGCGGAGGACTTTCCCCATGCATTCGGGCACACCAAAGAACCGGCCAACGAGTTGTTGAAGCCGCCCTTCTCGATGATCACTTCGATTGTGGCGTTATTTGTCCTGTAGTACAATCAACATGATGTTTGACGCGTCACAATCTCGCTCATGACTCACCAATCAAGACCGAAAAAGCCAGCCATCCAGTTCTCAGCAGACTTGAGCATACGATCCTGGGTCTATATGTCGTCAGTCTATAGCCTGTATCGCTCCAGAGACAGATCGAGCTTACCGTTGTCCTGGCAATGATCTTGCTGTTTGGGTTGTACAAGCTGCCATACATATAACTGTGCAAGACCCCTGGTGCGCGATGAGTTTGCCGTTCTCGGAACAAAAGTGTCGACGGGAAGAGGACCCACCAGATTCAAAAAGCTCCTGTCTACCCTTGGGGACTAGAATCTCACTGCCGAGCTGGTACTCCCAGTCCTGGAGAAATTCGAGATCTCCATTCGTCCTGAGCTTCTTGCCGGCCTTCGCCAGCCGCTCCGCCAAACCCTCCACGTTGGCCCCTGACGTCGGGTAGCGAGACCCGTGACGCGAGAGCATCTGCACCTGAACAATCTCGGCACCTGGTGGGATGGGATACTCGTCGACTCCGAACCCCGGAGAGGGCTGGTAGGGCGTAAGGTATCCCATCATCTCAAAGATGCTCCGGTTGCCGTCGGTCATGCCCTCGATCGGAACAGAGGTCTGCAGCGGGGCATTCGGTGCGTACGTCGCCTTGGAATCAAGGACTCGCGACTGCGCCAAGAATGCTGGCGCACCGGTGGCCGTCGGTCCGGGCCATTGGTTTGGCGATGTCTGAAAGTACTGCGGTACCTTGGAGGGCCGACAAGGGCATTCTTCTGACTGGTTTGAGGCGAAAGAGGAGGGCAGTAACAGGTAGAGTGTCGAGGCTAGTAAGACGACGACACTCGCCGAAAGAAACAAGGTGGTGATCTTTTGTCGACGGTGATCTGGGCGATGGTAGCTGAGCATCGGCATTGGCTGTAAGGGCTGCTTGCCAAGGTCCTCTTCGTGTGAAATGCGCTCATCGTGGTCGTTGCTGCTCTCATCCTGACCAACTGGTGCGTAGCCTGCCAAACCTCCGGGTGATGACTTGGAAGCCTGATCTGCAGGCGTCGTGGAGGCTGAAGAAGCCATGAGTGTTGCGATGTGAATGTACGTCGTAGTGAGCAGGGCGCGTTCTTCAAGGACGTGGTTGGATTGGTTCGAATCTCTCGGGCAGGTTCAAGATGAAATTGCCAGAGCTCAGGGTGTATTAAGTGAGCTAGTGCGATTTGCAGTGATGATCAGTCTATCATCGCGTCGATGTTGATGAGATACCGAAGGGGTTCGTGGACGGCTGCACGCCAAGACACTCGACACAAGGAGGCCGATAGATGATACGGTGTGCGGTCGTTGTTCGTACTGTTTCGATATTCTATCTCCGCCTGAACGCATGCGGCTAAAGCGCCTCATACAGTGCGCAGCTTTGGCAAGTCCTGTTTGCAGCCGTCTGGTCCACAAACACCTTTCTCGTGTCTAATATGACTGCGAGCCAAGTAATCCCGTTCTTTGCACATCTTTCTCCGTCTTGTCAACAGGTGCGTGCCGCTGTGTCCTCATCTGTCTCTGCCTCATCAATAGCCTGATGACATAAGACGGTCTTTGACAGCGAGAAAAAGCGGAGACGCACCGCGATCAATTAAAGTCGCGTCTCAACTCAACGTCTTGATTGGCGTACGCTGCACCCCAACTTTTTTTCTTCGAGCATCAAGGCCTCGCCTAGCAGATTGCGCAGCTTGTACCTAGGACTGGGTGTCGACTTGAAGGGATATTGAAATGCTGTCCATCAGCATCGGGCAATGCCATCGGGTATAATCGTATTTTCTCTGCACATGTGCGTTCAAATAGATGGATCGATAGCAGGACCAGCTAAGGTTAATGCTTTTGCACTTGAAGATATTACTGTGACAAATGTGCTGCATTTTATCACCTTAAACAAATAGCAAACCCCGAAACCTCCAATTCAGGCTTTCGGGTATAATAGTTCACAATGGCAGCTTGGGATGTTTCACTCCCAGTGTACGTGCGTATGTGCGTTTGTGTTTGGCTGCGGTCACCTTCTTGCGTCGTGGCTCCTTGGACCTTGACCTTGGACCTCCCTCCCTCTGCTACGGTCCACTCTCCTTCATCATCACCGCGCGGCTACCAACACAAGAACACCGCGTATATCCAGCAACCTCACCATGCCATCGGACGCTGGCTCTTCCGATCTCTCGTCTCTGTCGTCCCTCTCACCGGCACCCTCCGACAATGAGCTCGACGACCTGAGTGACGCCGATGCGCCGCCTGCCAAGTCGGGCATCCTCAAGTTCTTCTCCAAAGTATCAGACCAGGAGCCACGCGAACCTTCCCCGCCACCTCGGAAGCGATCGCCCTCGCCGCCTCACGAATATGTCCTCGCAGATAATCCAGACATTGCAGTACGAATATTCCGCCTCCTTGGGCCATCGAAAGACTGGTGGTGATGGCGGTGGTGGACGTTGTGCCCCTTCGCGCCGACCCCGCGTTGCGTCGTCGGGCTCGCCATCAGCGCGTGCCAGACCGCGACTCGCATTCTAGTAATCACCGTGCTAACTTGTACAGTTTATTGTCATGTTCAGGAGTCGATTCAATGACGCGTTTCCCAAGTCGCTCGCGCACTTCGGACCCCAAGAACTCGAGCGAGACGTGGTGGAATCGATCCCTGGCGACCGAGTCGAGAACTTTCTCTGTGCAGTGTTGGGTCTCCTGTTGAATCGAAAGCAGGATGTCAAGTAAGCGCTATCTTGTCAATTCAGATCGGGAAAACAATACTGACTACTTGCCACACAGGCCAGGTCACTACGGACGCGCACTCGAAGACGCGATCACGTCGCACAAGTCTCAATGGCCGAAGCAATGGCAAGGCAAGAACCCTCTGTCGGGCGGAAACACATTCAACGCCATGACACCCACAGACAGGGTATGTTGTCATTCGGAATACTCCCGTTCATTAGACTGACGTTCATAACAGCTTCTGTTGCTGAGGACCCTGATTCTTTGGACAATGGCTTCCTCAGACACCGTCAAGTCTCTCATTAACGCATCGTACAAACAAAACCGACACGAGGACGATCTCAACCAACCCCGGTCCGTCCAGCCGTGGGGCTCGGACGCGGATAAGCGTCGATACTTCCTGATCGAGGGACAGGACGATACCAACTTTCGCGTGTATCGCGAGAGCAATCCTGCTGCAACCGCCCGCACCTGGTGGAGCGTTGCTGGTTCAATAGACGAGCTCAAGGATCTCATCGACAAGCTGCAAGAAAAGGATGGCCGACCAAAGTCGAAGGCTCTGGGATTCAAAATGCTCCAAGCGATACCCCGCTTCGAAGCAGGCGAAGAGGTGAGTTGCGCGCAGATGTAGCACCTTGCGAGGTCAGGAAAGCTAATGCTCTCCAGAAACGGAAACGAAGAGAGTACAGACAGATGCAGAAGGAGCGCTTCAAACGACCAGAGCCAGGCTTCTCGATGTACGAGGGACGAACACGTGGAAAGCGAATGAAGTACACTTATTCTGACGACGAGGAGCTCTATTCCGACGCCAACACACGACGATCTGCGCGTAACACTGGCACGCACACGCCTGTGGAGACTGGCCCAGTCACCACTTCCAGCGGTCGACAAATCCGAGCGCCAACAAGACTCAATGTCGACGAGAGCGCACCAGCCAGTGTCCAAGGAGACTTCTCGGATCTGGACCACGAGACCTCTGTCGGGCCCACGGGGCGGCCCAGGCGTGCAGCGGCACCCACCCAGGGAACGAACGGTGCAGACGACACCCGACGTGCCTCGCGACGCAATGCCTCGGCAGAATCGGACGACGAGGATTCGGAGGAGGTTGATTACGGAGATGACGAGCAAGATGACGAAGCTCACGTGCCAGAAGAGGAGGAGGAGGAAGAGGAGGACGACTATGATGCAGATGAAGCTATGGTGGACGATGATTTGGGTGGCGAGTCCCAGAGTCGGATTGTGAACATGAATGTTGGGCCCCCGAAGCTGAAGGGCGTATTGGCGAACGAGAAAGGACAAGATGGTGCAGCAGAAGGGCTTTCAGATGCAAAGGCTACCCATGTGTACCCAGCTGCACAGGCGCTGGGCGACGTCACGGATACTCCCGCGGGCAACAAGATGGACGTGGACGCCGCGCCCGAGAACAAGCTCAAGTCTGGCGAGGCTGCCGATAAGAACGGCAGGCCAGCGACGTCCGACTCGGCAACCCAGGGGGAGCACGAAGGGGCAAACGGAACAGCTGCATCGACTTCACTGGCGTTCCGTGGCAGCCCAGAAAAGCGACCTGCGCAATTACCGTCGGCACGCGTGACCGAGTAGAGCAATGACTGTGTGGCCATGGATATCTTGTCTTTGCTAGGTGGTTAGCGTTGTACAGCGTGGTGGGAAATGTGCTGTATTTCTGTTGCACTGCGTAATGTTGGCACATTGCTGGTCTAGGATTTATTGATGCGGGATAAACAAAAGATAGATGCGGCAATGAGAGTTTAGGACTTTCCTCTTCTTTGATCGTAATTCGCTGCGTCTAGTTGATATTGTTATCGCCAGTCTAACGTCTGTTTGGTGGTTCTGGTGGTGCCCGAGTGCCTTGTGTGCAGTGTGATGAGAAGGTCTTGACCCTGGGTTCCATGAAAGATGCGTTGGCTTATGCGACGAGCTCAACTTAACGGAAAGGCATGCCATAATTTGAAAGATTTGGAGAAGGCAAAAAAAAAAAAAAAAAAAACACGACAATGCCCTGCCACGCAGTATGTAGGAGTGAGCACCAAAAGAGCAAAAGAAACGACGTGGGCCTGATTCGAACAGACGCTCCCGAAGGAACAAGATTTCTAGTCTTGCGCATTAGACCACTCTGCCACCACGCCATTTGATGTGAAATGAGCTCAAAATAAAAAATATAAGGTGAAATGTACTGCCAGGCCGGCTTACTCCCGATATCAGCATTTTCATCCATCTGCTTAAGTGCCCAAAATCCACCATCGTGATTGGCCGACAAAAGGTCAGAACGATTCAAATAGCAATAGCGCTTAGCGTTGACCATGTGAAAGATAGTTACGTGGTGGCTCTACTAAGTAACTAATCTACCGGTGGTCTTTAAGCACTCAAGGAGATGAATTGCATAGCCTCGAGCATTTTACTCTCACGACGTCACAAAAAAAGAATCAAAGATGAAGATGGACTTAAGAGCGCGCATCCGACGCGTCTTTTGCGCCAAATGTCCACAATGGGCCGGCTGAATCAACGGCGTCCGCTGATCGTAATAAACATTTCGTCTGGCATCCAGACTTCAAAAGGCAGGTAGGCGGCTTTGGGAGATTACCCGAAAGTTTTCGAGGAGAGATTCTTTTTCCGAATTACCGGTACAGCGCGACCAATGCCTTCGCTTGTTGCGCTATAATATACGCCAGCATGGTTATGGTATATGAGATTCGGCGAGGATACGAAGCATGGGGCCCAAGTAGGAGGTGGAAGGTAGTCGGCGACAAAACATAGAGACCAGACGTAATCTTAATCTTACGCGCAGGACTAGTCGGAGATCTGTCAAGATCCGTGGTGATCAGCAGCACGACACAGATTTGTGTGAAGGAGAAGAAAAATTGGGATGACCCAGTCTTTCTACAAGGTATTTGCAAGGTATTCTTGTTATTGTCATCATCGTGGATGTTGTGGTGTCTGAGACGCAGGTCAGGGCGATCATACAGATGGTGGTTAGAGGCACTGGCCAGACCAGACAGCCACACGGACGCGTGACCAAGTGCCGCTGTTGGATGACTGACTGACTGACTGATGGCCTTTTCCTTGAGCGATGGCAAGGCAGCTGCGGCTTTCATTGTCTTGAGGATCGGAGATGACAGAGCCAAAGATGTGAATAAAGATGCCGACCGGTGATTGGGTCGAGTTTGGCGCCGAAGGTGTGCCAGGGCTGCAAGGACGCTACAGAGCAAGGCGCTGGTTCGTCAATAGATTATTCCGCGTGAGAGCGTGCTCGCCTTTTGCGGTGCTTTTCCCTTTGTTGCCGGCCTGCAGGACGACATCTGCACAGCGGGGATGCTATTATTAGACATTCATTTAGCGCCGCAGGCCTCATGTTTCGATGTCGCCCAGTAGCCAATCACAGGCCGGAATGGGGAGGGTCAGGGGCCGCATGCCTGCAGCGATGAAGCGAGAGGGTGGGAAGGGAAGGAGGAACGCAGGAGCACCCGCCCCACATAGCAGCACCCTTCCACTGTCGGCTCGTCGTCGAAACACAGAAGATGAGGGCCCTCTCGAGTCACTAATATAATTGCAGTACAACTGCATGCACAGCACGATGAGATGAGCATCCTAACCAGAATCGAGGTTAGCCGCTGTAGATGTCTGCTAATTAGGCCGCTGTCATCGACCTGCAGCACGCAGCCTCGCCGAGCGGTGACCCAGATCGAAACGGACCTGGAAACCAGAAACACAAAAGTCTACAGTCCGCCTAGGGCTCTTACTTCCCTTGCCGGCATGCCCTCGTCCTGTTGCACGTACGTTGCGAAGGGAACCAGGTCGAGCCCGAGCCCCGTAGATAGAGACTACGGGGCTTTCGATACTGTGCCTCATCGTATCGCTCGCGGTCCCAGCCTATTTTCAGCACGCGAGGCCAGACCTGATCTGTGCTTTCTGGCAGTGCACTCATTCACTCATCGCAGCAGGCAGCGAGCGCAAAGAACACCGCAGGCGAAGAGAGCTAACGCCAGTGTATGAGGGGCCCCCCTGGTCTAGCGCGTCCCCGCTGATGGACCGGGGCCACTTACGTCTCGTGCAGCAGAAGAGCAGAGCATCCTAGACGCACTGTTCTGCAGAAACCCGGTGGGTACTCATGGCGACTTCTCACACGCTTGTCGAATGCGTCCACGGGAAGGTACCCGCAGGTCTCTGCTCACTTGAATCTCGCTGTTCGCCTCTTGCGCAACCCTGCCTCACGAGACAGAACAGAACCGCCTTTCGCGTCTGGTCAGGCTTGCCGCTTTCACCTCGCTCGCTCTCATCTGCATCTCCATCTTCGTGCCCTGTCCCCCATCCTATCCCACTCCCATTCCCATTCCTCCCACCGCATCCTCTTCCCCTCCGCCCGGGCGTCTCGCTGCTAGGCTTCTTGACAACGTCCAAGCTGCATCTTCTCTCTACCTATCCTTCGTCTTCTCTTCCTCTTTGTGCATCAGCGAGCCGCCCGCCTCCGCGACCTCAGCCTCATCCTCACCACCAGGCTCGCGGGCTTTTTCTCGTCCAATCCGACCATTCTCTTGGTGCCGCTCAGATACCACACGAGCCGCTCGAGAGGTTCGTACGCCTAGACGCCCGTTCACATCGACCATCCGCTTGCCATCTGCTTTCTGTCCGTACGACCTCACTTGTTTCATCAGCCGGCACGATCCTCCCGCCGTTTCGCCTACCTAATAATTCATCTCGCCTGTCGACACACGCGCGACAAAGAACATTCAAGTGCTCACCTTTTCGGAAACCTGTCTGTGAATGATCCCCTGCTTGCGATCAGGGCTTTAGTTACGGCAGATAGCGAGCGTGTGCTTTGATATTTTTTTGGACTTTCCTCCTCGCATACACCTCACAAAGCGAGCCCATTGCCCGTCTTGACGCCCACAAAGACTGGATCCAGCAGTGCTGTCCATCGACCGATCTTTACCGACCTTTTTCTTTCATGTTCACCTGAGCCAAGCAGTCTCCTTCACCAGTTGACTCTACATACGTACGCGAGCGACACCAACGCAACGACCACCTACGAAATCCATTTGTATTCACATTTGTCGCGATCCCTCAACGAGCACGACTAGCCTGGCCCGGAACCATGCCATCCGCTGCAGCGCGTCAGATTTACGAAGACCAAATACCTCCGTTAATGTCTGTGTTTGACCTGGACCCGGAAACCATGGCAGACCACGATACGGTCACAATCGTCAACCCCAAGATGGTAGACGCCGCAACAGGAAAAGAAGGTCATTTGCCAAATGCAGTGCAACAACCGTCATTGCGCCCAAACACTCTTCTCTCGGATCCCATGCACAAGCACACCAACAGCATATCAACACAAGCCTCGGAATCAGCAGATTCCTCTCCCACCACGACACTCTCCACCACGGACTCGTCACCTCTGTCAGATCCCTCGCCCTCATCGTCTCCCGACTCTCCTGTTCACCTCATCCCGCTCAACAACTATCCATCTTCCACATTCGGGACCGCACAAACACTTGGAGTCCCCTCGATTCCTGGTATGCCCGAGACGACCACGACTCCCACTCTCAATGGTCGGCCCATGACCTCGCCGTCACCGAGGCGATCCCGCAACATGAAGGGCCTCTCTATTCAGCCGCCTTTCGCGTCCAACAATGCATCGAATGCGCCGTCGGTCGAGCCATCCTCTCCGTCATTCATTAAGCCTCAGATGCCGGCCATGCGACGAAAGCCTAGTCAGCTGAGCTTGAAGACAAACAGTTCTGATTTGGTCAAGAGCACCTTGGAAGTGCCTCAGTCGCCCAGCATGCCTCCGATTCTTCAGCGTCGTGCGCTCAAGCATTCGACATCTTCGCCACACATGCTTTCGTCCCTCAAGTCGTCAACCTGGGGCCCATCTGGTGGCATGTCGTTTCCCAAGGTTTTGGAGCGCAATCAGAACGGCTTGTCAGAGATGCTGCGTCCGATGAAGTCCAGCATGAACACTCATTTTGACGATGCTATCACTCGGGAACCTTCCCCGATCAAATCGCAGATGGCCAACCGCAGCGACTACGAGCCGTACCCTGAGCCTGGCAACAATGAGGATCTCAAATCTCCAGGATATCCCGAGGGCCCAATCGCCATCTACGGCGACAGCGTTTTCCTGTACTTGGAGCCTACGGCAGAGGAAGCCTCGCGGTTTGATGTGGTGATTAATGTAGCTCGTGAGGTTGTCAATCCATTTGAGACCAAACAAGAAACGGATCAGGCTGCGCCCATTCGGGAGTTCAAGAAGAACAACAGGCTTTCTACCGTCGCAGAAAGCCCGATTCCTGACACGGCCGTGTCGACTGCCAGTTTTGCATCAGCATTCGAGTTCCAGCCCTCTGAGGATCGCTGGTCAGAAACACCGACAACCCCCAAGGCTGCCAACCCGTTTAAGCAGCCCGAGTACATTCATATCGAATGGGACCATAACACTGATATCACGCCCGATCTCAAAGGACTGTGCGAAACCATCGAGTCACGTACCAAGGAGGGCAAAAAGGTCCTTATTCACTGTCAACAGGGTGCCAGTCGATCGGCGAGTCTCATCATTGCCTACGGCATGTACAAGAACCCAGAGCTCAGCGTCAACGATGCCTACTATAAAGCGCAGGCCAAGAGCAGATGGATCAGCCCCAACATGAAGCTCATGTACTCCTTGCAGGACTTTCACAAGGAGATCTCGACCAAGCCCGCACCAGTTCGCACGGGGCGTAGTCCGACAAAGCATCGTTTGACGTTGTCTGCAGATCATATCAATCTTTCTGCCAAGGAACCGAGGACAGCCCCTTTACCGTCGAAAGAAGACCACGAGAAGGACGAGCAGGAGCAGGAGCAGAAGAGTTCGACACGTCCACGCGGCAACTCAACACCTACACGACCGACGCTCGTGAACCAGCCGGTATCAGAACCACGGAATTTTGGCCGTAGAGCGGAAGTTGATGAGTCGACCCCAACCGCGACCGCGCCAGGTCTCGACGTCTTGCAGTTGCCTCAACGGTCCAAATCAGGTCAGGGGAGAAGCGAATCATCACATGTCGAATCGTGGTTCAAGCCGCCACCAACACCTGGTCTCAGTTCGCATGGTAGCTTTGGATTCCAGAGCATGACTTTCCCGCGCTTTGTGAGCAGCTCTTCTGACGAGGTGCCGACAGAGACCATCGAATCTCCCTCGCTCATTCGTCTGCCTGGGTCTTTTCCGATCGAGGATGAATCTCTCATGTCTCCGCGCGCTGAGACGATGACCAACAACCCGTTGCATGACGCTGCCGATTCGTCGGGTCTGCGCTTTGTGGAAAGCCCGCCGACGCCGCAAGAGGCTCTCTTCTCACCACGGGCGGACCAGTTCCCCCGGATCTCTGTATTTTCGGATGGATTGCCAGCGGAGCCTGTCGACCCGAGAAGTCCGCACACGAAAGGAGAAGCACCAATTGTCCGATCCATTGATGATCTCCTATAAAGAGGCCCATACCTGAACTCTATCCTTTACCTTTGCAGCTTGCGATGCGGAACTGCAGAGGCGCTTTCACGCCCGCTTACGACATATTTGTAATATACCACGGGTTTTTTTTGATCGCATCTGCCTCCCCACGCGCGAGGCGTTCTTTCGTTTAATATACACCATACTGCCTGTCGTCAGATCCTTGCGAGCAGGGACTACGAAGGCAGTTATTCCTCTTGATTCGACATTTTTTGCGCCCCAGCACCTGCAGTCATACATACATATATTCACACACACAATTATATCACGATGGCATTTCCCTCAGCATCCGTAATTTTTCTACATGCTGTCCAGACTTGTCTTTCGCTTCAGCCGGCGTTGGGCGGGACCTTTCTGTCCGGACAACTTTGGTCACAGGGTGTTTTTGTTTTCCTGGGAAGAAGGGTGGACAGGGGATGTGTTCATGCGGTTACATGCTCCTGTGTGCCCTCTTCCTTCTTCGCACCATCTTTCGTTTCCCCCACCTTTGTTTCCTTTTTTTTTTTTTTTTGTTCATTTGTTTTTGTATAATGGATCTTGTCATGGTATTTTAAAAGTGCGGAAGAGGAAGGTGAAGCAAGGTGAAGTCCTTTGTCATCGCGAGCTGGGACCGTGAGAAAGGGCTTGTTCTCAGATAGAAGAAGATAGTGAGAAAGTGATAAATGAACCAAATGAGGCTTTTTTGACCAGATATCACCGTTATTTGTGCTTATAGAACACGCGGCTCCGACCGTGTAATGTGATGAAAGGACGTAATAACGCTTTAATTTGGTCGTATATAGATATTGTGTGCTCTAAGAGATATTGACTTACACCCAGCGGGCCGTAGCCCCATCTTACTGTTTCTTCTTGCCATCCGCCGCCGCCTTCTTCGCCGCCTCCTTTGCCATCTTTTCCTGCCTGGCAATGCCGGCCTCCACGCCGATACCTCCAAACACGAGGCCGACACCGAGCCACTGCATCTGCGTAAGGCTGTGACCGAAAGCGATGACAGAGAGGATCATGGTGAACATCTTGCGCGTCACCGTCACGGTGACCAGCAGAACAGAGGAGAATGTCGACAGCGTGTAGACTTATTTTGGGAAAGTCAGTGTTAGCATTTTGCCATGGTGAAAAACATCCCTGGAAGAGGAAAAGGCCCAGAAACTCACAGATAAACACCTGTCCCACGGCACCGCACGCGGCAAACCCGAGCACGTCCTTCCACACGGCAGGGTACCTCCTCATGAAATCCAGCGCGGCGCCCAGCTCGCCCGCACTCCCTGCGACGTCCATGCCAAGCCACTCGCCAACCCCCGTGCTCACCAGCCAGGGACTTGCGATCAGGTAGACACCCGTCACGAGCGAGCTCATCATGTTGTTTGCGCACATCATCTGCGGGCCGCTGTACGGCTTGAAACTCTGGAAAATGTAGTCCTGCGTGCTGTTGGTCAGGCCGTCAAACAACAGGTTGATGCCGAGCAGCAGCAGGCCCCACGAGACATTGGCGTCCTCGGTCATCTTGGACGCCTTCTTCTTGCCCGAGTGCAGCGTGAAAACGGCGACGCCGGCGGTCACGGCCGCGACGACGAGGTACTTGTACAGCGGGTACTTCTTTTGGAAGATGGTAATGTGCAGAAACATGACGGGAAGCAGCTTGCAGCTCTTGGCGAGAAGGAAGGTGATGTAGTCAATGTGCGCGAGCGAGGCGTACCCGAACGGGCTGGCCAGCGAGGAGCAGACGGCGACGAGGGCGAGGGGGAATAGAATCGAGCGCGACGGGATGACAGGCGGGATGGGCGCGCCGGCGGGCGTCGAGGCGAAGAGGTAGACGGAGCCAACGGTGGCGGCAAAGACGGACTGGATGGTGTTGAGGAAGACGGGGAAGTGCCAGACTTCGGGGGCGCCGGGGGGGCCGTGGGGGGTTGTCGTAAGCTTTTCTTGGAGGTAGGCCCAAGTCAGGCTGAAGGGCGGCTTCTGTCAGTTTCGGACGAGTCTTTTTCTGCCTTTGCACGGCGAGGCGGGCGAGAAGGGGGGGAGGGGGGGATGTGGAAGCGCATACAACGACGCGTAGATGCCGACAACGGCAATTACAAGTTGCAGGACACCAGCCTCCTTTTCCTGCACAGCCTTCCCATTAGCGACAGGAACCTGTGCTTCGCCATTCTTGACCTCCCATGTCGCTGTCTCTTTGTTAAAGAATTCGGAGGATGGCTCGCGGCGCACTGGTGGCTGCTTCGTCCGGCCCATGTTGTCAATGGGAATTGCGAAAGTTGAAATAAATAAGAAGTAGAAGGGAGCGTGAAAATAAAAGTCAAACGGGACTAATGGAAGCAGTGCAGCAGCTAAAAACGCGAGAACTGAAGGAGAAGGAAGGGCAAAGGTGCGAGATGGTCAGTGGGAATTAGTTTTGGGTCGATCCCACAATGATGACAAGTTGGCTTCTACGGGGAGACGTGACGTGCGGCGGCAGCTGCCGATCGTCAAGTGGAGCTGGTCCCCTTGATTCAGGTACCTCGCTTTAGCTTACACGCTACCTATCATCATCCAGGGGGCTTTGTACGAGTAACATGTAATGCGCAGAAACAAGCCTCTCTGATGTGGGAGTGTAAGAAAAATACTGCAGGAGATCGAATTCATGGACTCGATAGTACAATTTGATTGATTCAAATATATTGCGGCTATCCACCTACAACTGGATGCATCCCTGACTGGCTATTTTTTGAGGAATGTCGCAGACCCAGTCCCGGCAAACCTAAAAATAATGACAGCAGGTCCAATCATAACAAGATGTGGGTGGTTGTTAATGCGGATGTTGAGGATGTCCGCTCGTCGGGGTTCAAGTTAAGGTATGGTGGACGTCGCGAGTTTTGGATATCTTTTGGTGTGACAGCATCGTGAAGGAGAAGCGACTCCGGAGGGTGGCGTGTGTGCGTCGAAGGTGAAAAGGATAGAGTGTTAAGGATTGTGGCGTCAAGAAAATAAAAAAAGGGTTCAAGGCGTATTCCGTGAGAGAAGGCGAAGTGGGTGATGGGGTCGTACGAGGAACAGAGTTTGCCCGCGCCTAGCAAGGCACGCAGGGCAAGTGCCATGTCCTCGGTCTCGTGAATCATCATAAGATAGGAACAGCTCAGAAATAAAACCAGCCCCGATGCGAAGAGATCCCCTCCGACGCCTCCAATGTAACAGAGGCCAAAAAGAGCAGCGCTGGCTTTTGTAACCCAGGAAACAACTCATCGAAAAAGCGAGACCAAAAGACGAGGGCTCATAAAACAAGCTCCGAATTCGGCAACAGATCCGCGGATCAGCGATATTGCTCCTCTCGTTCGAGCCGGTGAATACAGATCATACGAGTGAGGCGCAAGTCGCCCTCCGCAGACCAAGAAAAGAAATGATGGAGTGACGCATAGCTAACAAGAGAATCGTAAGCATCGTGACGCGCCAGGGAAACCAGCTACCCGTGCTGACATTCAGGCAGCCGATTTCAATGAGATAGCAAGGAGGGTTGCGGCCATTTCATAGTGGGTATGCTGTCACCAACATGTGACTCCAACTGATTGCGTACACCACATGTGCGCAAGAACTTGCGGTCAGGCGGTTTTCACTCTTGCTCTTGCGCCTGGCTACGACGCATCTTCTCGGCCTCGAGGTTCTCGTAGAGGAGGAACAGTGCTGATTCGTTGGCCTTCGCAGTGCCCATAATGGTGAACATGCGCTCGCCAGTCTCGTCATGAGGGGCCTAGTCCTGTTAGCAGCTGTCTCATCAAGAAGAACAGTCTCAGCAGAAGTCCGGAGAGAAGCAACGTACCTTGGCGATAGAAATGCGAGCTCCAGATGTCTTACGAATCTCGCTAATCTTGGAACCAGCGCGACCGATGATGCAGCCTACCATGTCGGCAGGAATGCTGATGTTTTGCGTCTGAATCTCTTCACCGTTCTCATCATGGGTTGGGGGACCGCGAGAGGCCGCATCAGAGTCGGAGCGGCGGCCGAATGGCCTCCCGCCGCCGTTGCTGAAGTCGGCACCATTTCCGGTACGCATGACACGTGAGCTACCGTAGTCGTTACGGCCGGGGCTGCCACCAAAGGCGGCTGTGTTGTTTGCGGCCATGCCAGTTGTGCCAGGCTGAGTGCGAACGACAGGGTTGTAGAGGACTGTGCCAGTGCCGCGCTGCCAATCATCAACGAGACACTTGCAGATCTCCCAGACAGCACGCTGGATGCCTTCAGGAGTGCCTTGAACCTCCACGATACGCTCAGTCGACTGGGGCAGCATCTCCTTCTGCGCAACCATACGCACACCGGAGGAGTCCTGGATGTGCTTGATCTTCAGACCCTGTCTGCCAATGATGGTGCCCATTTGATTGTGAGAGATGAGCAGCTTGATGGCTGTGTTGAGGTTGCGTTAGCGAAAGAACATGGCTTTGACAGATAACAGCTACTGGCACTTACGATGGGTTCCGTTTGCCTGGACAACGCCGCCCATGCCCATGGCAGGGGCACCCTCGAGCAGGGCGCGAGCAACAACGGCATAGGCCTGAGAGATGGCCTCGCAGCCTCCGGTGATGGTCAAGACGCGATCGTGAACGCCTTGAACAACCTTGCTGACGCCCGCCTTGACACCGGTCTCGTCACGGAGGTCGGCGACATTCTTTCCGCCCTTGCCGATGATGACACCAGCTTCCTTTGAGGATACGATGGCCCTGAGGGTGAGTTGGGCCTGGGCGTACTCCTCGTCCGTCTTAGGGGCGGGCTCGCCATCAGGACCGAGGCGATCATCCATCTTGAGCTGATCCATGGAATCGACAATATCAGAGCCGTTGGAGGGCATCATGTCTTGGGAAGCCATTGTTGCGGATGAGTGGTGCACGCGCGAGGATTGAGGGGTTCAGTCGAGGAACTAGGGGTTGAGCTCAAGAGGCTCTACTGAGGGGCGGGAAGGGGAAAGCGAGGTCGTCGCGATGAACCTTGAAGAGACGAGTCTGAACAACTTGTGATTAGTGACCGAGTTGACACTTATTCGCGTTGAGTTTCCGGTTTGGCAGGGCTGGCAACCGGGAGGTCTTCAGGCGCGTTGTGACGCCACAAGCACGTGGGCCCGACGTGGGCTGACACAGAACCTCGCGGAGAGTAACAGCACTTCGCAAACCAACCCCAGAAGCGAAATAATATCAGGAGCTTGGGGGAAAGAGCAAGCTTACCAAGAAGAAAAGTACAGGGGTGATGTACCGGACGGACAAAGAAAGGCGAGGACGCGGAGAGGTGGTGAACGGTTGCAAGTGACGAAAGACACGGAGGTTTTTTTCGCGATGAGCCCCAGGTGTTTGCTGTGGTGGGCAAGGCTCAGCGAGAGGGATGGTGGGATGGCGGGGTCAAGGGTCGCTGGGTGTGACCTTTGGTGAACGCGACAGGGCGGACGGTGGGTTTAGAAGCGGTGAAGGGGAGGGTGGTGGCGGAGTGGATGGAAACGGGAACGAGATGGCGAGAAGTTGATGGGAAAGGTGACGTATGAGAACAGAAGGGAGAAGAGAAGGGAGAAGAGAAGGGAGAAGAGACGGAGAGAGTGCAAAGTGTAGGGGAGAGAGAAGATGGAGGAGCTCAGAAGCTGGGCCGAGATGCCTGTCCAGTTCCATCCAGGCAGCACTGCACAGCGCAGGGAAGGAAAGGAAAGGAAAGATGGCAGGCGACCCCCTCACTGGCGGCCGCCCATCCTCTGTCGCAGCCACTGCAACACCCTCTGCAGCGACAACTGCAACTGCCACAGTGCGACACCCTCTTCTAGTGTGACCGTAACTGGCTGCCAGCGCGCTTGTGGCTGGTGATTGGCTGCAGGCTCCAGGCAGGTGCAACAGAACCTTCTTGGGGCGCGCCTGCAAAGCCAGTGCCAGCAGCGCGGTGCGATCACGCCGGCAGCTAGTTCGCAGTAGGTGACAGACGGCTCCAAAGACAGTCGGTAGAGATGGAGCAGCTGGCCGATGGCGCTAAGCGGGTTCGGGACAGGTCCCTCTGGAGAGCTCTTTCCGTAATGTTGCTCCTTCGCAGCGTTATGCGAGGTCTGCCATCAGTCACATTGGATCACACGTGACAGGCTACCAAGCTTCGACAAACGGCCGGATAGCGCAAGCGCTGGTTTCTTTTTGCGGATCACTGCTTGTTGTTGCTACTTCGCTTGAAGTACTTTGGAAAGATCTCTTGCAAGTCGGATCTCATCTACGCTGCGAAGACTGTTGATCATTCCAAGAGGCTTCGAACTACTGTCTTCTTACTGCCCACACCTTCGGCTACAGATGCCGAACTCTCTGCGTACCCATCGCAATACCTCAGAGACATCAGCGCTGTCGTAGCTTTTGCTCGTGCTCCAGCCAGAAACTTCGGCACGCCCTGTGACCCCAGTGCTCAACCCACCATTCCCCAAAACTATCCTCAATGTCTTGGTCAACTTTGACAACTCGTTCATCCCTCTTCAACCCGCAAATGATGCACGGCTTCGCGGCTGTTGGTACCATCTTGGCCGTCTGAACTTGCATGCTCGCGCTCAGCTCTGGTAGTCTCAGCGCAGGCTTGCTGCCAGTTGTATTGGCTGCGGCTACCGCAGATCTCAGCCTGCCAACGTACACCTGCCACGCTGCCACTACGTCTGCTGCTTCGCGATCCTCGCGAGCGGCTTGCGTCTTATCTACGCCCGCGAGCTTCATGCCCTTGCTTCCTGCTGCCGAAATGGACATGCTCTTGGCCAGAATCTTGTCTCTGTGCCAACGGTGTTTTCGGCCTGCGATAACGTGGGCTGCTGTTGAGACCAGCAGGATATAACCCTGGAGAAATCCGACTGCTTTGGGGTCAGACAGCACTCGGTCTTTGATGGACTGATGTTTGAGGCTCAGCGGGTCGAAAAGCTGTTTTGCTGAGCCGAGGAGATCTGGGAAGATGCTGAGAATCACGGACGGTGGCGGAACGTTTGTAGGCGGCGGGAAATTCGGCGGTGCTGTTGTGGATGACATCTTGATGGGTGCTACGAGTTGCGCAGGGGCTGATTTGACATTGTCAACAGCATCCCAATCCCAACTCTCGGGAGGGTCACTGGCATCAATGTCATCCGCCCTCTTAGGCTCCGTCGGCCGTGGCTCATCCCATGCTCCCCAGCTATTCTCGTCGTCGTATGGACTACTAGCCGTCGGTTCAAATGTCGGCCATGCCGTGGTGGGTGTTTCTTCTTTTGAATCGTCAACTTTGCCCATTGCAGGCGCCGCAGACGTACTCAACGCCAGGTCGGGAAAGGGGTTCCGCTCCTGGAACGAAGGTGACTTGGGCGCTTGGGGATAAACATTCGATGTAGCTCCGAACCCCAGCAAAACAGTATTTGACGCAGGAGCTTCGGCCGGTGGTGCCGCTGCGGGGTGTTGGACCGGCTCGTCAAAGCCGAGATCGAGAAGATCTGCTGATGATGATTTATCTGCTTTTGTCGTGGATCTGCTCACTAACTTAGGCTGCGCTGATATTGAAGGTCCTGTTTCGAAATCACCGAAATCATCGTCGACTTCATCGTCGTCGTCATCATCGCCATCCTCTCCTGGTTCAAGCTCAAAATCTCCAGCATCGAACAAGACGCTCGGGTCTCGAGGTCCGTCTCTTAGTCTGGGTTTCACTTTTCCAGTTTCCCACTCCACTCTTTTCGTATGATCTTTGGAGACATCCAACTCGACCAAACTGTTTGTCATGAGCTCGAAGGTTGGCGCTCGTACAATCCTTGGTTTCTGAGGTTCTGGCGAGGCAGTTTGCCTACTCTCCGTAATGAAGGACCGTTGTGCCGTGCTGTTCTGAGGAGCCTGCTTCTCCGAACCCTCGGTTTCGGCAGTCTCAAAATCGCCCCATCCGTCATCATCATCATCATCGTTGGCGGTATTGAGCCCATTCGCGCCTGCGGTGTTGTGGACATTGCCTTGGCCGATCTTCGAGTCACCCCAAACGCTAAAGCTCGTAGGTTCATCATTTGGGTTGGTCCACTGCCGAGATCCAACGGATCCTTGAGTTACTTGGGATGGCCCTTGTCCAAGAGACTGAAGAGGTTGCCCGGCATGCCCGGATTCTGGCGTTGTTCTATGTGTGGCGTTCACCTGGGGGCTTTGGGTGACGTTGTTGAACTCGGCAAATAGATCTGCAGACATAGTGCCTAGTAGAGCCGGTCTCTCTTAAAAATTCAAAGCAAGAATTGACAAGCCTTTGTCCGCCCATCAGAGGAGACCGCTTTAATGCGCAGCCGGTCCGGGAGAAAAGATTGCCTGCTCATCATCATCGTACCCTGCGCCTGATGCTTTCGGGGAATGGGTCCAGGCGCCGCAAACCCTAACCCGGAAGGATGGCGAAGGTCTCGCCCAGCGCTCCATCTTTCAGACCCCAGCCTCCAGCCGTCGATCCCAGCCTCGGTGATCCTCGCCTCAGAATGGTCAATAACGGATTGTACCTCTTTCAACAAATCTGTCCGGCGACTCTTCCTCAACGATTTGAGACTCTATAGAAATTGTAGGGAAACCTCCATGTACTTGTTCGTCCAGCTTAGAGTGGCCAAGCGTTGACCCTCTCGACACCGACGCCCCAGCGATGGGGTTCTTAGATGACGTCCGGTATTGTGCAATGAGCCACCGAAAGAGGAATGTCATGACTGACTTCTGCCTAGCACCAAATGGGAGAGGAGCATCTCTGTCGAGTCTTCCTCTGAAAGTTCATCTGCCCATACGTCCGGCGCATTGCAAAGTCGTTGCTCAGACGGGTACCGTTCAATATGCTGGAAGGTCAGTCAATCTTGGGAAATTGCGGCGCGCGCAAAAGTTTTCAAAGTCTGATCATGTCTCACAGATTTTTCTTCTGTCTGAAAATGAGTCTCCCGGTGGTTGGACTCAATTTCTCCGAGATGGGCGCGTTCAGTACGAGCAGGCGAGGAACGAGTTTTTGAAATTCATCAAGCACCCTGAAGCTCTAAACTCGCTCACGATAGATCCGCTGGCGGATGTCGCGGATGTAAGTTCACCAGAAGTCTGGGGGTTGCGATTGACGGTCTAGCTGACCATGTCCTAGTCTCCATGGAACACCGTCAGGGAAGATGAAGTGATCAGGTCGGAAATCCAACAAGATGTTCAGCGTTTACCTGAGGAAGCCGACTTTCACAGTGAGAAGGTGCAGAACCTGATCCTGGACGTTCTGTTCATCTATTGCAAAGCGAATCCGACAGGAGGGGGCTACCGGCAAGGCATGCATGAGCTCCTCGCGCCAATAGTGCATGTCATTGCTCATGATGCCCTCCAGAGAACGGCGCTTGGGGGTAGTGGCCCGCAGGATGAGATCATGGCAGAGATGCTAGATCCTGAGTATGCTGAGCACGATGCCTACATTCTCTTTGCGAAACTCATGACCAGGGCGCAGGTCTTTTATGAGGTGGCAGAGCCTCAGGCGCCGCTGACGCGACATCCGTCGGCGTTGCCTCCTCAAGACTCACGCTCAGCCATCGTGGAACGTAGCAAGTTCATTCACGAAGTGTGTCTTGGCAAGGTCGACCCAGAGCTGAGCGCTCACCTGACAGACATCGAGATTCTGCCGCAAATATTCCTAATGTACGTCGGCAGAAACCGATTTGCGAAAGCCAGCGACTGACATTGTGTAGACGATGGATCCGCCTTTTATTCAGCAGAGAATTCCCATTTGACCAAGTCTTGGCCTTGTGGGACACGATCTTCGCATTGGACCCGACTCTTGGGTCCATAGATCTCATCTGCGTTGCCATGCTCATTCGCATACGTTGGCAGTGTGAGTCTCACTAATATAGTTATTAAACGCAGGACAAACTAACAAATCATCCAGTACTAGAGGCAGACTACTCTGTTTGCCTGCAACTGTTACTCAAGTACAATCATACAGATGCATCACATGGGCCCCAAACATTTGTCGACGATGCCATGTATCTGCGGGATCACATGAATGCTGATGGAGGGGCAACACTCATCAAGAAGTACACCGGCAAGACACCACAGGCTCCAAACTCACCTTTAGACTCGCGTCCAAATACGCCGACTTTTGCGCGCTTTAATTCTTTCCGGCAGAAAGGGCTGAATGTAAAATCGCCACTAGCTACCTCGACACGATATCTGCAACAGCAAGGTGGTGTTGAGGCTCTATTCCAGGGAGCAGCCAAAGGCGCAAAGGGGGTCTTTGAACGTGGCGAGAAGCTCGGCATCAACCAGGCCGTCAGGGACGCTGTTGGTGAGATTCGCCGGAACATGTCGACGTTCAACGAGGCAAGATATGCCGCTCAAGTACCGCGGGCTCTCATGACTGGCGAGCCACCTGAGCAGAAATTACTAGCGATGGAAAACAGGAACAAAGAGCTGGCTGATATGCTCCACGAAGCCGTCGAGAGCCTCAAGACGCTGTCAGGCTCAGCGCTCGACGACGAATCCAAGAGCCACGAGCTGTTGGAAATTGCTGCTGCCAAAATCCAATTTGTCAAGATCTACCTGGAAGACTCGTCGCTAAAATTACCCAAGGATGAGGTAGCGGCAGAAGAGTCTAGACCGGGAGAGAAGAGAGAAGGGGACTTGCCTGATCCCGATTCGTTTGAGATCCAGGCCGACGTAGTTGACGAGGGGTCGAAGGGAGATCTGGACGTGCCCAAGCTGGATATTACGTCGGCGTCAGAGGTTTTGACTACCGATGTTCCCGGTACCGATAAGAAAACCAAGTCGGGCATCACGGAGAATGCAAGCGACTCGAATAAAGAGGGCATTTCAGAGCAAGCAGACACATCGAAATTAGCCCGACCGTCGGGGCCAATGCCGACCCGGTCCACCCTAGCCCAGTCATCCTTCTCGTGGATGCTGGAACCCGATGAGACGTCACCAACGATACCTGCTGTGAGAGCCAGTAAATCGCCACCACATCAACAGAAGAAGCGAGCGAGCACGAATGCAAGTCGGGAGAAGAATGCCTTCTTATTTGGGGACGTAAGTGCAGAATCAGATGGTCGTGATCCCCTGGGCGACGAGATATTTGGACTGGAGCCGTTACGAAAGACCAAAGGACTTTGAGAAGGGTATCTCAACCTGTTTCATGTGATCCTTGATTGGAAGATGAGAGTCTTGGAATAGAAGATAGATAATGTCAGACCGTTGAGATCTGCTGACGCACCGGGTTGACGGCTCAATGACAAGGGGGCGGGGTTTGCGGCATAATGAAAGTCAAATGCCGTGGGCGCGCTTCAGCTATGCATCAAGATGGGATGAAGGGATATTGAGACACGCTTGTCAAGCACACAAGATGCGGCTGTGCAATATCCAGAGCGTGGCAGCGTGTGGCTGGTGCTGTCTCGCTTGCCAAGGGTTTGAGATGTGGCGGCGCCGCTCAGAATCCTTCTGGATGCTAGACCTAACCCTTAAGAATCCTGTTCAACGTTTGGAACCATCCACTGCCATAACATGGGGCGCTTCCTGGCTTGCAAGAACTTGTAGGAGTTGTATGCGCAGCGCTTGTTCGTCTGACTGTGTTTGCATAGCGCATTGCGATCCCCTTGACGTGTACGTTGAGCCCAGCAAAACGCCATCGAGACGAATGGGTGGTCAGGGAGATTCTCCCAGGGTAGCCATGCGTTTCAGCTGCCCGCCCAGGTCAACAGTATGCAGCAATGCCAGCGCATTCCTTGTGGTCGGCCACGACCTTGCGCAACAATGACGGTGTGGAGAAGCCGCGGCGCCGGTTTTGGTGCGTCGAGGGCGCAGAGGGCAACCAGAAGGGATCTGCAGATCTGGGACGCTGCCATTGGCTCAGGTCCGCCAGACGGCCCACTCTAGCACGCTGGTACCTGAGTTGGCCCGCCGGCGATGTGGGCTCGAAAGGCACCAGGTATCCCATGTCAATTCCAAAGTGACGCAGCCACTCATCCTCGTACGCAGGGTACTTGTACTTGGCTGTGATCCGCGTGTGGCCAAGACGTCGACTCTCTGGGTTCCCTCATTTTCTTTCTCTTCTCCAGACATTGCCTACCTACCACATCCGCGTGAACCGTCTGTCCGTGGAAGAGTCGAATCCTTCTTTTCACCGTCTTCATCATAACGACCACCCCCAGTCTCTTGCGTCCGTCCACATCGCTTCTCGTCACAAACACCCGCTTGATCCAACTGTTTCACCTTAATCCCTTTACCGTCAGGCTAGACACATGCGCGACTCGACGTCAGCTTCGAAAATCGAACCCCTGCCCACGTCGTGTCCCTTTTTCGTCACACTTCACGATTGAACCACCGCACCCGTGCTTTCGTCTCTAGTCGACTATTCCAGCCCGTCTCAGACGGCAGTGTCGGACCCCTCTATCGCATGTCGCAGATGGCACCCGTCGCCCCTGTGGCATAACGTCGCATAACTTACACTGCACGCCTCGCCCCTCCTGGCTCGCGGGCACCTACACTGAGGTCGGACATTTCGAGACGCCGTGCTTCGTCAAATCCCCTGAGGCACCTCGGAACACACCCGACAGCCTTGACGATGCTCTCCTCCAACACACTACAAGCCCCTGCGCAAGGGCGGTCTCGTTACTCAAAGGCTCTGCCCGCAGTACCAGGCCTCAAGATCGAATTGAGCCATGACCTCGAAGCTCCCCTGCCACCCGTACCACAACCGACAGCCGTTCCCCCTCGTAAAGAGCTGCCGTCTCCGCCACCAAAAAACAATACCATACAAGCTGCTACGCTGCCATCTTCCACAACCATCAGCTCCATCACCTCTCCTGTATCTTCCACGTCAACACCAAACAGTGCAAAGCCAACAATCAAAGCTATCCCTAGGAAGGCTGTTGGCAGCGGTCCGCTCAAGACACCGGCCTTGGAGACGGCAAAGCCCGTGCTCGTCCCACCCACCATCGGCGCGCCTTTCGTGGTCGAGCTCCCTGTTCCATCTTCGTCAGAGTTGTCACCTGGAGACATGTCGCTCCCCATGAAATCGCCATCGGAATCTTTATCAAGCATCTTATCCGCCTACACTCGAAGTATTGACGAGTCACCAACAGAACCATACGAGGACTTTCCCGCGTCTGCTTCCAACCACACCTTGTCACCATCTCAAGACAACCCTGCGCCAAGCCAACCGTTCACGACACCAGCTTCGACGCCCTCAGCAGGGCCGGCTCCCCCACCAAAAGAGACACCGGCTGCTGTGCCAACAGAACTTTCATCACCACCAACAGTGCCGCCAAAGACGATGGCTCAAGCGACATCGGCGGCGTTGCCGCCGCCACCACCGCCTCTCAAAGACACCCTACCCGGGTCTTCACCGTTGCCGTCGCCCTCTGTGCAACCGAAATCGCCGGAGTCTAATACTTCGGCCCCCTCACCTCCACGCTCTCAGCTTTGGCGCAGGCGTTCCATCAACAAGTCGAAAGATCTGCCAGATTTGAAGCTGGCCGATATTAGCCATGGCTCAACAGCTGCCTCTGCACCGCAGGTTCCCCTCAAGGGAGAGTCAGAGACTGCATCCGTAAAAACACAATCCACCTCCGAAACGATCAGACCATTACCGCCACCGAAATCTAAACCTCTGCCTCTTATCGGGCTACCTGGCCGCAACATTCGTCCTGCGCAGAAAAAGGACGAGCAGACGAGCAGCCATGCTCAAGAAGTGGACCTCGAGAAGGAGACTCCGGGCCCTGTCAGCGTGAAAGCGGACAATTCGCGGCCGCCGGCAGCTCGGCCACCGACGCCTGAATATCAAAAGCAGGATGTGCGGACGCCAGTTTTGGATCAATTTGTGTCCCCCTTGTCTCCGGCTTCCTCGCCTGACTTTGGCCGCGGTGCAAGCTCTGAGCAGACGTCTGCAGCAGACCCACGCAAGGCACCTGTTCCCTCGACGCTGGCCATTGATATCAAGCCTGTCACGCGAAAGGCGGTTGCGCAGCCCCAAGTTACATTAGATCCAAACCAGGATCTCGCAAAGCCAGCCCCCGTACGGGGTGACCTACAGACAGCGCGTAGCGCGCCCGACTTGAGAGCGGGAACTCCGACCCCGCCGACTGTGCCTCTGCCTTCGTTCCCTTCCGAACGATCTCTCGACGGTGGTCGTGGTCGGAACCGGAGCCCCGGTGGATACTCGGTCGGAGGACGTGATAGGAGTCAGATGCGGAGTCCCGCCCCAAGGGGCTCTTCCGTAAGACCAGACGGGCAGCGAACGCCTCTGCACCAGAGAGATCCTCGTCACTCGGCGCCGGAGAGAGATGACCCCCGGTTGGTCCGCTCAAATTCCCGTGGCATGCTGTATCGCGGTCGTGATGGGACCTTATACCCCGAGATGAAAGAGCCCTCGACACCCGACGAGCGCGCGACGACCTTTCCAGGCCACCCCGAAGGCCCTATCGCCGAGGGCACGATCCTGCCCGCGCCACCGATCCGGGCAACTCACTACCTGTGCTACCAGAAGCATCAGAACATGGGCCGTCGCAGCAACCGACAGAATCCCCTCACGTGCCAGACGTGCGACAAGGCCGATGTAGGGGACCGCTGGGCGTGCACGTTCTGCCAGCTGAGGATCTGTCACACTTGTTTCGATTCGTTCAACGCCAAGAAGCGAGATCTCAGAGCCCTAGTCGACTCTCTCAAAGCGCCGACTGTTGGAGATATGCTCACCTCTCCGTCTGAGCGAGCAGCTTCTGGCCTTGGGCTGGACATTGACTTTCCTTGATGCCGGACGGTCAGTAGAAGCAAGGCCCTTCTAGACCGTTCTGTCTCTCTTCTTTCTTTTCCTTATTTTTTCTCGCTTTCCCATTTCATCTGATGCCAGTAATATGGTTTGATTCCCCTGTATAGACTGGTATTGTTTCGAATATGCGAAGACGAGTAATGATCTGAAATTCGGGGTTTGCAATGCTCTGGGTCAACGAGCGGGAATTTTACACATGCCATGGGTTCTCTCCTCGGTCAACGAGACATGTGGCCGCGTTCAAGTCCATGGAGACAGTGAACGCGCGAAGACAAGGCTATGCGACGTGGAGGAAAGGGACAGAAGGAAATGTTTAACACTACGCGGGTGCTATATCTAGATTTCAATCATAGTGATCGGGATCCATTGAGATGGATAATTTGCATGATACCCAATAGATACATATTTTTTTGTACACTTTTCAGAGGTCAAGGCAAACGATGAATCGTAGAAGTGCTTTTGTTGGCTTGACGAGGCCTCAGCACAGCCTGGACCCTGAAGCACAGATTGGGCGCTGATATAATGCCACGATATGTCAGGTAATATGCACCCACAAGACTCTCCGCTGCAGCTCTATTAGAATTTCCGTTCATGTTGCAATATTTGACTTGACATTTTCGAGTAGTCCTGTGTACCGGTCTGGCACCAACGGCCTTCTGGGTGAGGCTCTGTCTGGCCCCCATTAGAGGCTCAATTGGTGGGGAGGTACGCGTAGTAACAAGCCTCCAGACACCCTCCTGCTGACCGCTGATCATCATTGTTCGACTTGCTCGTCTGCCCCTGGGCATCTCGCTTTGCGCCTCTCAACAAAGCCAAAACTGATTCTTAGGGTTTCTGTTCCTCAACACGACAATGGCATCTATCGAACGTACGCGATCGTTGCGACGACCGACGACAAGCTCATCAGCAACCACTAGCGACTCGACATCACGAGCGGACGCGCAAAGTACCACTTCCAGCCGCCTCCCCCAATTCCACTCGCGAAGCAAATCCACGGTTACGCCGTCGACGACAGGCGCGGGCGCTACGTCAAGGACTCGTGTGGTCTCGTCCAACTTGCAGCATGCGACGTCGGCAGCGCGCGGTAGCGGAGGCGGCACGTCACGCACAACACAGGAACCACCGGTGAAGAAGGAAGTTTCGAGCCGGTATCCTCCCTCTACGACCGTCACACGAACAAATACGATAGCACATGCTCGGCCAAACTCATCGGGCAGCGGGGCGCCGCCGGCGGCGAAACGCGTCGTGAGCCACACGCGGGCCAAGAGCACGGCGACGGGTTCGACGATTGGTGTTGCGCGGCCCCCGTCGAGAGAGCGATCTGGCAAACCGGCTTTTGCTGGCGCGACAGGATCGACGGCCACGAAACCGACAGCCACGTCTACAACTACGTCTACTGCACGCGCGGCCGGCGTGACTCGTAACCGCGGCATGTCTGTCGACAAACCCTCGTCCGGGCCTGCCACTCCCACGAAACCAACATCATCATCAACAACAACGGCGGCACAACCTCGTCTCCGGCCGGCCTTTTCGACGCTGCAGCAGCACTACTCGCCCGCCAAGTCGCTGGCGCCCAAGCCCCTGACATCGACGTACCTCGCGCCGCCGTCGCCGTCCAAGCTCCCGGCGAACGTGGCGGCGTCGGCGGAGACGCAGCGGCTGCAGGCCGAGCTGCTGCAGCTGCACCTGCTGCACAAGGACGCGGAGCTGGTGGACGCCGCGTGGAGGGAGAGCGCGCGGGCGAAGCTGGGCGCGAGGCTGGGTGGGTTGGCGCAGGAGGAGTCGGGGGTGCGCGAGCGGGAGAGGAGGCTCGCGGGCGGGGAGAGCGTGGTTGTGCTACGAGACTGGAGGGCCGGGGCAACAGCAGGGAAGACAACAACAGCAGGCGGCGGCGGGTTGGAGGGCAGGATCCAGGTGCTGGATGCCGTGGTCAACGGTGTCTGGGCGATGAGCGAGCCGGGGGGCCGGCACGCGAGGGTGGTGCGACGGTTTGAGCGATGGATGGACCGGGTGGCAGAGATGGAGGCGGCGCGGAGGGCGGGGACGGCGCTGCAGCAGAGACCGGGGGAGGCGATGGTGTTGTTTGTGTCGGAGCTGGAGGCGCCGTGGCGGGAGGATGCCGCTGGTCTGATACGCAAGCTGACGGGTTGGCAGAGGCAGCTACAAGAGCTGGGTAATCTGCCACGTCGGGGTCATCAGAGCGAGGGTGAGAGTGATGTTGATGGTGACGATAGGAATGGTGAGGAATTGCCGAGTCTCTTCAGGACGGTGATAGGGGTGAGGAGGTTGATTGATGCCATGTTGATGGAGCTGGTGGTCATGGAGGAGATTGAGGAGGAGGCTGTGGAGAGAGAGGCGGCGTGGATCGAGAGGGTGAATCGAGAGGATGATGAGGATGATACGCCAAGGGCTGGAGCTGTGTGGCGGAAGATGTAGATTCGCAGCATTATCAATATCATGACCATCATCATGTCCATATCCATATCATCGCCATCTCTTTGCAGAACCCTAACCCGAGGGAAATGACCCCAAATGTCGCCGTAGACATGCCATTCGTATTCGTACGGGGCATTTGAGGCATGCCTTACCACCCGGAGTAAAGGGTCCGGCGGCGAGTAGGTGCGCGTGCAAAGTGCAGGGTGTCGTCATGGCGGCCCCATCTGGTGCCCCACATTCTGCCCCGCCAAACCCGCCGCGCCTTCCAAGTCTTACAAGTACCCCTCCATTGCGCAGAACCAGAGGGACCAACGAGATGGCAGGACCGCACCTTCTCCCAGGAACACGGCATGGGCTTGGCTCTGCACGCACCAGATTCCCGCTGGACCCTTGAGGGAAGGAACGGACGGACTCTGGAGAACCCCGAAGAACCGCGTGCGTGCCTGGCGAATGAATGTGAAGGGTTTGTTGGTATTAACAATGCATCGTCTCTCTTTGGTTCTTGCCTGCCTGTCTGCCTGCATGGTATACAAGATTTCACATGTCTAGTACAGTTTCCAGTCTCGATTCTCCCAACACGGATGCAGGACCGAGACGCTACTTTTTTTTTTTTTTTTCTGCGGCTTAGTCTGGTCGGGTCTGGTCTGGGCTGGACCCCTCCTTGATGTGAACCCCTCCTTCACCACAGCTTTCCCGTCCCCTCTATCTGCTGCTGCATGCTAGTCTAGATAGCCATGTGTCGTGCTGTCTTTCCCTCGTTTTTTCCCCCTCTGCCCACCCACTCTTTCTCTTCTTAGCATAGTGGAGCGCCACTTTGAAACCCTGGATTGGCCGCCACCCGCCTGCAGCATCCTCGTCTTTCATCGGCCGCTACTGTACCACACATCGACATCTTGGCCCCCTTGCCCTGCCGTTTCCCACTTCCCATCAACTTCCGGCATCTAGCGTGACGTTGGACCGATCTTTCTGTTGTCCTAGCTACGTCAGCTGACGCCAGGCACTGCTGTGAATCGACTTCCATTATTATCACGTGGTGTTCCCCCTTCAGAGTTTCCTCGCGGTCACAAACTTTTCGGCTGCCCACCACCTGGCCCAGATCATCTCGAGTGGCGGTGCTCAACGCCTTGGGGCCCAACAGGCATTTTTCCTCTACCCAGCCGACCCAATTTGCCACTGCGCAGCCTGCTTGTCTCATTCCTTTCCCAATCCGTCTGCCACGGCGAGCAGCTGGCGGGCGCTCAAGGCAGCGCGAATCCTGTCTTACTACACGATAGGCGCTCTCACGAAATCGTCGTCATTTCTCGACAACCACGACCTCGCCCAGGGGCTGGCTGAGATACCATCGCTGACCTCACCGGCAGCTATCGATTTTTTCCCCAACCCAAGTTCCGCTCCTGTTTTCTACCGTCACTGGCGCCAAACAGGCTCCGTCAGCACCATGGCTGAGGACCACGAAGCTCGGCGCGAGCACCTTCTCGACCGCCGCCTACAGCTCACAGACGGTCTCTATAGTCTACCCTACGACCTCATCCTCTACCTCCAGCGTGCAGTCGTCCACTCCGAGCTCGCCTATCCCGACCTGGCCGCCGCCGATGCCTACCGCGCACTGCTCCTCACCGACGAGGTGGCCACCGAAGGCTTCGAATACCATACAGAGGCGGTCGAGTCGCTCCAGATGCATGCTGGTGGGCCCCTCCCTGATGTCTTGACCTTTGGAACCATGGGCCGGGATTGGGACGTCAGCATGGCAGACACAGACGAGAGCGACGTCGTTGAGCGGCTCGCAAGGCTGGCCTCTGTAAGGGCCTACCAGATCATTTCGCTGAGCCTGCTGCTGTGCGGCTGCCTCAAGAGCGCCGCCACCTTCTGCGAGAGGGGCCTGGGCGTTGCCCCTGAGAACCGTGCACTCCTCGATACCAAGGCGCATATCGACCAGATGGCTCGTCGCAGATTGCGCACCGAGACCTACGATATCAACGACCTCCCCGACACAGGCCTCGTTCGTCGCGAGGTGTACCCCTGGAACGCGTACGAGAAGGACCGATATGCCGATGAGGCTCTGGCGACCTTCAACCAGAGCCTCAAGACGATGGCGCCCAAGTGCGCCGTCAAGGTGGCCACTTTGCCGGTTCTGCTCGAGGGGGCGAGCGATATGGACAGCTGCGACATCGTGCCGACCTGCAGCCAGCTCGGCGTCTTTGCGACCGAAGACATTGCGCCAGGTGAGCCGGTGCTCGAGGAGTACTCGCTCTTGACCGCCAACAATCGACTCAAAGACCCTGTCTGCGACGCTTGTAGCGGCGAGCTGCCCACCTTGGGCGGGGAGGAACAGCCTGTCGGGTGCGAAGAGTGTCCGGATACCGTTTTTTGCAGCCAGTTTTGCCATGACCAGGCCATGGAGAGCTACCACCCGGCCGTGTGCGACAAGGATGTCGACGCGATCGCCAAAGACCCGGAGGCCAAAGAGGCCGACGAGACGCTCTACCTCCTGCTACTCTCCCGCGTGCTCGCCCTCTCGGCGCACCAGGAGATACATCCCCTGGACTTGAATCAGGTCAAGTTCATCTGGGGCGATTTCGTACCCACCAGCTCCAACGACATCAACGTCTCTCCCAACGCGGGCCCGCCGCCCGAGTGGACGCTGCCATTCTCCTTCAAATACAACATCGAGACGCCCCTCCATGTTCTCGAAAAAATGGACATTGACGTCTTTGCGACCCTCCCCCACTACGACGTCTGGGTCCTCAACACCCTCTACGCAAAGTTCCGCGGCACCGCGTCCGCTCGCAAGAACCCCCGCGACGGACGACCCGACGTGGCCGCCGTGCATCCCTACTGGTGTCTCGCCAACCACGACTGCGACCCCAACGTGACGTGGGAATGGGGCGGCCGCATGGTCCTCCGGGCGCGCGAGACACGTGTTGTGGGTGGTCGGCCGGGCGGCATCAAGGCCGGCGAGGAGATTCTCAACCACTACTGCGATGTTGACATGCCGGTGCAACAGAGGCGCGAGTGGGCGAGCGGGAGCCTCGGCGGGTGGTGTATGTGCCAGCGCTGCCGCGACGAGTCGGCGGCGCAGGAGAATGGGCATTTGTGAAGATCAAAGAGAGAGTGTGAGGGACAGAACACCAGCGGTGCTGTTTTCAGTGCGTTTCACGAGAAACATGTATGAGCTCGTATATTGCAGCGACGAATATATATACAGGGAGTCGCTTTCAAAATGAGATTCTGCTCGAGGCGGATTGGGACTATCGCATAAAGTTTGCCGCCCTGGGGCGGAGGGACACGGGCTTCTCGGACTCGGTACGATAATCAAAGAAACATTAATACACCTCACGCATACCTCTAGCTTTTGAGACTCACAAAGGAGAGTGCCCAATAAACGGAGATGCCGCAAAGTTGGTATATTGTATATGTAAACCCCCTGTCCAAACTCCACGCGAGAAATCATCCCCATCGCCTCCAGTCCAGATCGCGGTAAAGACAGTCTACTTGGACCCAGGCAGCGGCCTCGGACCTACAATCTGCCGCCTCCCAGCTCCGATTCCCTGGCTCCCCTTGTTCTGGTTATCGCCGCCCGTGAAGCTGCTCCACTGGCCGACGTCCCACCGGCCCCCGACCCCCTCCACGCTCTCATGGTCCCGCGCCGCCGCGGCCGTCTCCTTCTGCGCTTCCTCCCACTCCTGCTGTCTCTGCCTCTCCATCTCCATCTCGCGCTCGAGGAGTGACTTGGACGCGCCCCAGCCGCTGGGTTTCTTCTGGCTCGGTGCTGGCGCCGCCGCGCTGCTTCGGCCGAAGCGGTTGGCGGGGGCGGGCCCGGATGTTTGTGATGGCGGCGAAGAGAAGCTGCCAGGTGCGACAGGTTGGGAAGAGCGAGCAGGGAGCTGAGGAGAGGCTCGCGGTGGCGGTGCCGGGGCATCGTTGTAAGCTGGTGGCCGATCGGGGGCTCTCTGCTGCGCTGGGGGTGAGGTATACGCAGCGTTCGATGGCTGGGGAGACCGAAGTGGTGGCTGTGGTGATCGCGGAGGCGGTGCGGGAGAGCTGTTGCTTCCGAGATAGTCTGGAGCCCTTTGCTGCGACTTGGGAGAGGTGTACGTAGCCGGGTCGGGTAGCGGCCTTCCCCCGGTGTTGTGTGATCGCACTTGAGGCATGGCGGCCGGGTCGGGCAGAGGCCGCGGTGACGTGACGGGCGACGGCGTCGTCTCCTCTGGGATCTGAGCCTGATCCCGCTGGTGCTGCTTCCACGAAGTACGCAGCACCTCTCGTTCGTTCTTTGACCACGAGTCCTGGCGACTAGGGGACTTTACTGCTGCCGCTGCCGCTGCTGCCGCCGGTCGACTCCTGGATCGCGAGCGAGACTTCATCTCACTGGCAGCCTTCGGCTTGCGCCCCTGACGCTCGCGCTCATATTCTGCCTCTCGTTGCCGCGCGAGCTCCAACTCCTTCTCCAGCTCCTTGATACGATTGCTGTACGCATCCTTGCCCGTGTCCTCAGTTGTAGCCTGCTCGGCCCGGTACTGGCTGAGGAATTGACCCCGTAGACGCGCGTCGCTATTGCCCCGGGACCGTGTCCTTTGCTCAGCCAGTCTGGCTTCAGCTTCTTCCTCCTCCTTCCGGCGCTTCTCCTCAGTCAGTCTCCACTGTCTCTCCTCCTCTTCCCATTGCCGCTTCTCCTCTTCGGCTTTGAGACGTTCCTGCTCTCTCAGACGATTCGTCTCCTCCTCCCACCGACGAGCCTCCTCGGCGGCGGCCCGTTCCTCTTCCGCTCGCCGCCTCTGCTCTTCCTCCTCGGCCTCTTGGTGCAGTCTCTCCTCCTCTGCTTCTTTCTCGCGGCGCAGCTTCTGCTTCTCCGCCAGACTCGGGACCTTGGGGCCGGCACTCGTAATCTGTCTGCGTCCGCCAAACGAGATGCCTAGGTTGCCCTGGCTCGCTCCGCCCATGTAACCGTATTGGGCGATGTTCCAGGCCGGCGACGTCGATCCTTCCTGCTGCTTCTGGCTCCAGCTGCTGACCTGATTAGGTGAGCCAGGGCCGTTAGCGCTCGGGCTCTTAGTCGGGCTTTGACGCCCAGAGGGCAGATCGCCTGTCCTGGACGGCAGCATTGCCGAGGATGTGTTGCTGGCCAACGAAAGACCACGATTCCTGGCCGCGGGCGTCGACGGGCCGGTCTTTTGCGGGCTCACAGCGCCGGAACGGCCCTTTCCTAGGGCCGCTGGGAAGCTCGCTGGGTTCACGGCGTTGGCAGCTCGGCTGAAAGCCCCGATGCACTGGAGGACCTGCGCCGGGTCTTTTTGTTCATAGAGGTCGACCGTCAGGAAGGTGTCATGTTGTTGAAGGTTCAGCGGAGGGCTCTGGCAAGCGCGCAGAAAGTGGGCGATATTTTCCATCTGCACAAAGGGCATCGGCGATTGCTTGAACCTGATGCGCTGGGAAGGGACCGCCTTGTTCACGAGTCTATATCGGCAGTGGTCAGCCATGGAAGCCTTCAAGTAGTGTCGCAAAGGCTGCTTACTTGCAAAGAGCCGCTCCATCTTTCAGCCCTTCCAGCAGGTCTGATGACGGCAGCTTCTCACCGAGAGCATCCTCAATCCAAGCTCTCGCCTCGTTGGCTGCTGCGGGAGTATACCGGTCGAGGCGCATCTTGCGCAGGTCTTTATCGAGGGACGAAACGGACGCCATGATTATCGATGTTGAATCTCACGGTGGCGAGGTGAGTGTTGACATGAAAAGGAGCGAGTCGTATGCGCCGCGTGTCTGTTCCTGAATTGCTGGAATGCTGTCGTCACTAGTTGCTTACGTTTCCAAGCTTGACGAGGGGCAGCCAGGCTTCCAAGGGGGGGTCCGGTCGCAGGCGCTTATGCGATCCGGGCACAGCGCATTGGAAGAGGAGATTTGATCAAATGGCCGCGTAGTAGATCAGGGAGATAGTGCCGTAGCGTACTATTACCAACGAGCGGGAATGTAATTACAGAGCAAGACGGAAATTAGAAATGAAGCATCGCGCAGAGGGTGAACCAGGCTTTGACGGAAGCCCAATGACGTTGGGATCGTGTGGCTGGGGAGTGGATCTCGTTCCTCGTGTGGCTGATGGAAGTGTGGCGTAAATTTAGTGATCGTCACAATCCGGCGATATCAACATCATGGATTCAAGATCCTGGGGACAATTGTCGAGCCGGCTCTCTGACCCTCGCTCAGCATCACATATCTCAAAATGTCTTCACCAAAACCCCCCACAGGCCTGATGTCCAGGGCATGGTTAAAGTGGAAAGCACTCAACCTGCCATGGCGCAACCGCTTTCTGGCTGGTAAGCTATCACTCCCAGAGCGCAAACCCTCCCACCTGTCGTCGAAAGGCAAGCCCCTCGGCCGTTGCATGTGACTAACAAACCTTCCCCAGGATACGACCTCCAGGGCAACACATACTGGCACTTTCGCCCTCGCGGCGTCGACGCCCGCTACCCCTGGCGCCGCATCGTCGAGTATCCCAACAACGTCCACCACGGCTCCGTCAAGGTCAGCCCACTGTGGCACCAGTGGCTTCGCTACACGCGCGACGACCCTCCCACGATGCAAGAGCAGCAGCTGAACGCGACGCGAGAGCAGAGGATCAAGATCCTCGCGGCCGAGGCCGACGCGCGATGGGAGGCAAAACCGAAGTTGACAGATGCGCCGGGAGCCACAGCACCAGCGCTTGGGAATGCAAAGGGGGCGCAGGCCGACGGAGCGGTGGCAGCACAGGAGACGGCAGACCCTGCGAAGGCTGACCCTTGGGCAAAAGCACGCCCTCAGGCACCGGGTGAAAAGTGGCAGCCGGCAGCCTGGACACCGTCGAGCTCGAAAAAGTAGCATGGGGACACGCGAGACAAAGGGACAAAGGGAAAAAAAAACGGGATCCATCGAACCAAAGAAACGACCGATAGTTGTCGACTTTTATTGTATATCAGTGTATCAAAACGCCCCGTCCCAGAACACCGCTGGGACCAAAACCCCTCCTAGATGCCAAGGAAACGCCGGCGCAAATGTGGTATCGTCAATCATCAAAAAAAAGAAGAAGAAACCAACAACAATATCTACACCCCACTTGACGTGATTGTGAATGATCCCACCCATCAGTATCACCTTTCCGAAACCCGAGATGGCTGCCCACGCTCATGGCCGTAGTACCTCCATCAGGATTCGTATCCGTTCGCTCGACATGCTGAGCGCTTCCCATGCAACCCCGTCCGAGCTGTCTGACCGTGCGCTGGAGGCCTTTTTCTTCACCTTGGCCTCGCGAGCCTGGATGCCCCTCTTCACCGTCGCGTCGAGGTTTTCAGAATATTCAAGGTCGTCACTGAGCCAAGTGCACTGGAGTGAGCTCTCTACCAAGATGGAGAGCTTGGCGTTCTCCTCCACTGACGTAGAGTTGGCGGCGTGTCCCGCAAAGCAGTGCTCGACCATTTTGCCCGTCAGACGACCCAAATTTTCGGCTTCCTTTTCGACCTGTGACGGTGCCTTGGCCGCGCGAGGAAGCAGACGTGCAAAGAGATACTTGATGATGGTAACACGACACACACTGGGCAGAACATCCTCCCCGGAATTGACGACGCGCGTGAACGTGGCCAGTGGCTGGGCCATCAGGCGCTGACAGTAGGCTTCGTACAAGTCGCCTGTCTTCTCAGGCGGCCAGAGATGATAGACTGCTGCGGAGATGCACTGGAAGAGGCGCAGCCGCAGTTCGATGGTCTCTTCCGTTTCAGAGAGCTTACTCGCCGCAGCCGGCTGCTTTGGCGGACGGCCGACCCGTCGCTTCTGTGGAGTCGGCGGCTGGGATGCGCCGGACGAGATGTCATCCTCGTCGTCGTAGTGGCCCAGCCTGTCATGGGCCAGCATCACGTCGAACTTGCGTTTCATCCCTTGGTCCTTCTTGCGGCCGTGCGGTTCTTTGAAGAAGACCTCAGGATACGCCGCCATACTCCGCGCATCACCATTCGCGTCGACGGCTTTCAACACATCAACCAGTCGCTGCCGAGTGTCATGTCCTGCCAGATACATTGCGATCAAACTGTCCTTACGACTCGCTAGGGGCGTCGTTTTACTGTTCTCCATCGCCTCAGCCTCCGCAAGATCGATGGCCGTCCGTTCACGCCAATCCTCCTGCAAGACGTCCGTCATGAACGTCAACCACAGCCTCCAGTTTTGCCATCGCTTCGGGTGCTTGACGCTGCAGCTGAAAGCCCAACCGACAACAGACCAGAAATCATGGCCCCGACTCCAGAGACTGCCCTGATTCGCAAGTTTTCCCCGCAGCCGCTCATCGTCCCGGTTCTCTTCATCAAGATCCGAGGCGTCGCTGTTTGTCGCAGTGTTGTTGTGCCGTCCTCCCCTTCGGTTTGGCCGCGCAGACTCTTGAAATCGGAAAGCAGATCGAAAGTCGGCGTGGACGGGCCCGACAGTCTCGAGCAGACTGTACAGATAGGACAAGGCGCGGGCCGATACGCGCCTGTGCTCGGTCGTGTCTGGTCGCGTCGTGTAATCGGGATGGATGGTCAGCGTGTTAATCAGTGCAAGCTGCTTCGGACCGGGTGTGGCAATCGGCTTTGTGTTGGCGTGTTTTTGCAAAAGACCGCCAGAGCTGAGTATGCTGGTGAACAGAGCGAGAGCATCGCGGTCTACAAACGGATGTTAGTCTGGGTGAGACCTCTTTGATAGCACACGTTCAGAACGACGTACAGAGCTCCTCTTCCAGAAGCACATCTGACTGATTCTTTAGATCGAAAGGTAATGATCTGGCCTTGCGACACTGCTTGAGTCCTTCATGCTCGTCCGGACTGCTGATGGATGTGGAGATGTCATGTCCTGACACGTCGTTTCCGGAAACGTTGGCAGTGTAGAAGGATATGTCCGAAGAAGCCGTGCTGACCGGTGAAAAACTTGCTAGAACCATCCCTCCCGATCTCTGCGCCGCGTTCACGTCGTGGTCGGGTGTTTATCAAATGTTGACGTGCAAGTGATCGCCGAGCACATGAAGCATCGGACGCGACGGGGACTTGAGTGGTTACGCGTGTAGCGCCCACTGTGGCTGAGAAGCGTGGCATGTGGCTGGTGATGCTGTGGCTAGTGTCTCAGCGGAGCGAACTACATACACCCGCAGCCTAACCTGGAGCTTGCCAGCCTGGAAAAAGGCGTATCACGCTGTCAACAATACGAACAGTCGACTTTTGAAACACAGCACCTCTGCGAATCAGCGTACACACACCATCAGTCTACAGGCACACGCCGAGAAGCCATGACACTGCGGCTCTGACAAGCGACCGACGGACCGACTAACCGTTTTCCCCGTTTTTCTACCACATGGCCGCCCTGACTCATAAGATCACCAAAACGCAGCTTGCGTGACAAACAGTCAGAGATAGAGAGATAAAAAACCACAAAAAAAAAGCGTCGAAACGGATTTCAATTCACCGAACACCGAAACACAAATTTACATCCACTCTTTCCTCGATAGACCAGGCCGCTGGTGCCACAGAACCCACGGCTTCTCTTATTCGATGGGTCAGGTCAGTTCAGGCCTGTCCAGTTTTCCCCTTTTTTTCTCCCTACAACCACGTTTTTGTAAGCAAATACCGAGGCACGGCGTTGGCGCATTGCTGCTTTTTAGATTGGAGTTCCACGATGCACCCTTGCAAGCTGTGGTCTATGCGTGCAGCGGGCCGAGGCTATTTTTCACTTAGTTAATCTTGGCCACGTCCGTCTCGGATTTTCGATCGGGTTTCTGCGATCTTCTACGGGTTGGTTTGTGCTGGTGGTCACTGGATTGGCCCAGTCAGCTGGGAGCGGTCGCTCATTAGACCTAAAACCGTATTTACGAGGGATTGCAGAGTGCTACGTTGAGGAGAGAACAGTCAAAGATGAAAATTAGCTATCATTATGATAAGATGCTTTTTGTGTACGCCTTTGCCAATCAGTGGCTATGCAAAATGTGTCAAGAGGCCATCGCCGGGCCTCTCTGCCTGTCTAACCCCATCCCCGTGGTATCCTTGTATGTGCAGAATCTATGAAATAACGAGAATGAAAAAGTGCGCTTTTTTTTTCGTCTGTGAATGTGCCTTATTTGTTAGGCTGCTCCTTCTCAGCCTCCACATCATCCTCGCGGGGAAGAGTGGTGGTAGGCTGAGTAGGCTGCTGACCCTCGCGCATCTTCTCGAGGAAGGCGGCGGCCTCAGAAGCGTATGTGCACTTGGCGCGGATGCGAGCACCGAACTTCCAGAAGAGGTAGGGCACGGGCACGCAGGCCAGGGCGAGGAAGGCAGGGATGGAGCCGGCCCAGCCCAGACCCAGGTCCTTGTACATGTAAGTGGTGAAGAGGGGGAAAGCGAAGCCAAAGAGACTTCGGAAAAGAGTGTTGGCGGCGATGGCAGACGCCGCGAAGATGACGTAGGAGTCGATGAGGTAGTTGAAGATGGAAAGGAAGACGAGGACAAGACCGCAGCCGAAAAAGCCGGAGCCAATGATGGGCACGATCCAGTGGATGGAGGGGTCACTGGTCCACGCGAACCAGAAGAGACCGATAGGCAGAAGCACGGAGCCAACGATGGCAGAGGGCAGACGAGCCTCAGGCGGAGGCATGCCGTGGTGAGCAGCGACGACCTTCATGTAGCGCTTGTTGTCGAGGATGTTGCCCGTCACAGCGATGACCATGCCCACGAGGAGACCCAGGAAGGCGAGACCACCAATACCAGGGGACCAGCCACGCTGCTGCTGGAAAACGATGGGGAAGGCGGCGAAACTGAGGTACAGAGTGCCGTAGATGATGGCCATGTAGAGAGCGGTAAGGAAGACGATGGGCTCCTTGAAGAGCAGGACCCAAGGACGGCCGAGGGAAATGGCGATGCGAGCCTTAATGGGCAGCTTGGGCTTGCCAGCGTCAAGCTTGCAGATGTAATGCTTGCCGGTCTTCTTCTCGAGAGCCTTGGCACGAGCACGGAGGAGAGCAGGCGCGTAGGTCTCAGGGCAGGAAAAGGTGCAGACGATCCAGAGGGCCAGCATGAAGAAGGCCATCAGAGCCATGAGCCAGCGCATACCCTCGGCGTGGCCGAGGAAACCGCCAGCGATGGGACCGAGAGTAGGTCCAAGGAAAGGAGCCATGGCGAAGATGCTGGTGGCAATACCACGCTCACCAGCGGTGAACATGTCAGCAATGACACCACCGGCGTTGGTGAGAGGAGCAGAGCCGAATGTGCCAGCAAAGAATCGGAGAATGAGGAGGGTCTCGACGTTTTGAGATCCAGCAGATCCAGCAAGGAAGGCGGTAGTCAGGCCGAGCGTGACAAACAGAACGTACTGACGCCCGTACAGCTCACTGATGGGAGCCCACAAGAGCGGTCCAAAAGCGAAACCCAGCACGAACAAGGAGACACCGAGGATGGCGACCTCAGTGTCGATGCCGAACGTGCGAATAACCTCAGAAACACCACCGCTGTAGGCGGAACTGGCAAAAGTGACAGCGAGCGTGGCTGTGGCCTGGCAGAGGGCGATCGTCCACTTGAAGCTGTGCTTGTGCGTCATGGGGTTCCAGGGGTCCTTGGGTAGAAAGTCGACGAGGTAGGGTGACTCTTCCGTTCCATGGCCGGCGTAGAGGTGTGACTCTACTTCGGGCGTGAGGCCGCTCTGGTCTGTGAGGAGGCGCCAGTAGGAGACCTTGGAGGAACCCTTTTGAGATTCGATATCCTGCTGCTGACTGTGAGAGTCGGCCACCGTGGCCGATGAGACCGACGTCGCCGATGATTGCACCACAGGCATGTTGGTGTATATGTGTGTGATGTTATTTCCGTGCTGTGAGGGCTGTAAGTGAACCCGTGAAGATCTAAACCGATCCAAAAGGGCAATGATATCCGAGACTCGCCGGATGAGATCGCTGGCTAGCGAACTGAATGGAGTCTAAGCGCGTGAGTTAATGAACCTGGATGAGAGGAAAGGGTCCAGACAATTCAACGGTCAGGGAATCCAATGAGTTTTATTTATCGCAACCTCTCCTCCTTTGCCGGGCTCCGACAGGCAATCTTCTCTCGATGGGTCCGGCTTTAAGGGTGATCCACACGCCGCCACGGAGTTGAATCCCGACCGAGGCATGAAGAGGCTCTCTTTTCTTCTGCCAGGGCGGGTGTGGTGCGTGCGGCGGCGGTAGACATGGTGCAAACGACCGATTACCCACCCACACCAGTCACCAGAATCCTTTTGAAGATGTGTTCGCCTCGAGGATACAGTTCAGCTGCGGCGCGGTCGCCCCCTGATTTGGCCTGTCAGCCCTGTGATTCGTTATTCTCGGTCGTGCGCCATCAAGCTCGAGGCCGGGCAAGCAAAAAGAGCGCCCGCCTGAGGCAACTGAACCGTATTGCAGCATCGGGGTTTCGATAATTCACCGAGATTGCTGGATCTTGAACGGCGCCGTATCGAGCTGTCTTCTCTGGCCTGAGCGCACCCGATGGTGACGTTGCGCACGCATGCGGCTAAAGGAGATTTGATGGCTGTCTCGGTCAGGAGCCGTACCCGCTGTCACCACTCGCATGGCCTCGTGCTCGGTATCCCCTGGCACCCATTCTTATGTCAAGAGAAGGCAGAGTAGAAAAGCTTCTTCAACACCTCCGAATCCTTACACGAGCACATGCGAGAGTCACGGCACCAGAATTTAGGCCCCCACCCACTTCCCACTGCTTGCGAATCGAATGAACCATTTTGCACAAGCCTGGCCGGCACATGATTCACCGAGCAACAGCGTCTGATCGGGCTTCGGGTTCTGTTGGTCCTTCAATGCCGTCTCGCCCTATCGCGCTTTCATCTCGGACCACGCACCATCCTGCAATTCCCATGTTGACGGGTTTCGTTATCACCCGCCAGGTGGATTTCAAGGCACCGCGCGTCGCTTTCGGATCGTATTAAAAATCAAAGGTCTTCGTTCTGTGCTTATCAATCGTCAAACCCGTCCCAATCGTCGTTTTCTTCGTCCACTTGGGATGAGAGCTCCTTGGGACTGCCAGATGCATCACTGACGTCGCTGCTCACATCGCTGGCGGTCTCGCTGTGACTTGTGCTCTTCTCGCGAGCGTTGGTCCCATCGTTGATACGCACTGGCTCGCCCGCTGTTCGAGAGATCGGCATCCCCGTTGCCGCATCTCGAATGGGGGCCCCATGTCATCGCGGGCGTACGGTCCTTCTCCACGTGCGCTGTCCTCCATATCGGTCGCATTGCCGTCCGCCAGCCTTACAAAGCCGGCAACAAAGAATCCCATTACGCCCTGTCCGTCGTCCTTGTAGGATCTGATGCAGCCCTCGGCGATCACTTCATCGCCAGCGCAATAGTCCGGCACGCCGCGCACCGGCCAATCCCGCATACCGGCCACTTGGTCTTTTCTTTCCAAAATGCGCCAGCCCCTCTTTCTCGCAACGTCTGATTCCAGTGCTCGCATGACCACGTTTTCGTTTTCCTGCGCATGGATGGAGCACGTGGAATAAGTGACCCTTTTAGCGCTCGGGAAATTAAGAGCGTGTAACAGTAGCTTCAGCTGAAATCCCGCCAGGGAATCAAGTCGACTGTCAAGGTCCCGCTCTGATTTCGTGACAATCTCGTTGCCATCGTCATCTCGAAGAACAGCTTTCGTTTCTTCAGTCGCTTGGCCATGCTTCCTCTTCTGGCCCGTGCCTGCATTTGACTTTGTTTTGGGCGCCGATGCCTTTGCAGGTTGGCCCGCCCAGGGCTCGGGCAGATGAAGCTCTGGCATGGAATCTCGACCGACAATGCCACTGCCAGAACAGCTGGGGTCGAGTAGCAAAGCGCCCACGTTCTTGTACTGCTCCGAGTTGGTGTCGGTCCTGGTGAAATCTTGGCCCATAGCTATGCGGGTGAATTCCTTCGATCCTGCAATTTTGACCATCTTGTCCAGTGTGAGTGCCCTTTTCGAGTCTTTCTCGAACGCGTAGATGGTCTGGTCCATCGATTCAGATTCTGCATGATGCTCGTATAGAATGGCTGCAAGATGTGTCGTCTTGTTGCCTGGTGCAGCGCATGCATCAATGACGTCCCCATCGTCAGCGTGAGGATTCAACAGGTATGCTGGAAAGCAGGATGCTTTATCTTGGAGGATGATTTTTCCAGAAAGGTAGGCCTCCGTTTTGCTCAGATCGGTTCCTGGCGTGATGGCGAGAAGTCGTGGAACGTGAGGGTCGATGAAGACATGTTTTCCCGGCTTGGACACAACCTCGCTCACGCTGAAGGCTCTCTCGTAATTTGTGAATGTAGTCGTGAGCTGCTCCTCGACGCTGCTCTTGATGCCGTTCACCCGAACCCATCTGGGATAATTGGCGCCTTCGTCAGCCGCCTCCCGATCAACCTGATCCTTGAGGTCGCTGATAGTCGGGGCTTTCCGCCTTAGTCGCGCCAGCTTGAGTTCAGACGCCAGTCGAGCCTTGTGTTTTTCAATAGCCGCTCGGAGGCCATGGCTCTGAGGAAGCGCGATCCCGCCCTTCGATATCAGATGGTCATGAACCAGCAAAAGGGCCAGGTATGGTGTCAACTACGTCAGGGTTAGCTGGACAGTTCCAAAATGCAGGGTAGGATACTTGCTTTGCGTTCGTATTTGAGAAGCTGTGAGCGGTCGATGACCTCTTTCAACACGGCGCTCCATTTGCAGGTCTCGAAGATAAGAGCGTAAAGTTGATTGGGTGGTGACTTGAGATTCTTCTTGTGGAAAACTCGGGATTTCAGGCTGCCTCCATCCTCGGCCGAGTTGACCAAGACCTCTGCTGCCTCGTGATATAGTGACATTCTTGATCAATACGAGCCACAGTACCGTTTTTAAGCATCGCCACTTGCAGGTTTGTGAGAATGCTCGGCGCAACTTTCGAGGTGAAGAAAAGTGACATGCCAGGATACCACCACCATTGAAAAAACGGCCGTCAGGTGAAAAGCCTACCCTGCACCTTTTCTGACGGTAATAGTCGAACGCTTAAAAAACTCAATCCGCAGTTTCCTTAATACGTCTACGCTAATTCGGGACGAATCATTGCAAAAAAAAAAAAAAAAAAAAAAAAAAAAAAAAAAAAAAAAAAAAAAAGCACATGTGTCTAAAAATGTATCAGTAGACTCATTCGTCGCTTCTGAAAAGGCGATGAGAAATCAATCTATTGAATGGCGATACCCAACCAGAGGTTTGCACACACACTACGATGCGTCCGAAGAGGCGGCATGAAATTGCACCTTTCGGGAAGATGCCGAGAGTAAATCCGCTCTTGGAATTGTAACAAAGTGAGTCTACATTTCACTATCACTTTTGCGCTTTTGTCACCATGTCGCACTACCTCTATGTCGGTCTGCTTATCAAGTGGTGTGAGGTGGGAGGATCAGATTCAACCCTATCGTCAACCCTAGCCACCCTATAGCTCGAATGTTGATCACGTCCAGCACACACAAAAGGGTTCAAGGCAATCTCGACCGATTGTCACAGTGCCGTTCCCTTCTAGTGGTGTCCTGCTTGGGACTAGCGTCGTTTCATCGCAAGCCACCGCTCGAACGGGCGTAAAAGGGGCCTCTCACACGATGAAACAAACATGGATGCAACGTCGAAATTATCGACGAAAACAATGGAAAAGCTTCCAAACCAAACATGTACGGCTGAGCGGGTTCCTGCTTAAGGTTTGTTTCGCGGGATGATCGCGCGGATCAGCTAAGGATACTCACCTCTGCCCTGTCTCGTCTGTTGCCTGTGGACTTTGTGGCTTATTTCTGAGATATGTACCTTCAAAGTGGGAGAAAGTCGAGTCGCAAATGTTGTGGTCACAGGATTCAGGATGCCTATACGATAGTTACGGGAGCTCCCTTGCTCTCGCTTCGCGCGCGCCTCCAGGTGTGCCTGAGGATACACACAGGCTATGCGAGGACGGCAGGCGCTGATGCACAAACTTGTACCTATAAGTCCATCAGCACGAGCGACGCATGTTGTCCAATACACAGCACATACTGCCGGTTGGGTGGCTCATTTGCCGAAGGATTGAGTTTCAGCGCAATCTATCATTTTCGACCCCTGCAGCCGGCAGCTGGTCGCATGAGGATAGCCATCTGGGACGCGTGGATGTGATCGTTTCCATTCATGATGGCAAGCGCAGAAGAAAATGCCGTGTTGAGCCGGCGCTCTGTCATGTCGTGTAGCCACCCACAGACAGTAGTTCACGACGTCTTCCGTGCCGCACTGGTCGGACACACACGGCAGGTGCAGCCAAGAAACAAAAGCTTGGAAGGAAGGCACGCTCTTTCCTTTCCTCCCCTTCCTTGGCGTTTACCTGAGGTCGGACATGGTCCAATCAGATGCCGTGACGAGAGATCCGCCTTTAGCACATCATCACCACCACTGTACCAAACGAAAGGGGCACAGCAGCACCAAAATTGGCAGACGAGGGCTTTCATCCACTTGCTCACGTATCACGTCGACCTTGTTGAGTCTTGTCCCTGTCCCTGTCACTTTGCCTGTCGTGCTCTATCAATTGTCCATCTGTGCCGCTCGCAGCCTCAAACTGCTGCCATGCGGCTTTATTCCTCTCTTGAGGGTAGGCAGGATCCGTCATGCTTCAGAAGCAACACCAGAAAGGCTGATATTCCAAGCAGGATCATGCAACTTCTGCCTCGGCACGACCTAACAGGGAGAACAATGAAGCTCACGAAGCATGGACTTGCTGTGCGAGGGAAACGAGATGATCGCGGACGGAGAGCCTCACTTCCTGCGATTCGCCTACCAAGTGGCTGGCTGAGCACATACCACCACCTAATTCAGACTGCCCTGTTGGAACCCCCGGCTCTGTTGTAGGTATTTGTGATCAACAACACACCAATGCGGACGCACGCACATGCACACCAACACCAGGAGTCCTCGTCCCAGCGCATCCTGAAGCACGTCGTCTGCTTTTTCGCCCGTCACCCCTGCTAATTTACCCCTGGCGCTAAACCTCCGATACGGATCCCAAGCTGCTAGCGTCACCACTGATCAGCGCTGTCTGAGGCTTTGCTCCTGGGTTTCAATGTTTCCGAGCGTTTTCGTCGCCATCACTGTCAGCCTCTTCGTCTGATTGAGAGACTTGGGCATTACGCAATGCAGCTCTTTACTGAGCAAACATACGCAAGTGGCCATGCCAGGATGCAGGGAACCGCTGGGCCCACGCCCATGGACTCTTGATCTGTGCCCTCTTGTCTTCTCCACATCGACGCTTCCCCAGAAGCCTTGTTCGAGAATCACGAGCTCTTGCAGGGCGTCTGCGTAATGCCTTTCGCAGTGGCAATATCGTGCCCCCTGCAGGTGATTTGTGCGTGCCCAGTTCTTCTGGTATATATCTCTCCGACGTCTCCCACGCACCCTTGAGCATACTCCTCTCCTCCGTCTAGCCTTATCCTCTCTTTTTTCTCTCATTGTCATACCGCTGCTGAGCACGTCCTTTCCTTTGCAATACTGCATCACTCATTCATTTCATCTAGAACGACACTCGCCTTCCGAGCTACATCCGGCGGCCAAGGTCTCTTTCTACACAACTTCACTCAACAAGGTGCTCTGGTATCACCGACTTGTCCATACAACAATCGCCTCTCTTACCCTGTCTCTCGCTTGAAGTGCTTTAGAGACTCGTGGCGTCTTTTCACATAAATTTTTGTTTCAATTTTCTCGCATCTAGCACCCTGCCAGCATGAAAGTTACCACTGCTGCTGCCTTTGCGGCGCTTAGCTCCGTTGCCAGCGCCGCCAAGGATGAACGAACCTTTGCAGTCCTCCGATTCAACAACACTCTCACACATGGCAGCGTCGATCCTCTTGTTTTTCCTGGAAAGAAGGCCACCCATGCTCATTCAATTATGGGAGGCAGCGGCTTCAGCATGAGCTCCACCGGTGACGACCTCATGAAGTCCAAGTGCACCAGTGCCGAAGTCGTGGGCGACAACAGTAACTACTGGTTCCCCAAGATGTACTTCAATGACGAGAAGGCTGGCAAGTTCGAAGAAGTTACCGTGGATTACGTCAACGTATACTATTTGTACGTCTTCTCCGCATTCCCTGTGTTGTTTACCCTTTGTTCTAATAACGCACCAGCTTCGAGGCGACTGATGACGATATTAAGGCCTTCCCCAAGGGGCTCGGCATGCTCGTCGGCGATGTCAATCAAAGAACAGCCCCTAAGAATCCCGATGAGCAATTGGACCCAGCCATGGGCGAAATCAGCCCTATTCAATTCACCTGTCCTCGCTCAACGGACAGCACCGCGGACGATAACCCGTGGCCCAATGGTTCCGATGGTACGAAGGCTGGTAAGGTCTGCTCGGGAGACTTTGGCCGTGGTGTTGGTTTCCCGACAAAGAACTGCGATGCCCTGGGCTCGCCTCTGCGAACAGATGTCCACTTTCCCTCTTGCTATAACCCCGAGGCTGAGCTGCTCGATTACAAGAACAACATGGCATGGCCTAAAGTCGTAAACGGCAAACAGAACTGCCCCAAGGGCTGGATTCATGTGCCCCACATCTTCCTCGAGGTCTACTGGAATACCATGGACTTTGAGGATCGCTGGGTCCCCGATGGCAAGACGCAGCCTTTCGTCCTCTCCAATGGCGACGTCACCGGCTACAGCTTCCACGCTGATTTCATGGCAGGCTGGGACGAAGAGGTACTTCAGCACATCATTGACACTTGCAACGTTGGACATAAGGGCATGGTCAACTGCCCCGGTATCACCGCCAACCCGGACGTATGCGAAATCGATAACCCTGTTTCCGGCGAGACTGTCACCGGTGTGATGGACAGTCTGCCTGGTGTCAGCAAACTCTCTGGATTCTCCTACGGCGCCGCTCCTAGCCCATCTGACGGTTCTGGCTCTGGCTCTGGCTCTGGCTCTGGCTCTGGCTCTGACAAGGGTGCTCAGACATCTAGCGGTTCTGCCATCCCCAAGGCTACCAGCACATTTGATGCTCCTAACTACGAGTCCACTCAGGACTCAAAGCCCAAGGCGCCTCAAGAGTCGAAGCCCAAGACTGGCTCTGGACCCGATGAACTGCCCAATTACACTGAACAGCCCAAGGACGACGGAAAATCATCCCCCATTGCGCCACCTGTTGCACAGAATCCTGCTAAGGGCTCTGGCGTCAAGCCCAAGACCTGCCCTAAGGGATACAAGCTGAGCAAGAAAGCCAAGAGAGCTACTGGAAGCCGCAAGGTCAGTTCCAACACTGCGCGTGCTGCCCAGGAGTCCAGCAAGGTGCGCCGCCACATGCAAAAGCACGGCGCCCGGGGTGCCACTCACCCGCACCACCATTAGAGATCTTCTCATTGCCTCAGTGCTCATGATTCCACATGTTCTTCGCTGGGACTGCTGAGGCATTGTATCGACAACTACATAGGGCGCGAAATTGGTTACTGGGATAACAATTTCTTTCACTTCGTTACTGTACATATTTATCTGGGACAAACTAGATTATAGCGGACTTTAGCCATTTGGCCACCTTTGCATAGGGAAATTGATGAGAAGATACCTATGCTCAAAGCAGGTGTTACATGCGCTGGCGAATCTCTTGGCGTTCCCCAGCGTGCTCGTTGTGATATGTTGCGCTTTAAAGGCTGTTCAACTGTGGGCGTATAATTGCGCGGCGGCCATATCCCAGGACAAATGTCATTATATTGTGTCCTCACTGTGGTGAGCAACATAGCGTCACACCTTGATCACATTCCGCAAAACTCGAATGTCTGTGTCAGCGGGAGATCACCCACAGCTGTTGTCCGACTGCTGGGCGCCCCCGATCTCCTTGAGGCCTTGTGAGGTACACTTCAGATTGAGCCTACAACTCGTCCCGCCCCGTCATCTTTATCTTCAGCCCGGGTATGTTTGCGACCTTGATATGCCTGTGCACCCTTGCCGCCTTCTCATCCCGCCGCCCCGTCTTCCCATTCTCATCCTCCTTCTCCGCGTTCCAAGCCTTCACTTTTCCCTGCCAGACATCCAACCCCCACTTTTGCAGCTTCCCGCTCGACAGCTCGCGGTCGTGAGGGTACGGCCAGACCCGGCCCGTCGTGAGCTGTTGCACCGCGCCGGCGGGATACCGCCCCGGTTCGAGGCCCAGCTGAGCGGGGAGGTCTGGAAAGTCGAGCGGGTCGACAAGGACGGTGGTGAGGTCTGGGTGGGAGGAGGCGAAGGGGCGGAGCTGGGTGAGAAGGTTGACGTGGGATGGGAGGGGCGCGATGATGTAGATCATGGGCCATTGACGCTGGAGGATTTGATGAATGCGTTAGTGGAAGATATTGAAGAAGAGGCAAGTGGTGAAAGGGGGAAAGGGCCGGACTGACGTTGAGGAGTCTTTGGCGATTATGCGGAGTGAGGGGATTGATCGTCTCTCGAGTAGCTTCCAGCAGCCACTCTTCCAGACTCTCAACGTTCATGTTCTTCAGATCGGAGGCGGTTGTCCTTTGGTCTGCGTGGCGGTGACACTGGATCGTGGCCGCGGACTCGACGTCGACACCACTGGTCTCAGCGTCCACTTCCACAAGCCCAAAGGTGAACTCCGTCCTGTACCGGCTGGCAACTTCCTCGTACGTCTTCAAAAGCTGCGCGTCCTGCTGTGTAGCGATCTTTGCTGTGCAAACCACATCGTCGACTGTCTGAAACTCTGACTCCTCGCCAGACGCGACGAGGCTCACCATGGGCCTCTGCATTCTCTTGACAAAGTTGTCGATGCTGTAGAGCTTTGTCTCAGTTTTTGTGATAAGAGAAAGCCCCGGTTTACGGGCGATTGGCACGGAGAGCGAGCCAGAGGGGACAACGTACCGCGAAGCTGAGCGAGGACCGTGATAGTCACTCTGTCGGCCCTTGGCATCAATATAGACCAAGGCAGGCAAATCTTTGCTGTTTCTTCCCTGGCACATCTCGAACTCAGATGTGCACTCGATCGAGAGCTTTGCAACAGGAGATTTCTCCTCCAGCATCTCCCATGCAACCTCGAAGTCACGGCTCTTGGGGTCGTCTGCCGCCGTCTGCAACTCATGTTAGCGGCAATCTTGAAATAAAAATGCACAGTAAAGCACCTTCACCTACGGGAATCACTAAGGGAATCGCATGTAAGGACAATATTCTAGAAATAACGGATCGATCAGTCTTTGAATCGGGCAGAGGGGCACTCACGTGCAAGTAAAGCGGGCGTGTGGTTGGCGATCGTCAACCTCAGCTTGTCCTCTTGCGAGTGCTGCCATGCCGATGCCAATGCAGCCCCGGTCAGGGCAAAGACGGAGATTCTCATCGTCGAGGTCCCGTTTTGCGATATCTTCGTTAGGGCGATGTGAGGTTCGCGACACAGCGCGTGCTCAGCAGAAAAGTCATGGGATTGGGGTGGTTGTTGGTGTTCTTCAGGGGCGTGTTTCATGTACGTGCCATCGTGTCCACCTTGAGGTCGTGGTTCGATACTACTCTGTACTTCATCGACGAATGCTCAAAATCGGCAAGAATGTCTTTGCCCTCTTATGATTAAAGAGGTCTCCTAGAAAAGACCAAAGAAGGAGTGAACCGAGTCTCTATACTTTTGGGACTCATATGCGGAGGCTAAGCTAGCACCTAGTCCTGAGTAGTGTAGACAACTTTAGAAATGAGTTCCCAACCGCGCCCCTTCATCATGCCCTGCCTTGATGTCATCGTTTGCTGTTGTATCCAAGAAAAGAAAATTCGAGAAAACCATTAACGCCTGACCACTCAACCCCAATATTTCTAATTTTCGTATGAAGCCGTCTTTGCGGCACGAGCTTCAACAAGAGCACGCAGAATTGGCGGCTCTCTGCACTTAGAAGTACTCAACCTTCTCATCGCCTTCAGTTCTCTTCATCCTCGTCATCCAGAGGTCGAGGAGAGGCCTTGCCCCGCTCGTTACCCTTCCGCACCGGAATATTGCACCCCTGGTCCTTCAGAGCCCTCGCTAGCGTCGAACTCTCCGTCATGCCCGGGAAGCTCTTGGCGTTGTACGATCGGAACACTTCGCTGTTGACTTCGGCCACCCGCGGCAGACGACCAGCTTTGTGTGCCTTTCCGCCGGGCCACATGATCGTGCTAAAGCTGAGCCGGTAGTCGCCGGTCGTGCGTACGGAGAGATCGCTAAAGCTGAAGAAACACCCTTCCACCCCACGATCATCCTTTCCAAAGAACGTCGTGGCGGAGAGCTCGCCGATGATGCGTTTCGCCCGCGTGTTCTCGTTGTCCATCATCACTCGGTCATTGCCTTTCTCGTCGGTGATGGTGCAGTATGCCATGTACTTGTGCATTTGATACTGTCGAATGTCTTCTTGTGTAAGACCTTCCCCTTCGATAACCAGCTCCAATATTGGTGGCGGATCAATGGCTCGGCGGTCGCGGTCTGCAAAGCCGCAAGCCCGTACTCGCGCGGGTTGCTGGCGGATCCGTAATGAGAATACAATGTTGGCCACGAGATGAGCTTTGTGTTCCCCAAGCAGATTCGGAATGAAATCAGCTATTCTATTCCGCTCAGAGAAAGCCATCTGAGGCACGCCAACAGCTGAACGACTCAGAAAAGCTTCAGATGACTCGATAGGAGTATAGCTCGACCGGCTTTCAGGTAGGGCATGACTTGACGGTGAATCGTGGTACGACAATGTTGGAGAGTGTTGGCGTGGTGCTGCCCTCGTGTATGGGTACGTAGCTCTCGAAACCAGATATGGCAATTTCTCGTTTGTCACCGGACGCGGCTGAAGGTCATCGCGATGGGATGTTTGTCCTCTTCCAAAACACATGGCGGCCTGCGATGGAGAACCTTGGCCGTAATGGTAGGACGACGTTGATGGCCCTCTGTCCACAGAATCCTGTGTGGGAGGAACTATTGATGAGGGGGCCTGGTATGTGGACGGTTCCCGAGCAGCCAGCGGGTCAAACGTATATTGACGATCCAGAGGAAGCTGGCCTGGTGGTGGCAGAGTTCTGTGATTCATGAACGGTGGTGGGCTGTGAGATTCTGGGGGCTGCCAGCTGGATAGCCGGGGCAGCTTGCGGGCCCGAGGAGACGGACTGCGATCACGAGCTGGCCCGTCTACGTATCTGCCGTCATGGATACGGGAATGGGGCGGCTGTCGGTGACTGGATGAGTTCCGGTATGGCTCCATGGCCATAAACTGCAAGCCCTTTTCAACCTGAGAGTGAGACATTCGCCGCCAGCAGCACATGCCATGAAGACAGACGTCTCGCGGTGAAATTGCCAATAAGAATAGAGAGACAGACTGCTCGCAGAACTTGAGAAGGAGAGGGGAGGGGCGCCAGTGTCGCTCTTTGTGAATTGGACCCTTATTTTGAGCTGGGTGGCTGGATCATTCCAGTGTGCAAACTCAAGTGAGACTGATATCGTGCGTAAGTTGGCTGCGATTGTGATGTGAGACGTCAGCCACGGGATGTCTGGTCGCAGGCTCGGTGAAGCGACCCAAGAGAGAAGAAGGGAGGTGTTCAAGCCGCTTCTTGGTTGGGCACCCAGTCAATTGGTTCTGCTGGTCACCAATCGAGATGGGCGCGCGGGCGCACCTTCTGAACGAGACTCTGTCGAACAGGTCTCGGCACCGCGTCAGGGAGTAAAGGGCTCACGGGATTCTGGGGATCTGGACGAGGGAGACGTGGCAATCGGCGAAGATTCCACGGATGGCCAAGGAGAAGCTTTCGCGGATCGGCAAGAGCAAACCGCACGAAATCGATCTTGAATTTGAGCAGAGTGTAGCCTTATGCAGAGTGGCACGAAGGCGGCAAGACAGGAAAAGGCCCTAGCCTACTGACCCTGCAACCCGCTCTGGGGGAGCAGGCCGGCTTGGGCCCTTGGTGCCATTCCCGGTAGCGTTGCGTTGCGCTGCGCTGCGGCGACGGCGAACCAAAGACCAGGCTTCCAACAGCGCCGCGCGATGCCAGATGGAGCAGGTCTCGGAACTCATCAGCCCCGGAAGATGATGGCGGTATCCGCTCCGTCATCTGTATGTACATATGTAATTGTACGAATGATCCCCATGTCTTATGCAGTTGTACATAACATGTACGGTGCTTCGGAGGCCGAAAGCCTGGACGTTTTGGTGCGTCGCTGGGGAGAGCCAACAAAAATGATCGCCCCTACGGGCCGTCCCCTGCGAGCCCCGTCCCCTATAGAACATCATGCCTACGGCTTGCGCTGTTGTGCCGCGCAGGGATTGGTCGGTCGACATCCCTGGACCGGGACTCTGGACTTTGCCCAGACGACACAAGGCGCACGCACACGCTGGTCTTTGGTCTGTGCGTGCGGATTGTCCGACTCATGCTGCGGCCATGGAGCTGCGCTTGGGCTGCCGAGTTCGCAAGGTAATATAACGGCAGTTCGAACGGTGCGCCACGCCAGAGCTATTGTCGCAGGGCGCAGGTCAGGTCATCGGCACCAGAATGGCGTGTTTTTGGTGTGATGGCTGAGGTGTGTGTTGGAGCTATCGTTGGAGCTATCGACTGCTGATTGACCTCAGTCAGACATCTCTGTGTTTTCGGCCTGGGTCGTCCTCTGCGCTTCGGCGAGGCAGGATGATCGTTGCCTCTTGTCGCTTAGGGGACTCGTAGGTCTGCACCAAAATGCAAACGTTACCTGGTGGGCGATGGGAATCGCGTCGTCTTTGTGCTTGGCTCCGGCAGAGTTAACTCTAAAGGGTAAGTTTGATGTTGACAGCCGTTGACGGCCCCTAGCACAGATCCTTCTTTTTGATGAAACCAGTGCAGACTTGGTGCATGCTACTGCGAGCTGTCGCGGTCAGAACCCTGCTCCCTGCAACGCCTCTTCTGCTCACCTGCCTGGAACAAAAACGCCAGTCCATTCGCTCGCACTGGCGCTAACTGTGTGGCATCTCAGACGTGCATATCACACACACTTGCCCCCTTTGCCGAGGGGGAAAAAGAACACGAGAGAGTCGTGAGATCAGCAGCCGGGATCAGCACCCCCGGTGTTGGGAGCTGAGACGAAAAGGGCGGGCCATCGTTGCCCGGCCGGTGACCGCAAGTCGACAAGTGCCATGGTTGGCACGCTTTCAAAGTGTCTCACAATACGCTGCCAGGGTCTTTGCAGATAATGTCACTCGCCATGTGTGAGTAGCCACCAGAAAACGGCACGGTCCTCGTGCGTTCACAGAGCTAGCCAGAGACAGCCGGGGTCGGAATGCGGGCAAAATGGTGGATCTGTCATCGGAGAGAAGGAAGGCTGAACAACCATGAGCATCCGCAAGAGACAAACGGGGCCACAGTAAAGGGAGCTTGTCACAGCATCCCGTCAAAGGCAGTGCCCTTACGCGTGGAGAGTTTCTGACTTGGGGAGTGTCGAACTCCACATCACCGATCTGTCACGCTACAAGGTGTCAGGGGGCTGACTAAGCCGGTATCAACCCTAACCCTTCGTCACTACCTGCGGTCGGCACTCGGTCCCAGCGTCGCGCCCCTGCTGTCGTTCCTTTTGACGTACGTTCATCATGAGGATATATCCATGCTTCCGACCACTTTGCCCCCCTCGTCGTGATCCTGCCACCAATGAGCGGCCGAGCGAGGCATGTTTCGATGCGTTCAGGAGCCTCGTTGCCTGCAGAATCAAATCCCTTGATTTACCGCCTAGGCCTATCAGCTGTCATCTTCGCAAGCATACCCAATCGAGGATGACCCTCGTCGCAGATACGGTCCACAGAGAGCTCACCTGAAAAGCAACAAGCTGCCAACCTGCCATGTACCTGCCTATACCAGGCACTGGCTATTGCAAGGGGGGTCCGACAGGGCTTTGCTGAGAAGCGTGTCTGAACTTACATACATGTATGTACATAAATACATGCACACACACACTTGCGTCAAGGTGGCAAATCTGACTGATCAACAGCAACTGCAGCCCGCATCGAATCAGGCACTCCCAGGACGCCAGCCCAGACCGGGTTGCGTTTGCATTGCTTTCGGCGCGTCCACTACCCATTACTAATTCCGGTTTGCTGATGCTACCTACAACTGCAAAGGTTGAGACATGGAGGCCGAAACATGTATAGTATGCTGGGGGACCACCGGCATGCGCTTCCGAGCGCATGGCTGTTGTCCACCCCCCGGTATTTCAGAACAAAGATGGCTCAATTCCCAGTCTCTCGGTATCCTTGACAGCCAATCCAACTCGCAAGCTGTCGACCCTGCCTTGCCCATATCAACCCTGCTTCGCTCGTGTCGATCTCTCGGTCAAGATGCCGGGCACTATCGCTCTCGTTGCACTTGAGACACACCCTAAGCGAGATAGTAGCCCCGAATGCACCTCTCGAACGATAGCTGCATGGCAAAGAAAGTAAACCCCTCGTCTTTTCCGACATTTATCGGGCATCGGCGCCGAGGACTCTTTTCGAAAGAGGACAGTGAACCGCAGCAAGGTGCAGGTGCTGATTTCTTGGACTGAGCCAAACCAAGCGTGTTGGCACGAACCGTCCTACTGGATACCTACCTGCTGTGATGGGACGGTCTGTCTACCGCCTGCTGAGACGTCGTCGCAGCGGCTCGAGCAGACCTTGTTCTGTTGCCGCGGGCGATCTTGTCACTCCGAGGCTCCACCTGTCATCCTCTCTGTAGAGCCTGGCGACCAGATCAGCATGCGCAAAGCGACGTAGCCCAGCATCTCCGTCTGGCTCATGCGTAGCATCGTCCGAATGGCAGCCCGCAAACAGTTCCGCCATGTTGGAGCTCTTGACGACGTCCACCCCCAGTCTCGCCGTGCACAGCGCTACTGTGCTGAAGAAGAGAACAGAGAGCCCCGTTTGAACGGCGATGAGGGCAAGCCACTGCCACCTTACCCGCACAAATGTCTCAGAGATGAGAGCGTCACCACTTTTGGCCAACCCCTTTCTGGTAATGCTATGCAGCTCGTCAGCTCGTCAGCGATTTCGCCGTGGCATGTCATGGCAAAAGGAAGAAAAGAAGAAGAGCAAACTCACAAGTCCGTCATGCTGTTCGCCACAGTCTGGGCGAAACCTTGGAGGTTTTGCCAGATTAGGCTGTCGTCAGTGGGAGCACCGTATTCCTCAATGTCCGCGAACATTCTCATCGCGATGCCGCGGCTAAACTCGTTATATGGCGAAACGCCTTCTGACCATTCTGGTGAGTAAGCGCCGTGCAGACCGTTTCGTATATACATGTCTATTCGATTGTAGTCCAGACCGTCAAAGACAAAGAACCGGCTCTGCTCGTCCTCTCCCACCATGGAAAAGTTGCGTTGGAACGTCCCGGGTTTTCCTAGGGGAGTCGCCCAACCGTACCCTTGCCCGTTAATGACTTTGGCGCTTGTCGCCAGGACTCTCACTTTTGGTTGACCGTGCTCCACAGATACGTTATATTTGTTGACGCAGAAATGCCATATCAACTCGGCTGCACGGTACCTCGAGCCTTTGTCGATCCGGTCGCCGTCGTTGCCTCGGTAGATGATGATCCATTGAGAGACGGCGCTTCGCATTATGTCAGAGGTGTTCCCATGGGCTACCGACTCACGCAATGGCGGGAAACTCTCGTATTGGTACTCTCGAAACTTGGAGTTCATGCTCAGATTCGGCCAGGGCGATGTCCAGTTCATCGCGCTGTGGTCCTGTAAGGGATCGGTGGAGAGTCCAGTCTCCGACCACTCACTGTTGAGGCTGATTTCGCCCTGATAAGGAAGCGAGATTCCTGCTCTGTACTGCTTTGACCCCGACAGCCTGATTCTGCTTTGGGCTGTTAGGTTCCCTGTGATGTTTCTCAGATCGTAACAGAAAGCCAACGACTCGAACGTCTCCCATCGGCAATCCCCTGATGGACAAATTGGCTCGGCCGTCGGCCAACTTTGGTTTGAGGGATGGTATACTGCCTGAAAGACAACATTCTCAATGGGATCCGGATCGCGCACGCCTAGAAAATGTACGTCAGAGGCTCGTCTCCCATGTCCTCGCGAATGGCAAACCTACCTATCTGCATGCCAATGTCGTCGACTGTCGACGCGTTCGGGCCATATTCTTCCCGAACAAGTAGAGAGGCTCTGAGCTCCGGCTTATGCACCATGCGTGTCGAGTACGCGATGGTCGACTGGGTGACCGTCGATGTTGCCAACCCAGTGATGAAGAGGAAGGCAGCTACTGTTCCGAGGACGCTGTTTTGCCAGTCAGCGAGTCCCAGAGGAGCGCAACGGGTGATCTTTGGATGCTCAACATTACCCCCCTCGTCTCCTGGTTATCATGACGAGACTGCCCCACGGGCCTCGACTCGCCCTGTCAAACGTGTACAGGTCATTCAGCTGGTGTTGCTGGTTTGCGAACCTGTTCCACTTGACCTGAGATAAGGCCTCCGAGACAACGAGGACTATAGTCGTGTGGAGGATCGTCGCGAACAGGGCGACGGCGGTGTTGAGAGTGAGTCCCGCAGGCCATTTCGGGAGAGGTTTGTCGTCGTGGCGTTTGAGCAGGACGACGAGGCCCAGGAAGAGCAGGACGGCACCGAAACACCATGCAATCTCCGCCGCCCAGTCCTTCGCGTGACGGACAAACACCCTTGCCGCCTTTGTGGTCGTTGAGATCGTTCTTGTTTCACTTGTACTGCTCATTTTGGAACTTGTGGATAGCTAATATGGTTTGATATTTCGAAGGCTCTGCGCTCTTATATAGAGCCATGTCGTAGAGCCATGATGCGATGTCACCTGCTCTGGTACGTCAAAGACAACGTACCGTCGTACCGTCAGAGATCATGTGCTCGAACAGCCGAGTCAAGTGGCCCCTTATGCCTGATTGGCGCGCTCGAGGCGTAGTTTGCGTGAGTAGCCATGTGTTTGCGCAGTGACTCGTTCTTGACGTTTGGCTAGGGAAGCTGACTCAGGGGTTTTCATGCCAGGTATTTAGACATGACACTTGAGCCGGGGACATCACGTATGCGTGAGACGGCTGAATATGGTCATCAAGTCGACCTCATTTGCCCTTCGTATGTTTGATCAAGCCCTTGTCATCCGATCCTTGTCGTGGATCTCGACATCAGGATAGACCGAAAGTGAACAACATCGCAGGCAGAGGTCGCCACTTGAGAAGTATATACCTATGTTTGCGCCTACTCACGAGAACAAGTACTGATCTTCAATTAATCGCTCATTCTATTTGCACGAATTCCAACAATTCCAGAACATACTTGTCCAAGTAAGTAGATGGCATCCTTCTGTCAAGCTGAATACAGCCCTTGTCCACAACCCTGACTCGTAACCCTGGTCTCCATGCAGCATCCCAGCCCCCCCCCCCCCCCCTTCTCCCCGTCGGCATTCGGCTGAGCTTGACCTGCAGTAGCAGTCTGGATGGATAATATGGCTGTTCCGTCATCGTTTTTTTATTTATGAATGATCAAGCTTGGCCCTCTTCTTCTCCTCGTGCAAACCCTGATGCTCTACTCGTGACTGTTTTCCAGCCTCGTCGGCTCCGGATCAACACCATTCTCGATATCCTGCTGCTACCACATAGACGTACATAGATAGCCGTCATCCACCACAGACAGACGACCATCACCAGAGCCATGTCCGAGTACCCCTCCATCTCCCTCCCGCCGCTCAGCAGCGGCATTCCCAACTCCGGCTCCCGTTACGAGCAGCATCAAGCCCAGACCCAAGCCCATGCCGTCGCCATCGTCGACGACTGGGCTTCCCGCTTCAACACCCTCCTACGCGATGTTCACCTCCCCCAGTTTGCCAACCTCTTCCACCCAGAGGCCTGGCTGCGCGACACCCTCGTCCTCACCTGGGACTACCGCACCCTCAAGGGCCGTCACAACATCGTCCAGCACATCAAGGAGAACCAGAGCACCGTCAAGATCGAGAACGTCACCCCCAGCAGGCTGGGAGATGGCAGATCCTTCCCGCCCCAGGTCGTGAGGCCCGCCCCTGGCCTCGAGTGGGTGCAGAGCATGTTCACCTTTGAGACCACCGTCGGCTTCGGCAAGGGCGTCGTCCGCCTCGTCGCCGGCCGCGACGGCCAGTGGCAGATCTACCTCATCAGCTTCATCCTCCAGGAGCTCACCCGCTTCCCCGAGAGCACCGGCCGCAACAGACCCCACGGCGGCAGCAACTCGACCCGCGAGCCCGAAGCCGGCGGCGCCTGGAAGGAGTTTCGCGAGCAGCAGCAAAAGTTTACCACCGAGAACCCGACCTGCCTCATCGTCGGCGCCGGCCACTCCGGGCTCGACCTCGCCGCCCGCCTCAACCAGCTCGGCGTCTCCAACCTCGTCGTCGACCGCAACGCCCGCGTCGGCGACAACTGGCGCGCCCGCTACAAGTCCCTCGTCCTCCACGATCCCGTCCAGCAGTGCCACATGCCCTACCTCCCCTTCCCCCCCAACTGGCCCCTCTTCACCCCAAAGGACAAGCTCGCCGACTGGTTCGAGGCCTACGCCAAGCTCATGGACCTCAACGTCTGGATGGGCACCTCTGTGCGCCAGGCGCGCTACAGTGAGGACACACGCTGCTGGACGGTGCACCTAAAGTCCGCGGACGGGTCGACGCGGGTTCTCAAGCCCAGGCATTTCGTCATGGCGACGGGACACTCGGGCGAGCCCAAGATGCCCTGGTTCCCGGGGCAGGAGTATTTCGGCGGTACCGTGTACCACACGAGCCAGCACCAAGACGCAGCACTATTCGGTGATCTGAGCGACAAGAAGGTTGTCGTAGTAGGTAAGGCTCACGAACTACCCTTTCCCCTTCTTGATCCCTCCAAGTGAATGAGCCGAGTTCAGCAAGTTCATTTCCTACGAATTAGCCCACAAGCTAAACCCTTCAAAAATGATAGGCTCCGGCAACAGCGGTCACGACATTGCCCAAAACTTTCACGAAAACGGCGCCCAGGTCACCATGCTCCAACGCGGCGCCACCATCGTCGTCGGTGTCGAAAAGGGCACCCTCCCCGCCGTCAAGGGTGTCTACGACGACAACTCCCCACCTACAGACGACGCCGACGTCTTCGTCTTCAGCTACCCCTGGCCTGTCAAGTTCTTCCTCGACGCCTTTGACACCACAGCCTACCGCAAAGCCGAGCAGCCCCTGCTCGACGGTCTCACCAAGGCAGGCTTTGCGCTCCGGTTCGGGCACGGCGGGGAAGGACTCTATAAGCAGTACATTACGCAAGGTGGGGGTTACTACATTGACGTCGGGTGCAGCAAGCTTATCGCGTCGGGCGAGATCAAGGTCGCGAGGTCCGAGGGCGGCATTCAGGGTTTCGACAGGGAAGGGCTCGTGCTGGCGGACGGGAGCAAGCTGGCTGCTGATATTGTGGTCATGGCCACGGGGTATGACAACATGAGAACGACTGCGCGGAAGATTGTCGGTGATAAGATCGCGGACCGTTTAAAGGACGTCTGGGGCCTCGATGAGGAGGGAGAGATGAACGCGGTAAGTTGGCCCCTCCCCTTTCTTTCTCCCCGAGCTGCCCCCTCCTCTTCTTTTCCTTCTTTCTTTTATATAAGGGACTCGCATAAGAGAGGGGAAAAAAGACCAGGAAGAGCAGGGTGATGATAAAAGAGAGAAACGATCATTCCATTCCGACGACCTCTTAAGAACGCTGACAGAGCCCTGTTGGGTATTAGATGTGGCGGTACAGCGGAGTCCCAAACTTCTGGTACATGGGCGGTAACTTTCTGCTCTGTCGATTCTACTCTCGACTCTTGGCCATGCAGATCAAGGCATGCGAGGAGGGCCTGTATGTTCGACCGACAAGATGAGAAGAAAGGGAAACACGACTTCGAGAAAGACATGTCTGGATAGCATAGAATCTCGCGTTTAGCATCGCCATTGCCGTTATAATGCACAATCATCAAAGCGTTTTGAAATTCAACAGTCACAAAATGTGGTTGAGATTGATTGTCGTCAAATGCTATGGGGTAGCTACTCCTCGCCTTCTTTCTCCCAGACGTGCACTTTGGGACCATCATAACAAACAGTTCATGTATAATGTGCCCGAATCCAAAAGCATCTCTGGGCACAAGAGCCTCTCTCCACAAGTCTTAATGACCACCCCGCGGTTGGCATGCCGCATCGTGTAAATAGAAATATGATCAGATATTTAGAGAAAAGCATTCGAAAAAGCGTGCGTGTAAGAGACCCAAAAGTATACATGATTGAAGATAGGTTGTGAGGTAATTAGATCGATGAGTCGAAAAAGTTGCTTTTTATCCAAAGAAGGGAATCCGTAAGATCAAACTAGAAAACGTCCGTGAGAAGGGTATCAAAACATCGCTCGCTAATTGAAACCGCAGTTTGAACAGCTTCCGCTCCAAACAAAACAAATGGCCCTGGAAGTTTCAAAAGGGCAGGAGCTAGTGTGCTCTCACAGAACAACGCTCAAGGTAACGGCGAGGAGTATCGAGGTAGAGAGCATGATGGCTGAAGGCGCTGCTGTCAGCACTGCAAAACTCTCGCTCTCGTCAGCCAGTGTCTGATTGACAAAGGAGCTGCCGCAGAGGGTGTTGACCTGTCGGGCGGCGCTTTCGTAGTTGATCGATATGAGCTGCTTTCGGTTGGCCGTCGCGCTGTGGAAGATGCCCATGGTTTCCTGGACGCACCAGTCGCAGGAAGGCGTCGAGGAGCCGGGAAGAGATAGGTTGTAGGGTAAAAAGTACAGGTAGGTGTCTGAGATTGTCGATGTGTTTGAGACTGCTGTTGCAAAGCAGTAGTTTTCGGTGTCGGGGTCCTGGAGGCAAGTCGCCGTGTACATCATCTCGTACGCCATGAGGCCACGGTAGGCCTGCGTGACGGTGGCAAGGCCGTCGTTCCACTCCGCCTCACAATTATCCGGAGAAGTGAGATTCTGCGCGGCAGCTTGCATGAACTTGGTGCACCCCTTCACGTCAGCAGCGCAAGTGGCGTCGAGGACGCGAACAATGCTGACAAGGTTCTTCATGGCCTGGAAAAACCCCTGCGAAGTCTGCGCAGATCACATGTTAGTTTATCATACGAATGCCAACAAAGACTCGGGCCGTGCATTCGCGGGTTCTTACCTGCAACATCACAGACAGAGGGTAGCAACGCTGGAATTCCTTGCTGTTCAGCAGGCCGTCAATAAAGTTGGGGCACGAGTCGTCTTCGTTCAGGGTCTTGAACTCGGACGCGGCTCTGTTGTCAAAGGCGACGGGGAGTGTCGACATGGTGGGCGCTTCGGTGGACGATGTTGCCGACACTGATATTGTCATTGTGCCAGTCTTTTTGGACTTTTTGTCATCGTCGTCATCGTCGCCATCGTCCTCTGCGCTTTTTTTGTCCTTCTCATCCTTGTCGTCATCGTCGTCCTTTGCATCTTTTTCATCCTTTTTGTCCTTGTCGTCCTGATCTTTGCTTTTTTGGTCGCCCTTTTCTTCCTTCTCCTCGCCTTTGTCTTCACTGCTCTTGCTGCTGTGATCGCTGCCCGAGTGATAAGTCGAGTTCTTCTCGTCGTCATCGGCTTCTGCCTCTTCCTTTGCTCGGGCCCTGAGTCTCAAATCCTGGACAGCCAAGTCGGCGTCGCTGTGTGGCGAATAGAGACCAGTCTCGACCGATGCCGTGTCGAGCAGGAGTGTTGTCGTCGCTTCGAGATCGGCAATAATGATCGGCAGGATTTGAGATGGCAGAGCCTCTGCCTCTGCCCGTACTGCATGGGTCCAACAGGCAGCACCGGCGAGGAGAGCGGCTCCCAAATGCATTTTGAGCCGCGAAAGGAAATGTCTCGGGTGAGGAGTGGGCAGGGCGTGGCAGGACTGACGCCGTCGGCTGGAATGCGGGCGTTGCTTGTCTGGAGCGGAGAGAACAATCGAGGTTCCGAAAACCCGTCTTTGCTGTCGAGCAGTCGTCTGCGTCTGGCTGGGCTGCTTTCACAGCGACGAGTCAAGGCAGTAATCCGGACTTGGGAGAAGGATTTGGAGGATGGGGCGTTCAGGGGACAAGTGTCGAGAGAATGTGTCTGGCGATATCACGGCGTTGCTGAACGATTGACTATAGTTGGAGTATTAGATGCCGGACAGAGCGCAGGTGAGGGGCAAAAGCACGCCGATCAAAAGGTTGATGATGGGGTGAGAGAGGAAGAGAAGCTGATTCTGCAGGAGAGCAGATGGTCGGCCGATCCTTGGGGTCCGGGCCCGCGGCTCGCAGAGGGGAATGGTGTTGAAGGGAGCAGGGGGGTGTGGGCAATTCATCATGCAGGCCATGAGAAGGGTGACTGGGGGTCGTCCCACTGAGTACGGATATCCGGGGGGGGCCAAGAAGGCGTTCATGACTGCGAGAGAAATTAAGCAGCTGGTGGCGGGTATCATCCACCGCCGTTGACTGCGCGCACCGCAAGCCCCCTGGACCGTAATCCTGAACTTGTGAGTGGGCTGGTGTGGGTGATGCCGGTCGGGATCCTGGTCTTTGGACTGGGTCCACGATGGTGGCTTACATAAGGCGGTTTCGCAGGTAAGCAGACAGGCCTGTCGAGGGAATGTCGTGCACAAGTGCTGCCTGCTGCCTGCTGCCTGCTTGTGCTCTAATGACAGTACGTGTTGTGCCAGCGTCGACTGCCAGGCTGCTGGCTGCACTCACAATCACGCCTCATCTGACGCTTGCTGCAATGCCCGCAGAACAGGACGGCATCGAACGCCAGCCTTGATCGCGTCTTCAATAAACTCCACTTGGCCGGCGCGTACCTGACGTTAGCTCCAGCTGGCAGCCACACCGCGCCCATCTCGTCCTGGCTCGAGCTTCACGCCAACTTGTCCTCACCGTCCCCAATGGGCGTCGGCAGAAATGGACTCGGGCGGGTGCGTCGCCATCGGGATGCACCGCTAGACAGCCAATTGCTGGTTCCGTGAATGAATGCGTCAACAGAGTCCTGCATCAAGGATGGGGAATCACGTTGTCCTTACAGGTCGCGTCGGCGCTTTCGACATGCGCGGCAGATAAGCCTCACAGGGCTACCCTTGTCGCCCTCGCATCGTACTCCCTGTCCGTATGAACCATGCTTGGCTCGATAATCCAGAACCTTCAGCCGCGGGTCTATTAATATTTAATCTTCACCACACACATCCAATACTCATGTACATAAGCCGCCATCACGCAACAAACATTAAGGCGCGTGTCGCAACCATCTGATGGGCAGAATCACAACTATCATACGGAGCACTGCAAGGCTGTTCTGCCTGACATGGTGTTGAGGTGAGATACGAGGTATTCGCGAGTCTCTGACAGCGGGACGCTTCCGCCGTCACACGATCCCCCCTTTGTGATACCTCTTCGAAACGCCCTAGATCCCCAGCGACTCTAGATGGAGAATGTCCGACGGCGTCGCATGCACTCATATACATTGGATCGAGAACAGTCGCCTTCGCTTTCATATGCAGCGCGCTAGAGTTTACCCCTGCCTGGGACGATGCATTTTATTGCAGCGCGTCAGCGGCCCAAAGGTCCGACCTTGTTGATGACTCGACTTTCCCCTGTCCAGATGCAAGGCGGCGCGTCCTGCATACTTGTACCTGAAGGCAGGCAATGCAACGTGTTGAATGAGTTGAGGGAGCTAACAAGCTGTCATGTTGCTGCCATGTTGCTGCAAGGTAACTTACGCTTTTCTCGATCGATTCAACCCTCTGACAGTAACATCTGCCACGAATCCGTCAGCCAACCTCTCAGTGTCGTGATGAGCGCAAGTCACGTGCTCACACTTGTTCGCGACTCAACCACTCCCACTGTGTTTCACTGCAACTTGAGATTCACTTATTGCCGGTCATGCTGCAATTTTCCCGTGAGACAAAATTGATTTGAAGAATATCCTAGCACATGCTGAGCTTTCAAACCCGGCGGTGAATGTCTGCAGTATCGCAAACGCGACAGTGAGCTCACGTCCTTGATTATCAGTAGTCGAGTCACAGGTGGCGAATAGCGCCAACTCACTGGTACCGGCCACGTTGCGTAGACAACTTTGTTGCCTCATCAGCCTCTAAACCGAATTACTTTCTCAATAACAGCAACGACCTTTCATTTTTTTTTTTTCATCCCTCGCAACACTTCTCTGTGCCCACCATCTCATAATCTCCATCACCCTCACTCCATTTACCCAATTTCGGGGCTGGGGCCCTCGCACCAGCTATCAAGACAACCACCACCAGGTTGAATCTCATCCAACAACCCGCCCATCATGATTCTCGCCCCATCCATCCTCACCCTCCTCGCCATTCCTCTCCTCACATCCGCAGCGCGCCCTCCCAAAAATGCCATCCTCCTCTCCCAAGTCGAGTCCCTCACCCTCCGCGGCAACAACGCCAAAACGACCTCCCGCCGCGTCGCCCCCATCCCCCAGCTGAAATGCGTCTCCTCCGCCGCCCTCTGCGACCTCCACCACATTGACGTCATGCGGTGCACGAATCAAGGGTCCTCTTACGGCCAGGAGGATGTCGAGTGGTCGTGCTCGGCGTCGCTGCCGCGCGAGCTCAAGCTGGGGAGCACGGAGGTCATATGCGAGGGGTACAGCTCGAGCGACGATCCGTACGTGCTCAAGGGGAGCTGCGGCGTGGAGTACCGGCTCGCGTTGACGAGGGAAGGAGAGGAGCGGTACCCGGACGTGATGAGGACGCAGAGGCTCGGGGCCTCGTTGTTTGGCGTGGTGTTTGTGGGTGTTTTGGCGTTTATCCTCTGGTCAATGTACAAGGCATATCGAGAGAACCAGGGCCGCGGCGCTCCCGGTGTCAGAGCTGGAGGAGGCCGTCCCGGCACCGGTGGAGGAGGAGGAGGAGGATGGGGTCCTGGCTGGGGTCCTGGCTGGGGTCCTGGCTGGGGTCCTGACGACGGAGATGCTCCTCCTCCCTACCCAGGCACCAAGCCACCGTACGGCGCCACGCAGCAAGCAGGCTGGCGACCCGGGTTCTGGAGCGGCCTGGCGGGAGGCGCCGCAGCCGCATATCTTGCAGGAAACAGAAACAACAGCAACAATGACCGCGACAGGGGACGCATGGATCGCAATAGGGGCTTTGGCGGTGGCAGCTTTGGAAGTTCCTCTTCCTCCTCCTCCAGCTTTGGTAGTGCCGGCCGCCACGAAAGCACAGGGTTTGGGTCAACTTCACGAAGGTAACACGGGAGACAAGAATGTGTTTGAAGAAAGCCCCCTCCACCGTTTATCGGCGAGGTGTGATAGTATGTGTACATTGTATGAGTTGAAACTCAATTCCTAACGCCGCCTCACGCTTTCCTAAACCAACAGCCGGAACGCCTATGACCCTGCAGGTCCTTCTCCTCCTCTTTTCATACAGTAGCAACCTCATTGTCCAGAACAAGACAAAAAAGAACAATATAAGCCATGTTCCAGTTAGAACGATTCCGGTGAGCAACCCGGCCTTTCTAGAATGGAATTACAGTGCTACGCGATCAAACTGACTGACGCGCACGACTGAAGCCTTCGTTTCTCGTCCTCGTCGTCGCATGCTGACATGTTCGTGTTGCGTAGTTGGCTGTGGTCTCGTCGAATGAATGTATATAAATATATACCAAAAAAGGGATAATAACGAATCATCTCCGTAATCGTCTCATGATGAATGGTGAACAGGCATGACGTCAGATCGATCGAAGGGCTTGTTGCATGACGGGCATTTTCGCATGCGATTGCTGAGCCTGTCGTCGATGCAGCTCTTGCAAAATAGGTGACCGCAAACTCGGAGCACGGTGTCTTTGAAGTTGTTCCGACATACAGAACACAGTGCAAATGTCTGCTCCGGCGTCAGTAAAGGTTCTCCAGTGCACGGAAAATTCAAGGACATGACTTACTCGCAACATTTCCTCTTCTTCTGACGAGTTGCTCAGCACCTTCTTCTTCCAGCCATCTCGCTCCTTTTGCATGTGCTCAAGGCGCGCCTTGAGCTTCTCCGACTCAGCCTCACTGCTCATAGCGCGTTCCCGGAAATTGGCGACTTCCGAATCCTTTGCTTTGACCAACGCATCCAGGCTACCGACATTCTTGCTCAGGCCTTCTGTCTTCCGGCTGGCATCGTTGGCAATGCTCTCCAATTTCTTGTTCTCGCTGACCAGAGCGGTGTTGGTCTGACGCAAATCGGCCATCTGCTTTTCGAGATTTCCGAGCATGACTCGCGTCTGGTTCTCCACGTCCTTCAGCTGTCCGATAATCTCCGAGCTCTTCTGGTTCTGAATTCGCAAGGCCCGACATTCGTTGTTACGAGTATCGGCATCCTTGCGAGCAGCAAAGTACTTCTGGTCGGCTTTGCTCTTCTCGGCTGTCAAGACGGAAATGCGCTCCTCAAGAGCAGCGAAGTCTAAGACCTTTTTGGTCGCCATATCCTTCATTTTCTTGTATGCTTTCTCAATTGACGGCAGCTCCTGGTTGATTGCCTTGAGATCGAGCGCCATCTTGCTGTACTTTTGTCGCAGTTCGTCGGCTGAAAGGGAGTCGAGATCGCTATCCTCGCCCATTTGCTGATCTTCACCTGGCTCAAGACGGTTCAACTTATACTCAAGAGCCGTGATGCGATCTTCTTTGGCTGACAATAGGTCTCTCATGTGCTCCAAAGCTGCTTTCTCCTGCTCCATACTGGCCTTCCGTTGCGTATTCTCGGCCAAGATGTCGTCCCGAGCTGACCGCACACGCGTCAGGTCTGTCTCTTTAGATACGGTTTCACTTTCGATCTCCTGGGTTGCTTGCTGCAACTCAGTCTCTAGCTGCGTACGCCATGACGAGCGCTCAGCTTGCAATTTCTCAGTATCGTCTCGCAACTGTCGATTTGTTGCCTCAAGGTTGTTGAGTCGTTTGATCAAGTCTTCGCAATATCCTTGAATTTGTTTGCAGGCATCGCTTCCCGCGAAATCCTCGTCGGTGAGTGCGTCTCGTTTCGCTTTCAGAGTCGAATTTTCCTCCTGGAGAGATTTGAGTTCCGAAAGCAGACTCGCAATCTGGTCTTTCTGCTTCGCAGCTTCCGCACTTGCTTCATCGTACTTGAGACGAAGCTCTGGCGCATTACCATTCGCTTCCGTATTCTCGCTCTTTTCGACAGTCCCCTCCGATGCTGTAGGAGGGCCCCGGTCCCGAGCAAGGGCTTGTTGTTCCAGCTTGTGTACTTGCGCGCTCTTGGCGCGATCCAGTTTCTTCTCCGCTTTGAAGTAGCGCAACGTAGCGGTGTTCAATTGTTCTGATATTTGATTCTTCTCGCTGGTCAAACGGTCGACCTTGAGCCAGAGATCTTTCTCTGCTGCTTTCAGCCGGCTTATTTGATTCTCGAGTTCTGCGGCTTCTGGTGGAATGCCGCCTCGACTAGAAGCAAGCTTAGACAACAGTGCCTCTGACCTTGCGATGACGGAATCCTTTCTCTCTTTGAGATGTCGGTGAAAGGCGTGAAGATCTTTGAAACTGACGCTGCTCAAATACGGCGGTTCTGCAACGACTATTATTAGAATATGGTCTTGATGCTGAGGAGGTGAGAGGGGGGACAAACCGGTTTCGGTCTCAGTAACAGACACCTTACTTTCGACAAGCAGTTGAATCTCATCAATGACTTGTTCCAACCAACCATCCATTATTCGAAGATGATCGTCATGGTGAATTGATCGGCTGTGAAGCTCCTCCAATCTCGTCTCGGCGAGCGTTGCCTTGCGGCTGTAATTCTGCATTTCTCGGTAGATCGCACCCTTGGCATAGTTCTGTGCAAAGTCAGCAACGGATTCGAGACAGAATACCTTGAGATAACACGATGGGTGGAAGGGGGCGCGAGACGAGGGTTCATTCGGTCGGCCCACGCCTCAGGCTGTTGACTAAGACTTGTTGACGCGACCAGTGTACATCGATATCGAGGATTCGCGGGCGTGGAATATTGCGAAGCAATCGCGAAGCAGTTGCGAAAGCTGCGCGCAGCGAAAAGGAATGTCGCGTGACGCTTACCTCAATCCAGTGCTCCTCGGAGTCGTCCTTCGCCTTTGTGCCATTAACAGCGACCCTCTTACTGGGAGGGGCCAGGTCGTCCGAGCCGCTGATGGCGGGCCTCTTCCTGTCCTCCATCTTGGTCGTCGTGAAGGAACGCGGCGATTCGGAAGGTGAGGTGGCGATAGGCATGAGAAATGAGGGGAGAAATCGCGAGGCAGCGCGTGCAGCGTGGGCGATGAGGAGGGTGAGGGCCAAGGGTGTATGCCAGCCAAAACGAGCTGATGCCTTGTGCCAGGCAATCTGCGCGAGGCGGTCCCAAAGGCCGTAAAGGGCGTCGGGGTGGCTGATGGTGTTGGTGTTGGAAGAGTGGACTATCGAGCAGAGGGAAGTCGAAATTTCGAGTCGCAGCAGTCTTCGCGGTCGTCGACGATGGGCTCGCGGCGTTGCAAGCTCTAGTGCGAAAGGGGACTGGCAGCCACCGGGTAAACTTCGCATCAAATACACGCCATGCCGTCAACATCCGGCCCACCCACTCAACTTGGTTCAGGGTTCTTTCACCCCGCGGCCGTTTCTGGTTTCTTGCGACCGAGGTCACTCCACGATCTGGTCTTTTTCACAACGCGACACCGGCCCAATGTTTAAGAAAAAGGGGCCCAGTGGCTTCAAGCCGAAGCTCCCTGCGGCTCGCCCGCGACCGACTGCTCGACCGACCCCGAAAGCCCCCATCGCAACACCTATCCAGGCCGTGGCAGATGCCGTTGTCGAGCCTCCTCCGGCTGAGCGCGAAGAATCTATCTCAGTCCAACACGGAACAGAGCCCTCTCAGGCAAGCGGGACAGTAGATGATACCTCATTACCCCTCGCTCAGCCCATACCGACACCACCCGTATCGACGACGAGCTCCACTGCTCATGAGAAACCGAGGAACCACGAGCCGGCGCAACCAGCTGCAGATAACAGGCGTGAAGAGCAGAGCCTTGAAGCACACTCAGCGGCCCCTGTAACTACACCCAGCCGACGACAAACACCCTCCAGACTTCCACCAAGTCCGTCAGCGACTCCCCTCGTTCCTGGACAAGAAACACAAGTGCCGTCGCAAAAGGAAGCAGCTGCGACAAGCTCAGCAGACGTCATTGATACTACGGAAGCGTCTGTACCAGCATCAAAACCTGCCAAACGCACAAGGAAACCAGCCGCTACGATCGAATCAACAAATAACTCGACGAATGACGATGAGAACGCGGGTCCTAAAAAGAGACAAGAACGCCCGACGCAGAATGGCGACACCGCACCAAAGCCCAAGAGAACGCGGAGAGCGACGGTTCGTGAGCCCAGCGCTCCACGGACGCGCCGTGCGCGCTCTCTCACCCCCGAGGACGCAGAGACCCAAACCGTAGATCTGCAGAAGCTGAAAATGGCCGATCTGACAAAAGACCTTCACATTGGCAAGAAATTTAGCCGGCACGACGAGCTTCGAGAGCGCGAGCGCCAGAAGAAATTGAAAGCGAAAATCAACAAATTAGAGGGCAAAGCGGATGATGGCGACACTTCAGCTGCGGACCGTGGAGATTCAGAGGCACCGGGAGAAAGCACCGACGGCGCCCTGCTCAAGTCAAGTAGCGAAACCCCAGCGCCATCGGCGACTCCATCGGCGCCATCACATCCAGCGCCGGCAGGTCCACAGTTCCGGATCGTCGACGGACAGATTGTAGTCGATCAAGAGTCGCTCGCTGTCGATCGGCACGCCAGAGCAGCGGCTGCCCGGGCTGGCGAAGACATGGAGACCATTGAGGAAAACGACTTTACACGACTGATCACTAGTAATTCATTCATGAATACGTCGAAGCTCAAAGGCCCCAATATCTGGACCGACGAGGAAACCCTCCTCTTCTACCGCGGTATCGCCATGTTCGGCACCGACTTTGAAATCATCTCCAAGATGATACCCGGCAAAACGCGCCGTCACGTCAAGCTCAAATTCAACCGCGAAGAGCGCCACTGCCCCCGCCGCATCAACGCTGCGCTCATCGGCGAAAAGACCGTGGCGATGGATATTGACGAGTACAAGGCCGCGACGGGTGCCGAGTTTGAGACGGTCGAGGCCATCAACGCGGAGCAGCAGAAGATCGAGGATGACTACGAGGCGGAACGGAAGCGCATCGCGGACGAGCACGCCGAGGCTATGCGCAAGAAGCGCGAGGAGTTGTTTGCTGAGGAGGATGTTGGTGGCGTTGCGCCCAAAAAGAGAAAGAAAGGCAAAAAGAGAAAGGTCGAGTACGGCCTGAATGGAGAACCCATCGAGATGGATTGATACAAATAGGATGAGGGAACGGTCGGGCTGACAGTGGGGGAGTAATGAGATACCCTTGTAACGATTGTGATTGTAAAGAGGCGCGAGGGAAACGGGCGTTTTGGTACCCTTGTTATCAGCCAGAATAGCAATAACAAAGAAATGCTTGCTGATTTCGTCACAAACTATAAACCTGCTCATCTGCTTGCATATCACGTCCGATTCAGGGGATCTGGCAAGAAAACTATCGACCGCTCCATGCAGGTCATCACGGTTGCACTGTAAGACGTATCTTGACCAGACTATCATTATTCGTGATAAAAAGGCATGCAAAGTACTCAGTCGCCAGTCCCAGCAGGCAATATTACAAGCCAGTGTGTCCACATACGAAAAGTCAACCCGTCTTCATTCTTCCTGATCTCTAGTTACCCCCAGTGCCCTGATCATCGTCTCCAGGGTTGTCAAACAGAAAGTTGGCGGCAAGCTCCTCGTTCTTGTCACAGGCAAAGTACGCTGTAAGTGCTTGGTCGTGACTGAAACCGAGGCGAGTCAACTGGAAGTAGTTAGCATATTGTCGCAAAAACTTAAAAGTCCGGAGACACGAACCCTCTCAATGGCATCGCGCTCCTCAGGCGTAACGCTGACTACCTGCGCACCCGGCGGTAGAGGAGCGTCGTCGTCGCCCTCTTCTGCCAAGAGCTGGATGAACGCTTCCGGGTTCTCGGAAATGAGCTGAGCCAGCTGCGGGTTGCCAGCGCCGAGCTGTTGCAAAATAGGCTCCAGCATCTGCGGTTGCTGCTGTACGACCTGGCGAAGCTGTTGAAACTGCGGGTTGTTGCGCAGGAATTCGAGATTGCCCAAATCAGCTTGGCCGAGAGCATCTCCAAGACCTGCACCGGCGCCAGCTCCTGCACCTGCGGTCGCCCCTGCGCCACCACTGCCACGTTGCGCGGCCAGATCAAAGAGGTTCACATTTGAATCATCGTCGCCGGTTTCGTTGGTTGATGCAGCGCCCGTAGCACCGGCAGCGGGAGCTGGCGCCGCTTCAGCAGCTGCTGCGGCATTTTGACGCTGCTGCTGTTCTTGCTGAATGTTGTCGGGAATTCCCTGCACTTGTGTTAGGTACTTGACGGACTGAGAGTAAAGCTGAGGCTTACGGTGAGAAGATATTCGACGGCTCTGTCAGGGTTGTTATAGGCAGCACGCATTGCGGCTTCAATCTGGCTCCTCTCAAATCCCATTGACTCCATGTTGGCGATCGCTTCCGTGCGTTGGGAACCCATAGCAAGACCAGATGAGTCATTGCCACCAGCCGCACCGGCGCCGGCACCAGTGTCTGAGGTTCTTTGGGGAGTCGGCGTCGCAGGAACAGCGGCTGCACTGGAGGTGTTGGGGCCAGGAGCAGCGGGTGCAGCAGGAGTTTGCGCGACGGGTTGGGCGGGTGTAGCAGGAGGGGCAGCGGCAGACGATTCTGCGAGCACAGGCTTCTCCTTGGGCTGATATCCTTGTCAGTTTCAAGCGCATCTCGCAACAAGATAAACACTGACCTTGTTCACCATGCAGACGACAAAACCCTTCTCCTCTATGTTGTAGTTGCCCACAGTCTCGTCATCTTTGAGAATTTTGCCTAGTCACCATCAGCAACTTGCCCCGGTGGAGTGCAAGGACCAAGTTTTTGTCCTCACCTGAGTAAATCAGCTTCTGATGCTTGGCATCCCAGCCTTTTTCTTCGGCAATCTTCTGCTTGAGGCTTGAGACCTGTGTTTATGCGTTAGACGAATGGGGTCGAGCGAATCGCTGGTGTGCGGAGTGGTGTATAACAGAGCGGGCTCTTGCCATGCCGTTCGGGGTGACGCACAAGATCGGAGGGCTCGATATTTTCGAGTGTAAATCTCTGCTGCTTGAGATCCTGGAGTGAATCTATGTTAGCCTGACTGCGTAGCTCGTAGTCATGCAGGAAGTGACCTGTCGGCGCACGATAGGCCCAACATGAGATCACAAGACGGAACTTACTCTGAAAGTGATCTTCATGGCGGGCAAAATAATGTTGCGAAAGTTCGAGCAAGATAATTTCCCGTTTGAACAGAGTCGATTTTCGACGATGCGGCCCACGAAGTCGGAGGATATGTAGTAGTTGCGAGATTGAAGAGAGAACACGGTTCCAGGGACTGAGGTGTTGGAGAAGCTTCCACTTTCACTAGGCAATGATGATGCCGTACCACGAGGTGGGGCATGAGGCGGGGCTGTGGCGTAAAGGGACGTAGTGTGGCGGTGCAAGCACTGAGGCAGTTCACTCACAAGCCAACTTTCGAATCACTGGCGTCGTGTTGAGGGCAAGAGACATAATGCCCTCGCTGATAAGATTTGTTTACGTTAATTTTCTGGAATCCCTGAACTATTGGAACGCCACGCTTCCAAATGCATGCCTTCGTGGGACCGTGAGTCCACGGCCTGTCACTCCCCAACAAACGAAACGATTTAAGAGTCATCCTATTCGAAATCGAAATACAAATCGCATCCAAAGGACGCTGAAGCCTATACCCACATGCCTTCCTGGTTTTCATGGTGGAATGTTCGATGCTGATAGTCATGATAATCGTAACGAATTCCAGCACCCGCGACCCTTGCCGGCATGGGAGGTGACACAATGTTGACCTCTTCACCGCTGCGCGGGTTTAGAGCCGCGGTTGCGCTTCCACTTCTCAATCGAGGGGGCGAGCGAGCACTGGGGCGAGCTGTGATGGTCTGACCGGCCACCGGAGATGCTAGCACAGAAGTACCTGGTGTGATGCCTGAGGGAGGTTCACCATAGCCCGACCGGAAGAGAGGGTGAATGTGCGCCTCGCTTGAGTGTGATTCGTAGGCCATGGCCGCGCTGTTGCTTGTCAGGGGAACGTAGCTTCGACCATGATCCCTCGTAGGAAGGCATGCTGGAAGCGCTTGGCCAATCTTTGGGCTAGGGATGCAGCTACTCAATGGACTCGCCGGGATCGTCTCGAGAAACTGGCGCCGGGGCTGCGCATTCGTCCCAAGCACAGTCTGTCGGTAGAAAGTATCGACTGAAGAAGTATCCCACGTGTCGAAGCTACTCTCGCGACTGGTGTGTGACAGAGAGCGATCGAGTGAGTCGGCTCCGCGCTTCTCTCTGTTTGACAGCAGCCTAGTTCGTGAGGAAACAGATCCAACCGACGACGCGAGGCCCGACTTTTCGCCGAATGATTCGGATCGCCTCGGGCGCGAACCAGAAGTGTCGGTCTCGAAGCTTTGTTCACTGCTACCGGCGGTGTGATAGCAAGGCATTCTCTTCTTGAGAGTGTTGCCCTGCTTGGGGTGAAACCCAGACTGTAGCATTTCTGAGGCTCGTTCAAGCAGAGACTTGCGCTTGGTGAGGAAAGCGGACAGGAGGAAGGTCAACTGACAGGCGAAAGCGGAGCCGAGAAGGGCCGCGCATATCACAAGCATCAGGGGAGGTGAGATGCCCATGATGGAAGCCTCATGTTGTGCAGAAGATTCTTTCAGCAGGATCAGCGTCGTGACTGAGGCCGCAGCAGCTGTAACGACAAGTGACATGCCGATGATGAATCTCTGGCGAAGTCGTGTTTGGACCTGGTCTTGCGTCACGCCCGACTTCATTCCATGGTCAAGACACAGAATCGTGATAATGATGACAACAATACACTGTAGAGACCCGGCCACAATCGAGCTGATGCGAACAGGGGCAGCATCCTCAATACAGGCAATGGTGAAAACTTGGAGGATGATGAAGGCGCTGGTCAAAATCACAGCGGTACTGCCAAATGCAACTGGTAAGGAGCAGGGTGTTCCAAACGCCATATCCGGCCAGGCTTGAGGAAGATGTCCTTGATTTCTGTTTGCAGGTTTGGATGAGGGACGAGCGCCTTGGTTCAAAGGCGTCTTTCGCAGCCTGGTGTATACCTTCTCAATATTCGTCCTGCGGAAGGGTGATGGTCCTCAGTGGTCAGGTCGAGCGAGATTGACGAAAGACTCGGATCCTTAGAAGGGCTAATTGCAGATCGCCTGCACCACGTGAAAGTCGTGGGGTTGTTGCGGAGATGTGACTCAGTCGTGAGAGGCGGGGTGTAATTTCAGTCGAGTGATGGCAGTAAGATAAGAAGCGAAAATCGATGAACAGGTTGCCAGCGCTGAAAGAATGTATCGTAAAGAAGTGTTGCAAAGGAATGTAGGGCTGTCGGAAGCCTGCCGGTGCCCAACAGCGTCGAATTAGACGGTCTAGTTCGAAAGCGAAAGAAAGAAAAGATGATGAACAGAAAGCGTATGCTTGACCAAGCTGTTGATGTCCAAGCTTGAGGACCGTGGCGAATACTCTGAGCTGATATAGATCCTGGAGCTGAGATATAAGTTCCGGGGCAACTGCCGTCTAGCGTCTGTTGAAGAAACGTTTGCGAGCAGAAACAATAATCGTTTGGTATGTCTCCAGGACGCAACCGCCGGGGCTGAAAGAAGTAAAGACAGGCTTCGAAACGAGGCAACACGCTCAGCGAGTGGCAGAAGCAAGAAAAAGATATCAAAGGAGTGTGAAGAAAAGAATGGAGGGGAGTAGGTAGGACGAGGAGGATGGGGACGCAACTCTGTAATGAAGACTAGGATACCCGGCCTTCACGCCACAAACAGAGCTTCCGAGTGCACATCTTGAGCGTAAACCAAACGTCGCATTGTCTTGAATGGCACAGACCGAAGGCTTGATAGTGCGGCGAGGATGGAGACCGCGACACACTCTAAAGCCACATTGGACTAGGTCATTGTCTGAAAGAGGCACTACTGCAGGCACCGCCATCATTCCATCAAAAACGTTCAGGACCTTCTCGCAGAAGCTGAATTGGGATGTTTGCGCTGGAAACATACAAGGAGGCAGTGAAGGAAGACACGGACCGCCCGAAGATCCTGGTCTCGGCCCCTGACCCCTGGTCCTGAGCGTGGATCCCACCTGCATGTTCACTCCCCTGACTGAGCACAAAGTGCCGTGCGTGGAGAGCCGTGCGACCACATGTCTTATTTTGTTCGGGTACTGTTATCTGCTGCACCTAAAATGGTTGCGCAGGTTATCTTTAGGCAATTTTGTTGCGGCCCAGTTTTGCACAGTGGCATCAGTCGAACCTAAAGAAACTTACCTCGTGGCAGTATGTATGTAGCAAGTGCATATACCACAACAGATAGCAACAATATCTTAAAAAAAAAAAAAAAAAAAAAAAAAAAAAAAAAAAAAAAAAAAAAAAAAAAAGAAAAAAACAACTTACAGGTAATCATCAAAAGTAAGAAAGAGTAAAGCTTATGCCAAAAGCGGACCCCCCAGTGAAGGACACGGCCAGCGTGAGTTGTAGATAGCTCTAGGTCCATGTCCGTGACGTCGTTTCCAGGTCGAGAGCAGAAATCTCTTTCGAGCATACTCAACACGTTTGCACTAGGTTCCCCCTGTCGTCCGTTCTCAATGCCGAACTGACAACAATAGCTGCTTGGTTCGCAAAGATCAGCATTCACTAACCATAGCACCCCTCGGCGGCTGAAACTGCAATGCGCCGAGACCCGCCCTTCTCGCCGGGAAGCGATCATCCAGAATAGTAGTCGCGAGTGGGTGCGTGTCCTTGCTTCCTCGGAGCACTCACTTTCTGGGGATGGGCTAGACAATACACACCTTATTAGGCCAGGAAACCTGGGCAAAGATCACGTTTACTTTTCAATACACATTGCCCTGGTGCATTGTATGGTATGTAGGCGGCGTCGATACTTGCCCCTGCAAATGATGCTGCGATGAGACATTAGCATCACTTTCGACTGGCTCAGGATATCTGAAAGCCCCGATATATGATCCAGCCACCAGACACCATGGTCTACTTATATCAAGCCTCAATTGCAAAGTCTTCCGCGGCTATATTTTGCAACCGCGAACAATACGGTTCATCACACAGCTCTGCTATCACACGAAAGCAACGTAAGTAAGCAAAGACGTCTTTCGAATGTTGGATTCTGAATTTCGAGGGTGATTTGCCAAGTGGTAAACAGACCCTTAGATTTCACGAAAGACGAGCCAACCAGAAGGATTCGACCCTGCAGTTCCCAATGTCATAAAGACGAACCAGCGCTATGATCTGCCTGAGACCAGGAGTCCGGGTCGTGCTCCGGTCACTTCGAACGCCAGGCGCGCTTGGACTATCCCAGTCTATGATCTGCGACGCCGAAACACGTGCCGCTGTTTCCACCAAGCATGCGAGATTATCTGGGCCTTTCTGGGGGCATTGCTTTGACTGCACCATATGACAATGTCAAACTGCCAGTCTTGCCGTAGCAGCGTGTATTCCCGGAGCAGTTTGTCGCTTGCAGGGATTCACCGAGTCTAAAGATGCTTAAGGATGCACAGATTTCCGTTCAAGAGTAAACGGATCTTTTTCCTCACTCCACAACTGAGGAGAGCTTACGAGTTGTGCACAACATACTTTGAGCATGACCTACCCTGGACCGTGGCATCTCGCAACACTGCGGACACGAAGCGGTGATAGCGTCCGACATCTTGTTTTGAGTGAGCTCTCAATTGCACCAAAGGTCTGGCGGTATAGGGGAAATCGACAGGATAGTGATCCCTAATGGTAGACAGATATGAGACACACAACACCTTAGCAGTAATGGCTTGAGAAAAACAAATTTGACCCATATTGGGCCCAATACGCGACAAAGTACTGACATCATCGATTGTGTCCAGCTAAGCCGACTGAACGGCTCTCCGTCAATTGACTTCCCAAGAAAACCAATCTCAATGTGAATTATCTTTTTATTTGTCTGTTACAGACCGGAGGAAACAAGAGCTTGCATGCTTAGAACCTCTGCGTTGCGAAGATGACCAAGCCTCGCGTAATATGGTGGTGCAGGACCGATCTGCGTCTCCATGATAACCCAGCATTGCAAGCAGCTCTCGATCTTGACCCTGCGGTTCTTTGGCCCATCTTTACATGGGATCCGCATTATGTGTATCGAGCGAGAGGCGGGCTCAACAGGTGGCAATTTTTGTAAGTGATACTCCCGCCCGGAGACGCGACAAGATGGCTTCACTAAGACCATGCACAGGCTCGATTGTCAGAATGACCTTTCAAAGTCAATCACCAACCTGAACGCAAAATCGAAACTGTTTCTCTTGCGTGAAGCACCACAGACTCTGTTTCCCAAGCTGTTCAAAGCATGGAACGTCACGCATCTGGTCTTTGAGAAAGACACCGACGCCTATGCCAGGGACAGAGACCATGTTGTGCAAAAGGCAGCCGAAGAGGCAGGCGTCAAGGTTATCGTCCGCTCTGGCCGGACACTGTGGGACAGTGATCTCGTTGTCGAGAAGAACGGCGGTAAGCCGACAATGTCCATGCCTCAGCTGCAGGCTGCTGGCAAAAAGGTCGGACAGATTGCGCGGCCAATCGACGCGCCGACAAAGCTGCCGGATCCGGGAGAGATGCCCGTAGACTTTGAGCAGGAAGAACCGGAGACCAAGCCGGACTTTAACGCGGAGAGAAGAACGGAGAAGGACACAGGGTACCGGCATATCGCAGGCCCGAAAGGAGACTTTGCTATCGAGACCATGGAGGAGCTTGGCTTCCCGTCAGCAACAACGCCTCATCGCGGAGGCGAGACTCTGGCGTTGAAGGCTCTTGATAAGATCATCGAGGATAAAAAGTACACGGCGACGTTCGAAAAGCCCAAGACCAGCCCGGCGCAATTTGAGCCACAGGCGACCACACTCCTCTCCCCCATGTTGCATTTCGGTGCTCTGTCGGTCCGCCTGTTCTACTGGCGCGTGCAAGACGTTGTCGACTCGTACGGAAAAGGAGCATCCTCACCACCGGCCAGTCTCACCGGCCAGCTCCTGTTTCGTGACATGTATTTCGCAGCGCAGGCGGCACAGGGGGCCGTCTTTGAACAGACGGCCATGAACCCTTATTGCAGGTTCATCCCGTGGCATCTGCCGTCCAAGCGCGATGCAAAGACGGGTATTGTGACCGGCGAATACCACGTTGATTCGGAGGAAGCGGAAGTGTGGTTCAAGCGGTGGAAGCACGGAAAGACCGGGTTTCCATGGATCGATGCGTTAATGCGCCAGCTAAAGTACGATGGCTGGATACATCATCTTGGCAGACATGTAAGAGAAATCTCCAGAGTCCTGGGCCCGTATATCATTACTGTTGACTAACTCATCCAGTCTGTGGCCTGTTTTCTGACTCGAGGCGGCTGCTACATCGACTGGGAGCGCGGCGCTGAGGTCTTCGAGGAGTGGCTCATCGACCACGAGCCGGCTTGCAACGCGGGCAATTGGCAGTGGCTGTCCTGTACAGCCTTTTTCGCGCAATACTACCGGTGTTACAGCCCCATAGCGTTTGGGCAGAAGTGGGATAAACAAGGAAATTTTATCCGCCATTGGGTTCCGGAGCTGAAAGATATGGACGCGAAGTATATCTACGAACCGTGGAAGGCACCTATCCAGGATCAGAAGAAGGCCGGCGTACGAGTGACTGGCAATGGTCTTTCCGGGGAGAAGCAGGACGGTATCTACCCCAAGCCCATGTTCGACTTTGCCAAGCGACGAGATGCTTGTATAGCGGCAATGAAGAAGGCGTACGAAGTCGCTCTTCATGGCAACGACGAGCAGGTTCTCAACAACACCTGGCGGGACATGTTCGTTGACGATAAAGATATAGAGATGCAGGGCCAATACGAGACTGACGACGGCGAGCACGCTGACGGCTTTGCGGATGATGCCTATAACAACGAGGCCCAGTTTGAGGGCGAAGGCGGAACGGGTTCCAAGCGGGCTGCCTCTGGACGCAAGCAAAATGGCGGTCCGCAGACGAAGAAGACGAAAACTTAGTCAAGGGAACCGCGTGAAAGGTTTGGAGCAGGGGTCCTGGGGATCTGAGCCCGCGCTTTGTGTTCCGTTGCTTTCATTACAATATAGATACATTCTGCTCGCAAGTACTTCCTATAGAGGATTACCTGCATTTTGCCCCTTCAATACCATCTGGAAACTAGCATGGCGCTTCCAACTTGATCCGTAGGGTTTTGCCGATTAAGCTTTGTACTCCTGAAGTCGTTTCCATTCCATCGCCCAGGAACGGTGGTTTGCGACCTCGACTTGATCCGCAGCTTCGGTGGCTTTGGCTAGTTCGATATCCGCCAGTCGACCAAAGCCATCCAGGCGGCCGTAAAGTCCAGAATTATAGAAAGCCTGTTGCGCCCGCTCTGGGTCTGTCTCGTAATATACCTCACCCAGTTCGAACTCCGCACGGGGCCATTCCATGCCTTGACTATTTCGGCATTGCTGAAGATGCTCCTCTGCCTCAGCAGTGTCTCCTTGTTGCCGAGCGATTCGACCAAGCCATAAATGACTGGCTGACTTTAGACTAAAGTCATCGCCACCACGCGCCAGAGCCTTTTGCAGCAGATCGCGAGCTGCAGAGAATTCCTGGTCGATCATCTTGCGTCTGCCCTGCACGGCGAGGGCGTTGGGGTCCTTCCGGGCGAGAGCCTCAAATTTCGACTCGTAGGCCTTGCTCATTGGGGAGCTACGCCATCTTTTGTCTTTTGACGTTGTCATGGCGAGATTGATGATAGCCGGTTGGTAATCTAGCGATGCGGATGCCATCAGCAGGCCTAGGCCGAGTCTGAACCTTTCAGGCCGCCGAATCAGTATGGTTGCGGTTTCACACATGACAGCAGCGTCGATTCCGGGACCTAGATAAATTCAGTTACTTTCATTGTTCATGGGATCGGTTGTGGGAATGGCCATACGGTCTGTGAGATCAACATTCGGGTTTTTGGCTCCTGATCTCAAAGATTGAAGGTATTGATCCGCGCAGTAGGCATAGAGCTCAGCATCAGCAACATAATCGAGTTTACTTGCCTGCTTGACGACCGCTTGAGCTTCCTCAAGAGACAGAGGGGGACATTGCGCCATTGCGGCAACAAACTGAACCCATGGATCGGGTGCTCGCTTCGGGGCCGCTGCTTTTGGCTTTGCCGTGGCGTAAGATCTCGTGACTCTTGGTGTTCCAGCGCAAGGCCTGACAAGATCCGCATTTGCCTTGCCATCTGATTTTGGAAAACTACAAAGACTAGCCGTAGCGATGGCCCTGACTGTCGTATGGTACGGCCTCCCTTTTGACAAGGTCGTTTGACCGAGCAGGGTGCTCACTTGACGCGCCTGGACGCGTCCGGGAGTCAGACTTGCTTTCATGATTTAATTTTCTCGATAAGACACGGGAAAATGAAGCCCCTCGATCTCTAAGCCCGATGAAAATTAAAAGGGAAAACTGATGATGGCGTGAGCTTCGATTTACCTGCTCGTCGAGCATCAAATTCCAAGCTGATATGATTGGTCAGGTTGGATGACATAATAACCACCCAGATTCGACGACCGCCCACTACCGATCGACGACCACGACCGAGAAGCTTGTCCATTGCCCAAGTAATCGAACTCATTGACGCCCCAATACATCCCACGATGTTCGCCGCACGTCAACGAGCGACCTGTGCTGCTCGTCAGCTGCAGCGAACGGCGCGCACCTACGCCTCCGACGCTCACCACGCGAAGCCTGCCGAGGCCAACGAGTCCTTTGGGGTTAGAAACAAGCACGTAATGACGATAGAAGGGATCCGAGCTGACGATATGTGCAGACCGGAACATTGCTCACGATCGGCGCTCTTTTCGGCGGAGTCGCACTTTACCAGATTGCCCCCCGTGGCGGCAAGGAGGGCTCTGGCCTTTCGCAGACCATTCAAGGATGGATGTCGCAGGGCGAGGACTGGGAGGAGATCAACTCTCGGCACACCAAGATCATGGAGCAGGCTGCTTATGACCGCAATCTCTTCCAGAACGGCGCTGGTTCGGACATCAGACACGTTGAGCTTGCATTTCCCGAGTACGATTGTCCCTGACATCCGATCTACTGCTTTGCTTTATCTGCAATTACGGGATGACTGACAGTGTGGACAGACAATTCGGCTCTCACGCGAGACGCAATGTTCGATCCGGCTCTCTCATCAACCTTGACCACGTTGTCGACCACTACAGGCAGGAGCAGGTCAGGGATGAGGAAAGGAAGGCGGCGAAGCTGGAGCAGAAGAAGGACTATGGGTTGTACATCAAATCATAGCTGAACGCCGGTTTTTGGGTCACAGCTGCCAAATGTTTACTTTGTTATCATTCTGTGTGGCCAGCGCCACGTCACCATTGGTACAAATGTCCTTCCCTCCGCGCGTGGTAGGCGGCAGAAACACTCACGTGTTGATCTGCAGCGCGGATAGCCCGTTTCCCCATGGATAGTTTCCCCATGGATAGTTTCCCCATGGATATTTGATTTGATTCATCCCTTTCAAGCTGCCACCGGGCTTCTACGGTCATTTCGACTGGCCAGCAACATCCCTGCTTACCTTCGGTATCCTCGACAGGACACAATACTCTCCCATATCATTGGCCCTGAGCTCTTCAACATTAATCTTCATCAATAACTGACAGTGGAGTGTCTCAATACAGCTGTATCATGCCGTCTTGTGAGTATGCCCCGTTTTACTGATGCTGACGGTAACGGTGGTCAAGCCGACGATAGAAACGAGAAGAGCTTTGACATGACAGAGTGAAGAAGTATGTATGCTAACAAGAACATACGTTATTCCATCACAAGGCTGGAAGAGCCAATGGCCAATTCTCCCCCTAGAGGGCCCTTGTGTAGAGCCTTTGCTGCCGATTCTCGGATTGAACGACCCCGACAAACCACCATCGCCGGTAAAGCCCGATTGGAGCCTCGCTTACGGCTATGGTATCGTTGCCGCTCAGGATCTGCCTGCTTTTTGGCCAGCATACAGTGAGCCATGTATCGAGCGCCTGGTCAACTTCACACTCGATGAATGTTGGAGCATGCACACCGTCTGGGAAAACATCTCCGTTGGTTGCCGACGAAAGCTAGTAAACTGTTTCCCGGAACTGCAACATCTTCCCAGGTTCGTACGCAAATGTCGACTTTCATTCTCGGCAAGGAATGCTATTGATCACTGGGCTGCAAAGCGTGGCCTGCTGGCCGCGACCAAGTTCCCAAACCACAAGAAGGGATACGCTGAGAGAGTGATGAGGCGTCCTCGTAAAGCATTGCCGCCAGCCCGTCAGGGGCTATCATGCAAAGTGTCCGTCGTTGCTGATTCTATGGCTCGGAGATGGAAATTTTGGGGACCCAGGCGCCTCACGACAAAAGAATGTGAACGCTTCTTGTGCTTATATCCGGTCGCCTCCAATATCAACCAGGCTTGTAAGCACTGTGCGAACGTCAACCTCAAGGTTTACCCCCTTGATCAGAGCCCTATCACAGTGTATCCCATCCGGGACACCAGGAGGGACGAGGAACTTTTGTGCTTAGGCCGGCAGTCAGGTCTCATCCGTTACGGTTGTCGTAAGTGCAAGTTTGAGTGGAAGACCGCGAAGAAGTCAGCGGAAAGTGCCACTCGACAGCGCCAGCAGAGTGTGCTGGGACCACAAGAAGCCGGAAAGCAACAGCGAGGGTTCAGTCAATGGCTAACGGCTACTGTATGGAGCTGGACGATGTTCAGAAAATCCAGTAGATTGCCCATCAAAGAGGAGCAGACTGAGGAACATCTTCGCTTGTTGGAATAGAGACCTGACGATGGGTTCCATACAGCCTGAGCTACTGAAATCGACGTCGGCCACGGAGGGTCACCCGATGAGCCAAGTTCGGCAACCGGGACCGCGAGTGGAAGCTCTTCGATGATACGGTGGAGGGAACAACCTTCTTAACAGCGCGAGCATTGACACCATTGAGTCGACAGTCACGACTTCGAGGGGTGCATGAGGAATACCATCACAAATGGCGGGGTAAATGATTTCACGTAAAACGTCTGAGATCATCATGCGGGATGTGGGACAAAATTCAGCGGACAAAGCTTCTTTCTTTGTACTTTCAGCGTACTCTAGTCGTCATAAGCAACATTGATAGAAGCGTTGCACTCTACCAAAATCCAGTCCTTTTCGCCAAATGTCCGTGAATGCAGAAACCACCCATAACCACAAATACCTTACTTGAGGGGAATGAACCTGGAAGAGTTGGTGGCACCAATACCGGGGCGACCGTGCTTGACGGGCTTGCTGTAGCAGTTGTTAGTGACTGTGTGACGAGCGGAAGCATATAGCATCGCAGCCGCAAAGAACGTACTATGAGATAGAGAACTCGGCGAGGTAGTGGCCAACCATCTCAGGCTTGATCTCCACCTGGTTGAACTCCTTGCCGGAGTAGATGCCGATGACGCTGCCGATCATCTCGGGAACGACAATCATGTCGCGAAGGTGCGTCTTGACGAGGTCGGGCTTCTCGTTGGGCTTGGCCTCCTGCTTGGCCTTGCGGAGCTTCTTGATGAGACCCATGGGGCGGCGCTTCAGGCCACGGTTGATCCTGCGGCGGGCACGGGCGTGGACGACATCGCGGAGCTGGTCAGAGCTGAGGTCGAGGAGGCTAGAAGGAAGCGGCATGTTAGTTTCGTTGCGTTTTTCGAAGTTACTGCGGGCGAGTGATCGTCGATGGTTTTCGGTTGTGTGTCTGTGTGGTAGAGTATTGTCGTGATGGTCGTCGGGCCATTGTGCATGTCGGAGGGGTCTAGGTATCATGGATGATTCGAGGAAACATACTTGTCAAGTTCGATGCCGCGGTAAGAGAACTTGCGGAAAGCTCTCTTCTTCTTGAGCTCGGCGGCAGCAACAGCGTCCTGTCACATTTAAATGTCAGCAAATGTGTGTGCTCTGATCCCCGCTTCCTCGGTGACGATATGATGCAAACTATCCCATCTCCTGCCGCGCGCTCTGCTCATGCCGCAATCGTGATGCAATCCATCATAGGGCCGCCAGGAGATGGAAAGCTTTCGTCGGAAGAGAACAAACGTACGTATTCGTCAGCCATGGTCGCGGTGTTGTCGGGTGGGATTTCGCTGTTCGATCACACGAAAAGCGAAGATAGGAAGGGCCGTAGTCGTCAGGATATGGATTGTTGCACTGGCCTGTCGCAGACTGGAGACCAAAAATGCTAGGGTTTTTTTCGTGCCCTGTGGTCAGGTGACTAGTTTTTCGAGGGGTAGGGGGGGGGGGGGTCGGCGGGATTGTGCGGTGACGGAGAATGGATAGTCCGGCCAGATGTCCGCGTAGTGGGTCAATGGCCTTCCTTGTTGGGCAGCGTGATCTGCATCGGTTCGGAAACTTCAAGCCCGTTGCCATCCCTCGCCCATATTATCGTATCGTCGCAGTTATTATTATTGTGGTGCTCGTGGTCGAGCCGTCCGTGCTAAGATGGTGCTGCTCTCGGTCTATGCAATCGCACAAAATATACACATAAGTCGTGAGCCAATTCATCTGTCAGAAAGGCGAGGTCAGGTGATCACACTCCTCACAGACGCCTAAAGGCTGGGTGGCTGGCAATTCTGTTCATACTGGATACATGCTGCGGTTACAAAGGCTAAAGCAGCGCCAAGCGCATGATGGTGGCCTGGTCACGCACTGGGATTACTCGGCGACATACCACGGCAATATGAGTGCTGATGCTGCGTGTCAGGATGGACCGCGTCATCAACACGGGCGGCCAGGGGGTTCGGGCGACGCTCTGCCTCTCGTATGTAATAAACGGTCTTTCGGGATGCTTGGAAAGCCATTCCGTCACCCGATGATTCGATCACCATGGCTCGACAAGTCGTGACGCTGGTCCTCACCCAGTATTCCCACACCAGCGCAGCCGAGCGCAAGCCAGTGCAGGGCGGCCCCAGCCAAGACCGAGCCTGACTTGTTACTGCTCCGCTGCCAAGGCCAGAGCGGCCAAGACGATTTCGCCAACAAACGCGCCGAGGAGGTATGGGTATGGCGGCACTTGTTCAGAGTCTGCCAGGCCTCCTCTCCCAGAGCCTGCATGTCTTCTTACCTTTCTCTTTCTTTCCATAAGCACTGGCTCTTGGTCCCGGCTCCAGCTCTGTTGCACTTCTCTGTCTTCAAGACCGACTCCCCATTCTCAAGCCAGTGCCCACCTGGCTGCGTCTCTTCACTCGTCGCACTACGATACGCGAGCCACCATCTCGACAAGACGAAAACATCGCCAACTACATAAAGCCCAGACAGTCGAGGGCTTGATACGAACACAGGTCAGCGGTACACGAGCCTGCAACAAGCTGATCCTCTTTTCTCCCGACCACGCCGCCGTGCAGACCATGTATCAGCACCAGCCTACCTCATAGCCTTGGCGGTCTCGGCGCGCTTCTGTCGCTCGCGGTGTTAAGATTTGCCAACCCGCCAAGCGTCTCCCAAGACCTCACAGTCCAAGACCACCTAAAAAGCCAGTGCGGTCGCTCGGCTCGACCGCTGTGCCATTCTATATCTCGAACGATCCGATCTCACTGTCGCATTTCTTCTCTTCCTCCAACTCTGGCATCTACTCGGATATACGTTGTGCCAGTAGAATTATTCTTTCGAAAGTCGCATAGCGCCTGCAGGCATTCATAGCTTGTATACCCTTTTGGTATCGACCTTGTCCACCTCCAACGGTTGCTTGGTGTTCAACCCGTACCGCTTGGAAGGCCTGGTCGGCGGCTCGCCTTTTCCTTCCTGGACGATTCAAGCTGCCCCGGCCGATTGACCACTCTCGAAGCCATCGACGAGTTTGCTCGAGGAGATGCCTCCCTCGATACCCGAAGCAAGCAATCCTCCCGAGTTGGATGCCGGTATGGTGGTGGCCGAGGAGTCTGAGAGAAGCGATCCTTTCCCAGCTATGACGACGCAATGGAACGTTCCAAACTCGTGCACTTGGACGTATAATGCTGCCAGCGAGCCGAAACCAGGGGCTACTGGGGCCGTGGCTTGGCTAGATCTCGAACCGGACGTTGGCGCGACTACACTGTCGTGTTACCCTGATGGGATGTTCGTCGGCGGCCGCACCGGAGTATTCAGCCCAGCTACTTGTCCCAGCGGATGGACAACAGCATCCGTAGTCGTTAACACAGACGAGGGCCCTGACGAGGCAACTACCACAGCCATCTGCTGTTCGTCGTACGTTCTTAGAAACACAAGTTTCTCAGCAGCAAGCAATATCGCTAACGTTGTACAGAGAATACTCCTTGGTTGATACAATATGCAAACGATCAGTTCCGACGGTTCTAGCCGTACCAATCTCGTATAATGCAACGGCGAGCACGCATGACGTGCTTTCGAGCTCGACCACGACGCTTTACAGCGCAACGATTGCCATCTACACGATCATGGCTATGTTCCGCGATAGCGACAAATCCATGCTCGGAATTGGCGATGAAGATGACATTGACGACGAGTACCATGGGAGCGGCCTTACGATCAACGCAAAGATCGGTATTGGCGTTGGAGCTGCGGTTGCCGGGCTGCTCATCATCGGCAGCATTGTTCTTCTGTTCCTTCGTTTGCGACATCGCAACGATGGCAGGAACAACCACGAAATGGGGTCAGTGAGAGAAGGGTGTGGGCCTGGAGGTGCACTTAGACGCGACGATGTATCAATCGTATCGACGGAAGATTCTGCTTCCACGAGGTGCTCGTATGGCCTCAATGGAGAACCACCACCGGCTTACCAGGCGTCCACGGGTGCAGACAGTCTTTCGGACGATGCCAGCGGGAACGGTGCACCTCGGGAGCAGATTGAGTATCTCCGGGCTCAGAAGGAGCTCATTCAGAGACGTATTGAGGAATTGGAGAGCGTCGAGCCCAATGACAACGACGCACAAGCCCATCGAACGGGCTTGCAAGAAGCACATGCGGAAATCCTGCACGGAACGGAGGGCGGACAGCGCGGGTGAGTCTGAAAAGAGGAATGATTTCGATCGGCATTGAATTTGGACGGAAATTACATATGATACCCTCTTGATTGCAAGCGTACCAGGCGGTGGAAATGGACACAATATGTGTCGGCTATGATTAGAAGATACTTTACATGTTCACGAATGGATCACAGCATCTGTGCATGCTTACTTCAAACCATATGTTGGGCTTGGACAACTGTTGCCAGTATGTTACAGAACACTAGATACGTGAGAATACCGACAAACTCGATAATGCCTTGCCTGGCCAGGCGAACATGGTGTTGGATGAGCAGGACGACCCCAGCGCCTGGTTGTCCACCCACGCTGGCTCCCAGTAGAATAGTCCTACGCCTCGGCTGACGCCAGCAACGGCTGAAGCGACTTTCTGGATGTAGGTCGCCTGGCCCTCGGCGGAGAAAGGAATGCCGCGCACATCACTCGGGAAGGGATACTGTGGCGAGCTGCACGAGGTGGGCCAGTTTGTCTCTGCCACAACCAGCTCCTTGCCCCATCGGTTACCCAGGTTCCTCAGCGTGGTCTGCAGATTCGATATTGTGGCCTGGTCCCCGTAGAAGGGGTAGAAACTAACGCCCATCATGTCAAAGTCGCTGAGGAGAAGCGGACCCTGCTTCAGGACGCTGCTGTAGAACCATTCCTGCAGACTCGAGTCCCAGCCATTGTCGAGGTGGAGCATGATCTTGGGCTTGGGGTTCAGCTTGGAATCCTTGATCCCCGACGATCCCGAGTGAAGCAGTCGGGCGATGTTGTAGAGCTGGTCGTATTTTCCCGTGGGCCAGAGCAGGCCTCCGCGGATCTCGTTCCCGACGGAAATGATGCTAGGCCGGATGCCCTCCGCAGCCAGACGGTTCGAGATATCCAGGGTGTAGTTGTACAGGCGCCAGGATAAGCCGTCGATATCAGAGGGCCAGCCTGATGGGATGCTCTGGTGCGCGGGATCAGCCCAGGTGTCGGACAGGTGGAGGTCAATGTAGACACTCAAGCCCTGGGCCTGGGCTCGCCTTGCGAGTTTGATGTTGTAGTCGAGGTTGTAGTCGCCATTGGAGGGGTTAACCCACACGCGCTGGCGGACGGTGTTGATGCCGGCATCCTTGAGGATCTTCTCGAGAGGCTGCTTGCTGCCAGACTGGGTTGAGTAGGAGATGCCCGCGCGCTCTTCGACCAGGGCAGATGACCAGTCGACACCGACGTACTGGAGCGCCTGCGTGATGAGCGGCAGCACCAGACAAAGGAACAGCCTGAAGGTCAACATCTTGGGCAATCCGTCGGTAAGACGCTGGGGATCAAATGCGTGTCCAACAGAGCGCTTCGTTCAAACGCGGACTTGAAGGATAGCGGTCACTCGTCATGAGGCCTAACATTATGTCTTATACTCTCGGCGCGGAGAAACTATACATGAGGGCTTTGCTGCCAGGGTCGCACATGCGGATTTATGGAACATGTGCTTCCGGGCTGGACCTGGAGATTCCTCCATTCAGAGAGGAGCGTTCATATGCACGGTTGATTTGTGTTGGTATTACTGGGGACGGCAATGTCGGGTGCGATCATCATGGATCCGGCACATGTTCGGCATTTGCCTTGCTGACACCTCACAGAATGTCGTGCCAGTATTTCAGGGTTGTCTTGTTGTTTTATGAGTAGCCAGGTCTTTTTTCTGTTGCTGCCACTGTTCAATATGCAACTGAGGATGCTCTACCGGGTAGGTCAATGACGTCGTCAAAGCCTGGAGGGTTCATTTCGGCTTGCCAGGCGCCATGTGGAGGGGCGCCTGAGCCAAGTGGGCGACGATGTGGAGAGAAGCCGAAGCCCGGCTGTTGTCTGGAGATCAAGTAAACAAAACCACCTGTGAAGCTATGTTGAACACTTTTCAGCCTGATATTGAGCTGCAGTATGTTTTGCTGGGCAGACCATAGAGAGAAGCGAGAAGCGAGAAGAGTTGTGAGAGCCACGTGACATGTTCATAGCACGCTCCCGGGTAACGAGGTCCCCCAGAAGACGGTGAAACGGAGGCCCACTGCCTTGCATAAACCCCTGCTACTGCCACTTGGTGGTCACTGTTCCCCTGCCCTGGACCCGACAACTGCACTACCGCTTCTCTGCAACGAACGCCTGCACTTGAGGACCGGGCCAACCCACCAGCTCCAACACCAGTCCATGTACGGGGTTGTAATGAGCGGTGAGGGGCCGCGAGAGATACCTTGGCGTCGTTTCCTCCATCCTTTCATCGCTATGTACTGTACCTACCGCCTTCTGCTGTGGCGCGATGGAGCCGTGATGGCTGATCCCAAACCCCCACCAACCAGCCCACAAACAACCCCCATCCCGCCCGCTACCAGAAATCATCGCGTCTCTCTGCTTGTTCTGCTTCTCCTCCTGGCATCCTGGCGCTGAGCGCAAGCTTCTTTTGTATCCCATTTCTCGTTAATCGCAAAGAGACCGCCCTCGGTCACCGGTATTGTACACAATGAGGGGCGAGGTAAGCTCCCACGCATCCCAACCTTCACCTGCGTGGTGTCTCGTAACACCTGCAAAGCTTCGCACCGGCTTCGCCCCTGAACCTGCGAAAGCGTACATCCGCTTCGAGACCTGCCAATTGACCAAGACGGCCTCCAGATTCTTCACCTCCACCTCGGCCAGGCTGGTATCCAGCTTGGTAATGCTGCTTGGGAGCTGTGCGTTCCTCTTCCTGATCCCCTATCGTCACCTTCGTCGCTGACGCTACCGAAGCTACCTTCTCGAGCATGGTCTCGGCCCCGACGGCCGGCCTGATCCCAATGGCCCCGATGTTGGCGACCCGGGTTCTTACGAGACCTTCTTCAGCGAGACCAGCGGTGGCAAGCACGTTCCCCGTGCCCTAATGATCGATCTCGACCCTTCGCCTGTTGACGAGATCCGCCACGGCGCGTACCGCCAGCTCTTCCACCCCGAGATGTTGATCAGCGGCAAGGAGGATGCTGCCAACAACTACGCCCGTGGTCACTACACCATTGGCAAGGAGATGATCGACGACGTCATGGACCGTGTTCGTCGCGTAGCGGGTACGATGCTGGACAACCCATCCGTCATGAGCTTGGTAAAAAGCTGACTTGCGATAGACAACTGCCAGTCTCTTCAGGGTTTCCTGATCTTTCACTCCTTCGGTGGTGGAACTGGTTCCGGTTTCGGTGCTCTGATGCTTGAGCGTCTTGCCAACGAGTACGGCAAGAAGTCCAAGCTTGAGTTCGCCGTTTACCCTGCTCCCCGCGTCTCGACCGCTGTCGTTGAGCCTTACAACGCCGTCCTTTCTACTCACAGCACCATTGAGAACTCCGACTGCACGTTCCTGGTCGACAACGAGGCCGTTTACGACATCTGCCGTCGCAACCTCGATATCCCCCGTCCTTCGTTCGACCACTTGAACCGCCTCATCGCCCAGGTCGTCAGCTCCGTCACCTCCTCCCTCCGTTTCGACGGTGCCTTGAACGTCGATCTCAACGAGTTCCAGACCAACTTGGTTCCCTACCCTCGCATTCACTACCCCCTGATCAGCTACGCGCCGGTCGTCTCAGCTGCCAAGAGCCAGCATGAGGGCTTCAGGGTCTCCGACCTCACCTTCCAGTGTAAGTGAAAGTCAACAACGAACTAGAGCTTCTTCTGACAACGAGATATAGGCTTCGAGCCCAACAACCAGATGGTGGTCTGCGACCCCCGCAACGGGAAGTACATGGCAGTGGCTCTCCTCTACCGTGGCGACGTCGTCCCCCGCGACTGCAACGCGGCTGTTGCTGCTCTCCGGGCCAAATCCTCTTTCAACCTTGTCGAGTGGTGCCCTACTGGCTTCAAGATCGGCATCAACTACCAGAAGCCCATGGCCGTTCCCGCCGCCGCCGAGGATGGCGGTCTTGCCTCCGTCGAGCGCTCCGTATCCATGCTTTCCAACACCACCGCCATTGCTGAGGCTTGGTCGCGCCTGGACTACAAGTTCGATCTCATGCACAGCAAGCGTGCCTTCGTCCACTGGTATGTTGGTGAGGGTATGGAGGAAGGTGAATTCACAGAGGCCCGTGAGGACCTTGCGGCTCTGGAGAAGGACTACGAGGAGGTCGCCGCCGACAGCCTGGAGGCTGAGGAGGATGACGTCGAGTACTAGACGCCAGGAGTTCTGTGAGCGCAAGCATTTGAAGAGAACTGTTCGGTTCTCGTGTTAGATTGTTGTTGCTTTAGCGAGCCTGATGGATAAAGGCAGCCATGGTAGACCCCGTGTTTTCTTCCCCATCTACGATTTTGAGATGTGCGAGGGCATTTGGCTTGTCGTTTTTTTGCATTCAACGTGTCACGTTATCATCGCGAGGGTACGGCGCGCGATTCCCCTCTTTGCTTGCATTGTGTGAAACCAGTCGGTGTGCCGGCAAGAACAAAATTGACGTTGATGTTTACATATGAGCGCGCCCATATGATGAAACCCGGGAGTCATCATGTGCATGCACACGGCTGTGCAGCGAGTTATGGGTAATTGTGAATGTGTGTATACAGGTATCTACAACGGTAAGGCACTTATCTCCCCGCTCTACGCGTTCGCTTTCTGCCATGACGCCGCTCGTTTGGTTGACCTATTTTGCGGCTTACCCTGCTTCCTCGGCTTGGGCTTGCTCTTGCCCTTCTTGCCCTTCAGATCCGTTGGGAGCCTGTCCTTGATGGATACACGTCGACCCTCAAAGATGAAGGCCTCGGGACCCTTGATCACAGGCGCATTGTCAGGCTCGCCCGCGGCATCCTTGGCAGGTTTGCGCCCGCCCTTGCGCTGCTGGCCGAGAGCGGACTGACCCAGCAGGCGACCTGTGCGGCCGGCTTGAGACTGCTGCTCGGGGATCGCCTTGGGCTTGTACTTCATGCTCTTGTCTTTTGACTGGTTCGCGACCGCGATGGCCTTTGCTTTGGAGCGCTCCTGGGCGAGGGCGGTCTTCTTGGGGTCTTTGGCGCGGCTGACGCGGAGAGCTCGGGGGAGCATGGGGGGAAACTTCTTGCCGTCGAGCAAAAGTGCGCCTTCTACTGAGTTTTCGTCCTGTGCAAGCCTGTCAGTTTGTGGTAAAGAAATATCACAGCCCGTCAGGAGGCCTCACGTAAAATTGAACGTAGGCAAAGCCCTTGCCCACACGGGTCTTGGGGTCTCGAACGACACGGACGTTCTCGACCTTGCCCTGTGTTCCAAATGTCCTCCACAGGCCCTCTTCGATATCGGAAGGAACCTTTGTGCGCTTCTTCTTGATCTCCTCGCCATCCTCGTTCTTCTTGATGATTGTCTCGTCGTCGACAAAGCCAAGGTTACCGACAAAAACACATGATCGGTGCTTCATGGGTGCCGGGTGAGCCACGCTGTCCACGCGGAGGTGGCGGCCGAGCACCTGCGTGCCGTTCAGCTCCGCCACGGCTTTGCGTGCGGCAGCGGCTGTGGAGTAGACGGCGTAGGCGTTTGTAGATTTGGTTGTGGCGTCGAGCAGGGCGCCGGTGATGTAGGCAGCGCGCTTGGGCAGAGACATGTCTGAGAAGGCGGCGGAGCGGAAGCGGATGGACTCGACTTTCTGCGGCGGCGTCGCGTCCTTGGAGAGGACGGAACTGAGATGGGCTTTCAGAGCCTTCGCGGCGGTCTTGGACGAGATGGCCTCGGAGGAGACGTTGCCGAGAAAGACGGTGCGGCCGGCGCGCTCGAGATCTGAGGCGGTGTCGTCGCGTGCGAGGGACTCGTGGACCGGGATCGCATCGTCGTTGTCGTCCCCGCCAGTGCCGGCCTTCTTCTCAGAGTCGCTTCCTCTGCGTCGCTTGCCTTCAGGCTCATCGTCCTCGACCAGCTTCTTCATGTACTTATCCTCGAGGTCGTCGTTGTCTTCATTCTTGCGCTTGCGCTTTTTCTGTGTGGTGTCTTTTTCCGTGGCAGTTTCGGCGACCTTGGCGGTTGCGGCACCCTCTTCTTGCTGGTCGTCAGAGCCCATGACTTCGTCGCTATCCTCCTCGACTTCCTGAACATCCTCTTCGTCGCTGCCGCCATCATCAAACTCCTCGCTGATCTCGGACAGCACCTCGTCATCTTCCTCTTCAGCCTCGTCGTCCTCGGATTCGGAGTCTTCTGCCTCGGCGTTGGCTGGCTTCTTCTCGTTCACGGCATTGTAACGATCCGCTGATGGCGCCTTCAACGGCCCAGCCTGGAGACACGAGTCAGCTATCCAGCAGATCATGTCTGTTTCTTCTGTTCAACTTACGCTGCTCGAGAAGAGCGCATCGAGTGTGGGGTCTATAGCCTTCGCGGCACTCGCCAACGGGTTTGCTCTGTTGAAACATTAGCATGTTGCGCCAAATTTTTGCTGACGCAAGTCCGTCCGGAGAGATCCAAGAGTCCAAACCTACTTCTTTGCCATGTTGATGAACTGTGGGCGGTTGGTGTGATCGTGCAACTCGCTTTGCCTCGCTCGCAAAAAATCCAGAGCTCAAGGCATGTCAAGCCACGGGAATTTTTTTTGGACCCCAACCCTAACCCAGTAACCGGAAGACGCACATGGTCGCGTTTGGCTCGGGGAAGCTTAGCGCAACTGGTGCCCCGTCATCCAGATGCACTCTCTCTGCGTCCTGTCCGGCTTGTCTCGCTTTATCCACAGCACCCAGCTTCTCTCTGCTTCGCCTGCCCCCTCACAAGCGATCTCGAGCTTTGCGATGTTCTAGCAGGGCGCCCAGTCTCGATTCGATCCAAATCTTGTCAAATTCTTTCTCACGACGCGACCCACGCGCTCTGCGTTTCTCGGGCGAGCCCTTCAGCCCATCAACTGCTACGATCGCAATACTGTCCATTGGGTGCAAGGTCACTCGCGTCCTCCAAGCCCGAACGCGAGGAACTCCCTAGGGTGCACAAAGAAGAGACATTCTTCTCTCATTGACAAACGTTTTCGAGGCTTCACTGTCTGAACCTTGGTAATGGCGACGGCAGCCACTGCGCTGTCCCCGCCCCCCGCCCAGGGCGGCACTGCCAACGACGACAGCAACATTTCAAGTCCTTTAAGTGACGTCGACGACAAGGATGGAAACGACGATGACATTGAACACATTCAGCTCGACCGCGACGACGATGATGACGACGATGCCGTCGATTCCTCAAGCCCGCCTGCCGAAGAGGCTGCTAGTAGGGCGGGTGACGGCTCCGACTCTGAGAGCGCCCTCTCCGACGCGCAGTCAGAGGACAATTTTGACGACAATGACACCGAAGCCGAAACAGAAAGATTATATGACACACCACGTAACCCGAGACATCGAGACGTGACTGACGAAAACTTTGCGCAAGACCAGCCCTTTGAACATACTCCAAGCAAGCTTCGCACGATTGCCACCGCTGGCAAAGCCAGTCACGATAGCGATGCCGAGTCTCTGTCGGGAGACGACGGCTCTCCAACCTCGAAGAGGCAGCAAAGAGGCGACTCACCGATCGACGAGACTGCTGGAGGAGAAGGAGAGGAGTCATTGAGCCAGAGCCAGCAAGAGCGTGATCGCAAGCGAAAACGCTCTTCCGGTGCCGAACAATCGGACTCGGAACAGCCTTCGAGAAAGAGACCTGCCTCAGTGGCTGCTAACGACAACGAGCGGGACGATGAAGGGACCGCTGTGGAAGATGATGCCACATCCCTCAATCCTCAAAGCACCGCACACTCGATCGGAGATGAACTCGACACACCGCTCAAAACGGAAGACTTTGCTGGTGAACTCCGAGACGAGGAGCCAGCTCGATCGACCAGAGCAACAAGAAATGGAGCCAGAAAGCAAGCATCCGACGACGAGTCGAGCAATAAGGCTGAGCAAGACACGAGTAGGGAAGGCCCTGAGGCCCAACCTGACGACGGCAACGATCTACGCGACGACGACAGAGAGGACGAAGCTGAGGAGGAGGTCGATCAAGCTGCTAAGAACGCCGAAGAACGTGAGTTCGCCGACTCTGTGGATTTGCAGGTAGCCGAGACTGACCCCATTACAGTTGAACGCAAGATCTCGGCAATGAAGGATTTCGACAAGATCGAGGAGATGTTTGCAGAGTTTAGGCATCGGTGAGTTTACTCTTTCCGCATTCTCGACACTTTGACTGACATGATGTACCTCAGTCTCTACAGAGATCGACTCCAACGTCTGGAAGAAGAGGAGCAATCGCTGCTGTCGAGCACGCCTACCCATCCCGAGTTTCTAAACATGAAGCGATGCCTTGACGAGCGGCTAGAGCGAAAACTCCAAGATATCAAAACAGAGGACGACTTCCGCACGCAGGCACACCAGCGCCGTGCAGTTGCTCAAAGAGCACAAATCTGGGGACAATTCTTCCAAGCTGTCCGCGAAAAGAGGGAGCAGACCCTCGAGGCTCTTAATAAGGAGTGGTACGATGTTCAGAGCGCCAGGCGCAGTGCCCATAGCCTGCCAGACTCGTTGCTCCTGTTTCCCAAGGACACCACGCAGCGCCTCCGAAATGCCGTCGCCTACAACTCCGAGGTTTCTACGTTATCAGGATTGGCCAAGTACGAAGGCTTCCCAGCTGGACCGGAGATTCGAGGTGCCTCAGCGAGCGAGATGGAGGACGATTTTGCTCTCATGGAGGTAAGTGTCGACCCATGAGCTCGAGGATCCGGTCATACTGACCACTTTTCCAGCATCAGCGTCGCGAACAGGTCAAGCTCAGTCGACCGCCCCGGGAAGAGTTTCAAGCTCCTACGTTCCGTCATCTGGGTCCTGCGGGCGAACAGTTTTTGAAGGACACCCCCTGGGCCAACCCCTACCACTCCGCGCATAAAGCCGTTCAACAACAACACCCTCATGCAGAGCCTCGTGACTTGCCAACTGCGTCAGCAAGCAGTCGCGCACCGCTCCCGTCCGGGCCACAACCAGACCATCGGACCATCGATAAGCAAAACCACATCCCGAAAACACCCGCCGCTTTTGGGCGGATATCAACTTCGCCCGAGCTGACGCGATCAATGGTCAACCAGAGCGCGCCCCTCAAGCGCATAACGAACGCACCCAATGTTGGCCGCGGATCAAAGACGGCAACAGCCTGATGGTGTACTGGCATCTGCGGAAAATTTAAAGTCTCCGGTCGAGGATGAGAAGGCGGCTGCTACTTTGACTGGTGTTGTGATACCCCAAGGGATACTCCCCCGAGCGATCTGCGTGTGATTTTCTTTTGGGCGCATAGAAGGAGTTTGGGACATGGCCTCGTTTATTTCGCCTTTGTATTGATATGTTTGCTGGTATTTTTTTGACATCATGTCTCTTACGGTATAAACATTGAATGATAGCCCGACTTAGGATGTGCAGTGTTCCATGCTGGGATACTGAAAATTGCCCACATGTACGAGAGACTTGGAGACATAAGAGAAAAGAAAAAATGTCTACTTTGGAGTGATGTTATTACATATGGTGAAAGGTACAATCTCGTGACCGCAGCAACTAGCACTTGGCCGCGTGATCGTTCATGCAGGACCCCTCTGCATATCGTATTTGGTTCCAAAACTTGGGATCATGGCTCGGTTTTGATTCGCGGTTATTGCTTCACGGCAGGGGCGTTACGAGGGCGCTCTGGGACCTTGACGTCCTCGAAATCGTCTTGGCCGACAGCGTTCAAAGTGTAAGAGTCTTTTGATCATTAGCAGATGCTCTTAACGCAGGGCCGACAGTCCGTGAGGGCACATACAAACTGCGCCAGCGAACAAGAGAAGACCCATGCCTGTGAAGGCATTCTTGACAAGGTACGGCCGGCGGGCGCGGAGGAGGGCCGGGCCTTGACGCTGTTTCCTGTCGTAGTAGGAGGAGTGTCCTCTATAATAGGGACGGTCAGAGTTCCTGGTTCGACAAAGTTTTGGTATTGCGACGTCTGACATGCGGACTTACGTGTTCATCTTGACGTCGAGTGTCTCGGCTGCGATAGTCGAGTTATTCGGCGTTTGCGATCACTGGCGCAGTGAGCGTCGTTCGAGAAAGTCGGAAGGGTCCCGCGTCATGTGACACTCCACGCGACAACGAAAGAGCCGTCTGGGAAGACTGCGTGACCCACAAAAACCAAGCGTACAACGGTACTCTCAAGATGGTGCTAAATAGGCGTGACCTGAAGTACCTATCGCCTGCCTTTCGACTACGGCAGTGGATCGCGTTTTCTTCCTGATGCAAGCTGTAGCAACTGGAGCTCAGACAATTCATCCCTCGAACACGCGTTCATCACCAACACACGCAGAAGATCGCCTCGGCCGAATTCGAATCGTCGTGGAAAGAGCGTCGCCAGAGTTAGAGGACCTCCAATCGACGAGGGATAATGTTAGCAACCGCTGCTGGGGCTGAAACTTTGAATTGCTAGCAATCTATTCCTCGTCGCGATTACCTCGAACGCTTACACTCGAAACGACCACCACCAGACATTTTCGATAGACCCGACCAACAAAGCTTGCGCACGAGCTGAGAACCTCATCTGTTGCGGGCGGTTCTGCCCTTTACGCCTATCATGGCCACACAACTCACGATACCTGAGCAAATACGTCAGCTCGATGACGCGCGCAAACTGGTTCTCGGCGATGTTTCATACTATCCGAGCGTAGTTCGTGGTGTTCTTCCTGTGATCACGCCAACCGCGCATGTTGAGTTGCGGCGATGGGGTGTAGAATTCCTGGCGGAGGCCTTTGCGACGCCGGCTCTCGCCAACAGTGAGAAGGAAACCATGCAGCCATACGTCTTGGCAACACTGGAGGCTATCATCCATAATGAAAAGGAGGACCCCCAAGTCTTGCGGAGTGTCATTCAAACTGTAGCCAGCATTTATCCTCTTGCGATGCGCTGGATGTAAGGTTCTTGATCGTCACCTCTCACATGCAGCCAACTAACCGAGTGTGTTTCCGCAGCATCAACAACGGCTACGACACGGTGACCTACGAGAAAATAATGGGCATAAAACAAAACGTACTTCGAATTTGGGAGACGGCAGTTTCTTCTGTGAGGATATGTTGCATCAAGTTTGTGCAGCGCGTCATTCTGGCGCAAACCGTAGCCTCTGGTGCTGAACATCGCGTAAGTGCTTGTCCAGAGCTCGCGCATTCTATTAGCTCTGACACAAGGAAACTCAGCATGGAGGTGCACTCGATGTATCGCTCGACAAGATCCCGCCAAATCATCAAACGCTGGACCCCCGAACTTTGGAAGCCGAAGCCAGTGGTCTCTTGGACCGAATGCTTTCTGTGCTTCAGGATAGCACGTATGTATATTGCACCACATCTGTCCTTGGCATGGCTGCCTGCTGACATATCTCGTAGGGATGCTCTGACGGTGGATGCGACGCTCAACTGTCTATCAATATTGGTTCGCACTCGACCAGGGACGTCAAATCGAATCCTCAATGCTCTTCTGAATTTCAACCCGCTCAAACTGGCCAACTCCCCGATGACGCCCAAGACGAGAGTAATGATCAAGTCTATGGAGAAGACGTCACGCCTGCTGTTAATACATCTTTGCAAACGCGATCCTCACAACCCGATGGTGCCGCGGATACAGCAACACGTCGAACGCATGATGCGCACAATGGCTGAGGTATTGGAAGGTGGTAGAAAACGCCCACTCGAGCCACAGCCCGTTGAAGCTGAAGCCAAACGACAAAAGATGGCTCTTCTTGAGCAGCCGATTCCTCCTCTGGGCTCAGGCCCGCACACGTTGGGTGATGTCTTCACTCTGATACCTCATGATGGGCTCAAAAACTTTGATGTGTCGCAAGTCCCCAGTCAAATGGTAGCAAGGGTCGCGGCCAGCACACTTGCAAGAGCCGATGACAGACTCCTTCAGAGAGCTATTGCTGCGGTTAGGGACAGGCTGAATGCGTTGGGTGCCGCATCGACTCAGGAGATCAATCCCAACACTGCGCCTTTAGGAGTTGAGGACGACGATGATGACTACGAGCCCGACTTTTCACAGGCTGAGGATACTGAACAAATCCTCAACAAGTTGGATAGTGCAGCGCCCGTCGGCGACCGACTGGCTATTGATGATGCTCTCGGACTGTCATCGTTTAGTCTGCCAGAACCACAGAAACTCACCCCTGAGCTTGCCCTCACAGCCGGTAATGGAACAGTCTCGAGAGTTGTCGAGATGATGCGATCACTAGATGATCCGTCAGCAAAGAGGACAGCCAAGTCTGGCTTCAGGCGCCTGGCTGCCAGCTCGACAAACCGGGACTCTTGGATGACGATCATCACCCGCCTCGCCACTCGATCTTCGGCTGGCCTCGACGAGATCTCGGTGAAAGGGGAAGGAGACGCGACGACATCAGGGTCTCTGAGCGCCGAGATTCGCGACGTTCTGTACAACTATGTTATGGAAGACTTTCGTCGCAACATTGATGTGGCTGTTTCGTGGCTGTGTGAGGAGTGGTACAACGATAAGCTACTGAAGAAGAGCGGCCGGGACTGTCCATTGCATTACGAAAAGTGCGCCTTGCGGCTCATTGATGGCTTCTTGCCATATCTTCATCCGCAAGACAAGGTGTTGACACGGTTTTTGAGTGAAATCCCCGAGTTGAACCGCGAGATCCTGTCGCGCGTCAAGTCCATGTGCCGAGATCCCAGTGTGGTGCAGTTGGCTCTGACCAGCCTGCTCTACCTGGTGATGATGCGACCTCCCATCAAAGAAGCCGCACTCGACACGGTACAAGATATCTGGACTGACTGTAAGCCTATCCACCATCCCTGTCCTGCTTTATCTTTTCCTCCATTTGTTGGCATGCGTGCTAATCTATAATTTCCAGACGAGGACGCCAGAACCATGGCTGGCAAATATTTGAAGAAATTTCGGCCACAGTTCATCGAGGCCAACTCCAAGACCGACGACGGGGAGGCAAAAGGGGATGGCGCAGTAGACGCGACGGCCCCTGTGACGGGTGCAGCTACCTAACGCCGCTGGATGGCTTGGTATCCTCTCGAGGTAGGCGTGTGTACAGTTGTTCTGTAAAGATAAGCAACGGGGTTCCGCGGTTTCTTCAGGAACATTATGGGGGAATGAATCGCTTAGACAGATTCAAAGACGGCTTGGTTCTGCTCTCGTGTCTTGGTAAAGACACACGAATCCTGTCCACATTGTCTTACGCGTTATCTGGACAGATAAAGTCAGGCATTCAAGTCAGGGTGCATAATGATGTCGATGACATGCTTTTCGGCTCATCTTGGTAGTTCGGGGGTCGATCGCATTGCGGCTGCTGCAAGGGGTTGACCTCGTCTCGCCAGTACACGTGTGAAGTACCCCGACACCCAAAGTGCCCGCTTGGCTACTTGAACCAGCGACCAATCTACTGCATGTACCCGCGTCGCTGTTATGCTCGATGATGATACATGGCAGCAAAAATAAACAAACCGCCAGTGAGATGGAGGCCGTCTGGCAATACTTACTACTTGGACGTAGTGCGCAAATGCCAGGCCACCTTTGCTTTTGCCATTCAGAGCGTATTATTGTTCATGCGCATTGGTGTGCCTATAGGCTGCCCTGGCTGAAAAAGTAACTTCGTTTGGATCTGTACACCAGCATTCGCACGCAGAAAAGGGAGCCTCCCCCCTTTTTAAGACGCCACTCCTCTACGCTGGCTCTTCTGTAAATATATTTCTTGCCATCGTCGCCACTGTTCAGACTCATCGGTGACCGCTGCTGTGCTTTCGCTAAACCTCGCTTACGGAAAGGGAGCAGACTATTACCGTACCCCGGACATTGCGCATGCGTGTTGAAAGGAAGCTAGCCCGAACTGCAGGGTGTTTCTCAAGCGCATTCCCATGCCAGGGCGTTCATTCTCTTTTCTTGGCTCTGCAATCTCGTGATTCGATACCCAACCCATTCGAAATAGGAGGAGAGAAAGAAGAAGAGGAACAAGAGCAAGAGGAGAAGGCATCTCGAGACCGACTCGCAGTTTTGACAACAACGGGCCCCAGCGACCCACTGCCCGACGTCAGTTCAGTTCAGTTCAGTTCAGCTCATCCACCCGGGAAAGTCAGGCGTCTTTGCACGGTGGCAGCGCGACCCTTGGTTGCAAACATCCTTTGTTGGATTGGGCATGTCTGCCAAAACACCCCAAATCAAGCGCTTCTGGTCTGCTATGCCACGCAAGAAAGCGAACAAGAAAGACTTTGCGATCCATCAAGACACCGAGCCAGGTAAGATCTACGCCCTTCTCCCTTCTCGTCTTTCCGTCAAACCATAATGTCCAGGACATCACCCCGGTGGATCCAATTTCGACGACAGAGTGCAATCGGCACGCGCTTTTACTGCAAGTGTCCAGCTCAAAGTCTGACGAGTTGCCCGTTGACTTTTTCCCCTTTGCTCTACGCTGTATTTCTGCTCGGCCTTTGATTAATCTTCGTGCCCTTCCATCTCGACACACCGTCCGCTCAAGAGTCGGGCTTCTCGCTAAACATTGTTTGTTAGATGAGTCTCCAGAGCGAACCCTGACGCCCGCCTCCATCGGCACCGTCAATAGCATGAAGAGTAGCCCCAGCGTCACAGCCAAACACGCATTGGGTCGCTCAGCAACGATACGCAGCGTTCCCAGCTACGAACAGTCCGAATCCAGTCCCGACAGCAAACACAGCCAAGCCTTCTCCAGCAGTGTCAACAGCACGACGAGCGCTGTCTCAACAACCACGAGCGGTCTGCCAGATCGCACAACACCGATGGCACGCATGACGAGCGACACGGGGTCGGAAAAGCCCACGAGTTGGCGCGCGAATGGGACCAAAACACTCGACCCGGCTGCCAATCAAGATGTACCCCCAGCGTCCGACAGCACTGACGCTGGCGACGGTCAGTGGGATTCGACGATAGGCAAGGCCGGGCTGGGCAAGACGGGAAGGGTGATCAACAAACTCGTCAGCGATAACGATGCCCTCAAACGCGACATCAAGATCGAGCAACTACGAGCCGAAGAGTCAAAACAGACCGCCAAGCTGATCGAAGACAAGATGGAGCGCATGGTCAGCGATTACGAGAGTCGCCTGTTGGAGGCTAACGTCACAAAGACACTTTTGGCGCGGAAGGAACGACAGGTCGAGACGCTGACACTCAGCGTGGAGGCAGAGAAGAAACGAGCGGCCGAAGCATTGCAGAGAGAAAAGAACTGGCGGGACGAGCTGGAAAGGACGCGGAGAGACACTGATGTCCAGGTCAACGAGGCAACAACCTACGCACAGATGATGGAAGGTCGATACAACGCCATCTCCTCACATTGGAGGGATCAGGGCGAGCAGGTCAAGCGGGCGGTGGCCGGCATCAAAGACGAGATCGAAACGCTGGCAGAGGAGCGGAAGGAAGACGACGATAAAATACAGACGCTGCGAGATCTATGCGACCAACAAGACAGCAATGTTCAACAGCTGCGGAAGGAAAAGGAGAGCATTGCCAGCCAGTTTGAGGAGTACAAGCAGAGGCAGGAGGACGAGCTGAGAGATATCAAAGCCAACGCTGCCAAGCGCGAGGAGGAGCAGGAGAGGCTCCTGGCGGAGTCGAGAGAGGCTCTCGCCAAGCTGAAATGGGCGTTGAATGTCAAGGAGAACGTCGAGTGGGCGCAATAACAGGTTGTGGCTGCTGGTGTTTAAAAACTGAGCAGGTCATGCTAGCAGCGACGGATTTCTCGGGACGAAAGCGCGTTGTTCCGTTGTACATACATACTATTGGTCGTGCCACGACGCACCCAAGATCACGACATTTACGACAGCTGTCCGATTTCGAAGTCAGTGACAGAAGGGTTGCTGGCACCAAGATATAATACTTGCTTTTCTCCGTCTTCTATTTTTCTCTTCTCGTTTCTGTTTCGCTCGCATCCTGAGTCCACGGTGAGCGTTGAAAGATGGGTGTGTAATGGCCTGAGACACTGAGCGTATGTCAGCACGAGCTTCCGGAGCGAGGATATCGAACTTCGCATATGATGTTCGTTCTGCGTCTGTTGGCTTCTTGACTGATGGGAGGATGTTGGTACCTGATACATAGACGATGGAATATGGATACCCGGTTTGCGTCTTGTCTCGGTTCACCGTATCTTGTAAGGTTTGTGGGTATTTGCGCCTGTGTGATCTTGACATGATACTGGTCCAAGGCTAACAGGCCAAAATACGGTATCCCAAATTCACAGCAAACGAAACATACGGGACGGCTGCCAGAGACCGAAACGGACATACTGAAACGCTAACACGCATGGCAGTTGAAGACAGCATTCATACTGCATCTCTCCAGCCCAAGGACAAAAGACTTTCTTCTTTCTTCACTGACTGCACTTTACGGCGCTCAATTAACGACGATTTCCAAGCATGTGGATTACCGGTTAAGAAAAGCTGCCTTTTCACTGGCACAGCTGGCAAAATGCGCAACTGAGACGGGAAGGTGCATTCGAGCAGCCATTGTCTAGCACTTCCTTCGTCTCGTCAAGACTTTGGACTGACCGCCTACGCAAACGCGTGTTGCGGATGAATATTTCAGCCCGTGGGCACGTTGCTGGAGCCCGAGTGCTTCCATCCGCTTCTGCCTTCTTCTCAATGCTCATCGCTTTGGGCCGAGCAGGATGGATGATCAAGGACCCGCGAATATCGAGTTTTACATCACTTGCAACCCGCCCTTGTCCTCTCGAGGTGTCGAGGATGTCTTCAAGAAAGTGTTCGATGCCTTCCAACGGCCTCTCGAAGAACTCGACGTCCTATACGACGCAGAGCTGCCGGCGATCAAGATCATCACCAGACCTGAGCTGGAAGAGCCTGTTCGCGAATTCATCAGAGATTGTATCGCCGCTGTCTTGAGTGAGGAGCTCCGCCCCGATGACAACGAATCCCGAGCAAACATCGATTTACTCGACGATCACGAAGCAAAACTGGCTGATGCCAAACTCGTCTCCTGGCCAGAATGGAAGGCACAAGGCCATCATAGCGTCTCAGCCTACGAAAAGTTGAGATATCCGCACACCATTGCCCGATTCGACTACAATATTGTCTGGCGACATCTTGAGGAGTGTGAAGGATGGGTGCTTAGCGACTTGTTTGAATATGTCAGCGATCCCATATGGCACGGTTTGGGCATGCCAAGTTTGCTCGAAGATTTCGAGGCAGCTTTTGACAGTGCGGTGGATTGGAGCAAGGATCAAAAGACTGTATATCTTGGTACCAACAGTCTCGCGGGCAACAGTCTCCTGCAGAAATGCGCTGCAATTTTGGAGAGCTTGCTGGACCTCGGACTGCACAATATCGCAGGTTCGAGGACAGGGTCGTCAGAACCCACGCCATTCTCCACCGTACGGCATCTTGTGATGGGCAACAGAGACACGCAAACTGCTTTTCAAAGGTTTTCCAATGTTGGATTCGGACTCACGACTTACTCACATCCACTGAGAAGACGACACCATCCCTACACCGAAATATTGAGGGCGACAACTCTACGCACGATGACTCAAACAATCGATCGACGACTCGATATTGATACTACGACCTATCCTTTGAGGGACCGACAAAAACCAGACCTGAAAGCGGCATTTCAAGCCTTCGCTGACTATGACTGGGCTGCCCTGGACACCGGCCGTCGTCGTTCGGAACTTGAAGACGATTTGCTTTTCTGGGCAGAACCCCCGGAGGTCGTGACAAAGTTGCTCTTATCATCAACAACTCCAAGCAGGAACGAACATGTTTTGGACATGACTTCGCCCGTCATGAACTTGATGGACGTACCGATCCTGAGCATGGCAGGGGGGTTGCAACCTGCCCTTGAGCCGTCGATGGCTGATCACATTCCGGCTCCTGTACCTGACGACGAGATGGAGGAGCTCCAGCAGTGCTGGAACGATCTTCGTGTATCCGAGACAAGTGCTGCACCGGCAGCGCCAAGTCTGATAGCTGCATCTACCAAGTCTTCGATGACGAGTCAGACCAGGGAAAGTGACTGCTCTATGGGAGAGACCAAAGACGGCCCAGGCTTGCTCTCTGCCTCGCCGTTTCTAAGAGCCTTGAGAACCGAATGTTCACGCCTGAGTCAAATCCTTCGACTAACGCCCGGACCAGTGAAAATGAGCGTAGCATTCGGTCGAATCTGTCTCTTCGACTTCCCCGTCGATGACTTGTATGAACGCCCATCAGCAAGGGCTTGGTCTATTTCTGAAGTCCAGAATCGGTTGAATCGCGACTATCGACAATTACAGTCCCAGCAGCCAGACAGCTCGAGAACTGAATTCTATACCGTACTCTCGACTTGCGGTGCGGACGCTAGCTTGATAGCATCGTTACGACCTCATGAACGGAAAGCGTGGAGGGGATCCAGACGCAAAGTATTGTACGATTTCATGTGTCACACTGGCACTCAAGAGGACGAACTCGTGATGACTGTCGACGCAGCGACATTACAAACTGAGATTCGGGGTCGAACAGAGGAAATGGCGGCTATTATGGTTCACTGCCCCCGGTCTGCCTGGGACTTCAAGGTTTCGGCAACCCAAAGCGCTGCTTCGTCTAAGTTCGCTCCATGGATCCAGGCTGCCAACGATTTGGTAGAGTCGTTGAAGGTCTCGTGAGTTACCCCGCCGTGCTGTTACCACGAACCTGACTAAGACTATCACAGCGTCAAAGCCATTGACGAAGTAACACTCCAAGTTGATGAGAAGGAACATTTGGATCTCCATATTGACAAGATCCTCGTCCGACAAGTTGCCGAGTACGATCATGACGATTATGACGGTAGTATCTTGATTGTGACTGTAACACGACAGCTTTCTATACAGCGGCAAGATAGCTGCAGAGCGAAACATGGAAAGATCACTCGAGTGGTAGCCAAAATGGACCCAGTACAGCATAGAAGACATGCCCCAAACCAGTGGGTAGAGGCCGAAATCGAATCGCGAAGCGGCCGCCAGATCTTTACAGAGAACTGTCAGCTTGAGCTGGGGCAGGCTTCGAGCTGGAGCCATGATCAACTCATAGCAGAGAAGGTGCTTGATCAACTGTGCTACCCAGCTATGGGAATGGTAGTGAGCGGCAACCTTGATCCCGTCCCTGAGATGGATTATGTTGGGATGCATAATGACAATGGGCTGGGCAAAGCAAAAGTGACCGCAACTGAGGAACGAGAAAGTGCCGCACGTGCTGCGACGAGGACGCAAGCGAAAGGCCTGGAAGAGGCCTCCTTCTGGTGATGTTTTGAAAGCTTTGATCTGGGGATGATGATGGGGACCTGGTTGTTATGATGCGACATGTTTGTCCAGTCTTTTGGGCACTTGGATCTTGCAATGTTGTGTTTCTTGTTGACTAATGGTCAAGTCTATTGCGTCTTTCATTTCGCGAAACATAATGCCGCCAGATGTACATCAATACTATTGAAGTAACAAGCGGAAGCCAAGAAAAGAGACGCACCACAAACGCGAATGACTGCGTAGTTGTGACATCGGGGTTAGGGTAGAATTCAGGAGCTCCGAACCTGACGCCAACCATGCGAGAAAGGACTAATCTATGGGTGAGTCTGTCAGCGGACAGCTCGTCCTACGATTTCAGTTTGATTTCTCTTCAAACGATTGCTCAAAGCCCCAAGCATAATGCGAAACACTTGATACTCGCCTTTCCTTTTCATCGAGTGATGTATTGCCTTGGGAATAGCCACGAGCAGCACGTCATATCCACCCCGCCAACCTAAGCGAGCTCACGATATCAACAACACCCATTCATGATTCCCGCGATCGATTGATGCGAAAAGTGCCCGCCGATTCCACTGCAACAAAAAACCGAAGAGGAAGACCTGAAGCAACTGAGGAACATTTGGTATACCGTCATGAGTCATGACGACACTCGCCGTGCCGACACCGAATCGTGCCCCGTCGCCTGGACCTCGACAAACACCCAAACAGCCGAGCTCTGCTGATTCGACACGACCTCCCAACTCCTCTAAACCGACCAATTCTCGGAACGGATCTATCGATCCTTTATCCGACAATGCCACCGCGAGTCTGATCCGCCGCACGTTGTGCCCGCAGCACAAAGCCTCAGGCGACGACAAGCCGATTCCTATCGAGCAGCTCTTGCCTTCCTTGACCAGCCGAAATGACATCGATCTGCAACTCTACGCCTTCTTGGCCATAATAATGAGGGAATTTGTGCAGAGTTGGTACAGCAAGATCACGGCAGACGAGAGCTTCGTGGCAGAAGTGCTGCATGTGATAGCGCACTGCACAAGGGGACTCGAGCAGAGGCTCAGGAAGGTGGACTTGCAGAGCCTTCTTCTCGACGAGATCCCGGACCTACTCGACAAACATGTCACTGGTAAATGGATCACTCTAAACCTGGCTGATGATACAAGCCCTCTTTTATGACCAAGAAGCTGACCGTGAGGACAGCATACCGAACCTCACATCTGCCGGCGGTTCAGGAACCCCTGGAAACAAGTCCACGTGAAATATATCACTCGCTTTGCCCATTACCGGCTCTTTCGCCTGTACCGCGGGCAGAAGATGCTTCGTTGGTGCAGGCTCAGCGAGAAAACGAGGCTCTGTATCGCCACCTCATCGTCCAGGGCATGCTGGCTGTGCTTCTGCCGACAGAGGATATCGAGAATCCGTGCCTTACCTCTCTGGTGGAGCAAATATTCTCGGAACTCATAGTCGGCAACATCATTGCCAACAAAGCCTCGCAACCGTGGCTGCTGTTTGAGGTGTTCTGCATCATGAGCAGGACTGCAGATCAAAGAAAAGGTCTGAAGCGTCGACGATCGAGTCTTGAGCTAAGCATTGAAGCGACTGCGAAAGGATCCGGCTGGTCTTTGCAGGCGGTCACGGCGTCCATGATCAAACTGGGTGGTTTCTTGATGACAGTCGTTCGCTTTTGTCTGTTAACACTCACATCGATATCCTCACTTCCCGCGAGGAAGCATTTCACGGCAGACGAGATCAGTGAAAAGGGAAGTACGAGTCACGAGCCGGGTATCTCTAGCCATGTGTATCAAACAGATTCGAATCCGACACCGGTATTGGACTTCAAGATCTGGTCGTGTCTGAGCAACGCGGTTCACTTGAGCCAGCGAATGCCGTGGCTCACGGGACTCGGTTGTCTGCTTCAGTACGGTGCGATCCACGGACCTGGGGGGGTTGCCGACGTCGACGGCCCGTTAGACAGGTAAGGCAAATCTCTTCGGTTTTCTCCCTTTGTTGCCAAGCTTTGCGACTGCCATTCTCCGACGGTTCGGAGAACTAGGGGCGTGCAGACGTACGACCATCGCAGTTGGTTATGCACCGCCATTCTTACGCAACGCGCATCCGCATGGGATCAACAGACTAGTTGCAGCTCCCAATGGGCTGCTGAGGAGTCCTTTTCGACAATCACAATCACGCGGAACGGGCCAGGGCCGTCCCTTCGCGCCACAACGCCCCTTGCTCTTATCGATCACGTCGTGGTCACACTTGATGAGTGTGTGGATCGGTCAAGGCTACCGGCCAAGCACAACGCCCAAGATGAAGACGAAGATTCAGCTGCGACTAGTCGGGCAATTCGAGACAAAAGTACGTGTCTAGTCCGAGATCGGCGTTCGACTTGGCCGAGACAGCTTGAAGTTTCAAGACCGTCAAGCCACCCCTCCAACCAAATAGCATCGACGCGATTTCCCAACGGTAAAGGCACGTTACAGTGTATTGAAATCGTTGGTTCTACCAATCGAAACCCACACTGGGCCTCTGAGTGCATCGTGGAGACCCTAGGGAAGACGCATCGGGATGGAGCTGCGACCGTCCAGACAAATCCGTTCTCTACGCGCCCACATACGACAGGGGTCTCCGCGAGATGCCTCACTCTCTTGCACAGACGTCACAGTCTGTTCTCGAAGGTTGCTCCAACATTGCCAGATGTAACGCCCCCCCCCCCCTTATCTGCAGCAAAAAGAATGAATGCAAGCCTCTTCAAAGGGTGTTGGCTCGACCGGCAGACCGATTTCGACAACGGCTACGCAACGCATAGTGGATTTCTGAGCTGCCAACAGCTTCCAGGTTTTACTGTGATGAGCTCGAGCTGGCTGCTTCATCCCGCGTCTGGGGCTGTCAGTCATCACAAGGGATCCTGAATTGACCACTGGGCCAACAGCTGTCAGGCCCCGCGCCAAGACATGAGGACGGACATCATTCTTCTCTCAATGTTTACGAGAGAGGTCACTGCTGGCTTTCTCGAAGTTACATATCCGTTAGCTGGGATTGGTGGCCAATGTCCTGTCGCGGTTACTTTTGCTCGGATTACGTGCAGACTGTCAGTCATCAAGCTTTGATTGCCCATCTAATAGGCGCAAGTGCCCTTGTCTTTGGTACCATATGCACATCATGCTGCGCCAAAGCAACGATAAAACAAGCGGGCTTGCAGTACCCCAAGCTGTGGTCGGCGCTTGCCTGGCGTATGAGCGACGCATCTGCACTGTTTTGTCGACAAAGTCTTTCCCACAAACGATCTCTTATGCACATGAAGGCTAATGCCTATTTCAATCGGGCACTTCACACACTCGAGAGCGGTGAAGCACCGGACATGGCTGACCTCAGCCCGGATCTCCTTTCGCCTCTTCCGCAAGCGCCATAAGGGGGTTCCCGGTATGAGGACATGGGTTTACCATGGAGCCAACAGAAGCTGTGGATGCAGAGTCCTGGCTCTCGTCACTGAACCTCTCCAAGAATACGTCCGACTAACACACTTTTTCCCCCTGTAGGATCCTTGTCAGCCACATCGCCACCATCCTCGCGCCATCTCAGCTGCCGTCTATCTTACGGACCCTCCGAGGACTCCTCTTCCCCAACAACGCACCCGGCACACCTTCCCTGTTCCCTCCAAGCTCCGACGAAGACCTTCTCGCGCTTCGCAGACGGGCCTCGCGTGCGCTATGGGCCCTGCTACCGAGGAGGTTGGCGCGGTTGTACTTTGGGTACCGGCTGTGGAGTCCTGAAGTGGACGAGTTCGATGCGGATCGTAGGGATGAGAGGCGGATGAGGGAAGACGAGGATGAGGAGATGATCGACGAGGTGGAGGAGCTGCTAATGGTGTTTTCAGACGAGTATTGTAACAAGCACCTGATGTACAATGTGCTGGAGTTGATAATCGTCAAGCTCATACCGGAGCTTGCGGAGAAAGGCATCACGGAACTGCTTGACGAGCGACTTGGGTGAACCTGTAACCGGGTTGCCTTTGGAAGAACGCATGGCAGTAGCCTATCATGACAGCCGACGTAGTGACGAAGTCAAGGAGATGAGAAATTGAAAATCAGAAATGCCTCCCATTCAAATCTCAATGCGGTATCTGGAAAGCTGTACCCTCACCCGGCTATCTCACCCGCCCCCCCTTTTCCTTCACTTTGCCCCCTTTTGCCCGACGGCTCACCAACACCCCCCTTGAACCGACCCTTGCCGTCTGTTTGGATATCACACTTCGCTCGCCTTGCGGCATTGATCGCTCAATCTCGTTATTCTCCATTGCGCAATGAACCCAAAAAGTAAAGAGAAGAAGAAAAGAAAGCGAACAAAAACCCCAAGCTCCCCCATTTCCCCGGCCTCTGATGTCACGGCGAACCCTAGAGTCCCCTTTACGTCCTCTTTGATCTCGACTGAAACGAAAAGAAAGAAATAAAGAAAGAAATGAATCCAAGAATAACAACCATAAGCTACGCTGCAGGGAGAATAAGAATCAAAAATTGGGGTAAAAGGTGATGGAAAAAAAAAGAAGCTAGGCACAGAGAAAATGAGAAGAAATATTAGCAAAAATTGCCATAAGATAACGCGCGCGCAGACTCGGAAACCTGGTGAATTGAAAGGGCTGAAAATATGCATAGGTAGAAGGATGGCTCCTGTTCTCCTGTTCAGTGAACTCGATAGGGCGTGTGTGATCGGTCTCCTTGAAAAAGTAGGATGCTGTAGATTGTTGTGAAACCTTGCGTGTGCAGAGTGTCCCCTGAGGGATGTATTTCTTCTTCGCGATATGTTTGTGTGTTTGTGTGTATGTGTGTATGTGTGTATGTGTGTGTTGCTTTTCCTCGGATGGATCATCATGTGTTTTGTCTCGTTTCCTGCCTCTTCTCCCCTCTTTGTATGCGTAATCAGTCCTGTAGTCGTCGACGTAGGAGCCTATCAGGTCGCCTTCATAAAGAGCTCCGATGGGAGGACGCCCTCGCCGTCACCTTCCGGGATCCTCGACAAACCACCCCACGCGGATCTCGCTCCAGGCTGTTGGTGGAGAAACAGCTTCCTCGTGAGCTGCGCGATCATGTTGTAATCTTTCTGGTCGAATATGCCGTCCCTGTTCTCTTGTATGTAGCTGTAGAGCGCATTCGCCGATCGTCTCGCTTCCTCCGGGGATGTTGCGATGGGTGATGAGTCTAAAGAACCCAGACCACTTGCGGGTGTGCTGTTCGGTCGTGCAAGGCTCGGGCTCCCTCCTTTTCGTCGAAGACTCGGTGACCCGGTGAGCCCAACGATGCCTGGCGGGTTGGCGTTGGCGTTACTGCCGGCCGGCAGTAGGGGTTTCAACTCCCTCTTGGCGGTCGAATCGTTGACAGAGACGGGTATTGCGGCTGCTGTGGAAGACTGTAGTTGCGGCGTGATCGGATCGGATCTGGTATTCTGGCTAAGGAACTCGAGGCCAAGGGAAGGGAATGTGTTGCTTCGCTTCTCGCGCTGTGCAAAGCTGGCGTTGTTGTGATGCATCCCTAGAGCGGGATCGATCTGGACAAAGCCACCAACATTTGGATCAGGAGAAAAGTTGAAATGCGTTACGGGACTGAGAGCGATTGGTTGTGTCTCTCGGATGGCGCTCGCTAGGGAAGTGGATGAGTTTGACCCCCCTTGCTTATATGAAAGGTCTTCCATTGGGTCGGACGTCATCTCCTCGCCGTTGTCCCCCTGAGTGGCTGGCGACGCTCTTTCGCTCCCAGAAATTGGAGATGTCATGCCCGATTCACCGTCATGTAAAGAGAGTTTCGGCTTTGTACTCCTGGCCAGATGGTCAATGTTCGTTTCAGATGCCCTTCGTGCCAGCTTCTTATTTGATCGAGTGTGCTGCGCAGACTTGGGATCGGTATTGCGCGTTAGTCTGTACTCCTTTCTGAACTTTTGAACCCACTTTGGGGCCGTTATGGCTGCTATGACCGCTTCTTGGTCGGGATTGATCAGAGCAAATTTCTCGGCTTGGTCTTTGAGCTGGGCATCCGAGATTTCAGCCCCGTGGCCCGGCTGTTTACGAGCCCAAGATTCGACCGCGCGCTCTACAGAGCTCAGGCTGGTCCTGGATCGTTTTGCTGGAGTCTTTTCGGCTTCCACATTGGTCTTCTTGTGGTCCTGCCGCTTGATGACCTTGGATACCGTGCTGAAGGAGATCAAATCTGTTAGAACAACTCTCTCTATCGGGGTCCACTCCACGTAGGGCACGGGCTAAGGGTTCCTTACCTTCGTTCGACACCGAACTTCTCCCCAATGAGTTCTTGCTTCATGCCAGGATGTTGCTCCGCAAATTCGCAGATCTGCTGCCTGACTTCCTTTGTGAGAGTCCTCCTCCCTTCCCGCTTTTCTGACTGCGGCGTCAACCGAGGGGGCTCCACTGGAGGTGCGCCGGACAAAGGAGTGATGTTGGAGACCGGCGCTGAGTAGCTGCCATTGGAAGGCGAAGGATTCGTCAGTTGGCTCGGCCACTGGGTATGACTGGTACTGGTATCCAGCATGGGGAGTTGATGGTGGCCCATGTGCATCGGCGGCTGATGGGACTGCGACAGCGTTTGTGTGGGGGGTGGAGGCAAGAGAGGAGGTTGTTGCAGTTGATGTGAAGCAGGCTGGATGATATGGTGATGAAAGTGAGTTTGCGGAGCCGGAGGGGGCATTCTGGCGAGGGTTTCGGATGGGAGGCTTGTCGTTACGTAGTTGGAGAACCCATAGTCGTTCATTGGACTCTCTGTGTATGGACTTTGGGTGTATGGGCTCAGGTTGGTCCAGCCTTCGCCTCCAAAGCTGCTGCCCGGTGGGACAGGTGACTCCTGGCCCATATGATCCGGAACATTGTGGGCGTTGTTCATGGCGAGAAGAGATCGTTCCCAGAGAGGTGTCGAGGTCTCAACCACCAACCCCATCAGTACGATTGCCGATCTCAAAGTGATTTTACGTGATAAGTTTGCACGAGCTCTGTTCCCTTCATGATCCTCGGGCGTGAGGGCTGGTAATACCGGGGACGATAGAGAGGCCCCGGGCAGCCGCTGAACCAAGCCGTTCGGGGCCGCCGAGAGTCAGTAGCCGAAAAGCGTGCCTGTCTTCCGGTCCGCTGTGAAACTGAGGATGGCTGAGGTGAGAAGATTGGGAGAGACAAGAGACTGGGGGCTTGATTTCCGGTCGGCAAGTGCAGTACACGCAAGGCTAGAGTCTGCAACGTCTCGCCCAAGTGGAATACCGCGAGGTGTCAAACTTGCGGAGAGCCGATCCACTCAAATATCAGTCAGCGTTTCACGGGCCGAAGTCTCTGTCGCGCTTTCAAAGATGAAGCCGTTTGGCATGGACGGCAGCTTTCAGATCTGTACAGGGCGAGAAACGATCGAGCGACATCTGGGCCTCCCAGGCCTGCAGCTAGTGTTGGTTGGTGTTAGTGTCCAAAGTCAATGTCGACAGTGTTGGGCCGCAATTCTGAGACCGTGAAGGATGAGAGTGGATGCGCCGGAAGAACTCAGATCACACATCCAATATGAACCGGCGATTTTCGGAGACAGGTTGCGACGGACACGGGTACCTACATGTCAGAACGCACAACAGATGCCTCGAGGAGAGAGCGAAACCAGCAAGATCCTGGTGTATTGGGAGCAGAGACTGATGCCGCCCACGTTGGCGTTGGCTTTGGCATATGGCGTGGACCTGGGCTGGGAAGCCTCGACAGGGGATACTGGCCGAGATATGTGAGTAGGGTCGGAGCGGCCAAGCTGCTGTCCAGGGGGGTCGCGTAACTTGACAGGGACAGCGCGCTCTAATCGACCATTACGGCAGCATGGCATGAGGGTGAAGGTCAACGTGAAGTCAAGGCTCGACTCTGGCGAGTGAATAAGCTGCGCAAAACCAGAAGAGAGGAGCCGGGGTGGACGGGGAGGGAGGGGAGGAAGCGCGTCGTCAACCCCCCTCCAATGGGGAGAAGAGGGGGGCGTGCGTTCGACGGGGAAGAGCGTGGCATCAAGAGAGCAGAAGTGCGCTAGAAACAGCAGACCAAAAGGCTGCAGCAAATGCCAAAAGAGAACGCCGCAGTGAGCAAGACAAGCCCGCGCTGGGGCCCGAAGCCGAAAGGGTGTGTAGCGTGTGGTGTGTGGAGAAGGGTGTGCCGATGGAGGATGTGCGGTATGTGTCTTCTGCTCTGGAAGTAGGCAGGTATTGCACAGTAGTCATATACCTATGTGGTATCTGTTCGCTTGAAAGGGGGTGAAGCAGAAAGCAGAGGAGGCATTGGAACCTGAGCCCTCTGTAACAAGCCCACAGCAAGTTCAAGAAACCAGGCCTGCGGTCACTCACTCCTCGTACGCAGCCGGCAGGAGCAAAGGAGACAAGATGGAGAGGATACATAGGACTCGTCTGGGGAACGCTCTGCCCAATCGACGTGGGTGGAAACAGACATCAGCAGAGGGCCGGACAACCTGCATGTTCAAGGCGGTAAGCCCGCCAGGAAGCGAGTAAACGACAGCGGCGGCGGTCCCTCATCAGACATTGCGTCTCTTCTGCGTGAACTCGCAAACATGATGGGGATGACAGACAACGAGTGCTGACCATGAAGACCCGCTGGTTGTCGCGGACCCTCTGATGGCACCTCTGGCCACGATTGAGTCGCTGTAAGATCAACAGACATGGCCTCATAGAGCAGTGACGGAGATCGGGCAGCGCAGTCGATGCTCCCAGGCCCACACGGCAATCACGCAGACAGGCATTCTGAGGCTTCTTGCGTCCACAAGGCCGACGACAATGGCAACAAAAGCGAGAACTCGATTCGGCGATCGTTGCGCAGGCCACCCCCCCGCGCCCTGCCAGGCCCTGTCCTGTCCTGTCATGCCCTTGTGCATCCCCATCCTCGTCCGGACCAACAGCCGAATCGTCTGATGTGCTTCTCATCATCATTGTGCGAATTCTCGCTCGTTTCCTGTGCCCTGCTATAGCCCCTGCTCGACGATGCCCCATTTCATTGCACGCGGGATCGACGTACATAGCGTAGGCACCCATCTGCTCAGGTCCGGGGGGGGGGGGAGGGGGGGGACCCTGGTCGCTGTCTCCGTCTCTCTCTCTATGTGTCTCTCTCCCTCGCCCAGCGTCTCATCAATCTCCCATCTCTTTTTGCTGTCTGGCCCACAATGGCTGCAGAGGCCATGCACAATGCCGCTGAAGAGCTTGTCTTGCGGAAAACAAATGGGCCAGTGAAAAGTCCAGGGACCTATCTCAGCTGCAGAAGCAACAAGCCAGCCCGACTTTTGATGTGCCATCAGACTCCAAAGCATGCTTCTCGGGGGTCAGATGAGCTCATCATATTACTGGGTCACGCCTGTTCCCTTCTCCTCCTTTGCTCCCCCGTCTGCGACTCTGCTCTGCTCGGAGCGTGCGCTGCGGCCAATCGCTGCTTTGAGAATGAAAGGCCCTGCTTCCCACTCTTGATCCTCCCCGATCCATCTGTCCTCTCGTGAGCTAGTCACTCGGCCCGTCGTTATTCATGTGCCTCGTAAAGCCTATGACAGACGAGAGAAGCTTCTTCCTAGCCGGACGATCGAATGACTCCATCGCAAATAAGCCGCCGCCAGTCAGCAGCAGCAGCAGCAGCAGCAGCAGCAGCGGCGGCGGCGGCGGCGGCGGCAGCAACAGCAACAGCGAGCATCCACCCCCATTCACGACTGGAATGGGTGTGGAGAGTGGAGAGCGGTGCCCGGCCTGTCCCCAATACCATCCCGTATTTGCAAGTTGTCTGTCCATTGGCCGTGGTCTCTTCACGCCATCCCAGCCCGGGCCCCCCAGTAATCAAGGCCCTTTCCTCGTTGTGGACTGGGAGCAACGAAAGAAAAAGACCGTGTTGCCGCGCAGCGTGGCCGGAGATAGCAAGTCGGCATCTGTGTCGTAGACTCTTTTCCTCCGCCATTTGCCTGGTTTCTCCTCTCTCTCTCCAGTCATCATCCCGATTCTCACCAGGCCCTCTCTCACCTGCAGACTACTTTCGGCTTACTGTCTCGTCGCCACGCCGTTCGTCCGCACCCAAGACGCACACATTTCACAGCCCTTCAGCGGTCGGTCCCTGGCGAGATCGGCAGGCTTTTGTCGGCGGGTGCACGATGCAAGCGACGGGAAAGCCCTAGGCCGAGGCAGGGGTCGGGTTTCTTAGCTGCTGTGCCTGTCTGTGCCTGTGCGCGCGCGGCCCCCCGGACCAGATTGTGCGGTGCTTCGCATCACGATCAGGTAAAGAAAGCTAGTTACGTCCAACGTCTGTAATGCGGCTAGCTTCCGCCTGTCTGTCATACTTTCTTTTCGTCTCCTTCGCCCAGGACTTTGCGAGTGTCTGATGGTGCGCCTCATGTTCATGCTCACATCCATTGCGACAAGCGACAAGGATGGGGGCGCTATGTACTCATGTCGGCTTTTACCCGAGCGTCACTGCCTGTCATCGGTCCCCTCCTCCTCGGATGTACAGCAAGAAAGACTTTCACGAGAAGCGAAGAGCGGGCTGTTCTCGGATCATCAAGAAGTAACACCTCTGTCTCAGTAGTGAGGCTTCCATAAGGAGCTTCCAGGAGAGCAATCACGGTGCAACGCGTGCTGAGGCAAAAGCAAGATGATGGACGGACAACGATAATGTGCGGCAGTAGCAGGCAGAGGAACTCCCGAGCACCTCCTATGGCCACCAGCGGCAGGACACCAGGTTAAAGACTGCAACCTTTGGGGCTGTTGCAAAGTCGACTTCATGGGCCCATCGCCTATATCTGCTGCCGGCATCTGTCGCTGTCCGAGATCGATCATCTTCCTGCTGCAGACAGTGCAGGTAGCCATTGCCCAATCCGTCGAATCTATCATTTCATGGCGCGCAACCGTGGCCGTCCCATGCGAGTAGGGCTGCATTGCCGTCCTGTGCAGGCCGGCCGTTGATGGCGGCCAGGTAGCTAAAATACTGCCTTCACATAATGCACATGAGATCAAGTCTTGTCCCCAATCCGGACAGGACCACCGGTAGGCTCGTAAGAATGTAGCTGTACCTGGACATCTCGAGGTACCCTGCTCGACAGGCAGAGAACCGCCATCGTCACGTTGGGCAGCACAACATGACAGGGGCAGCTAGGATCAGCGCGTTTTTGTGGCCAAACTAAATAAAAACAGTGATTGTCCGGACCTTCCAGGCCCCTGCCCCCAGCAGTCAACGTCTCACCGTCAGGTCTGTGGAAAAGGAACCATGCTGGGAGACGGGCAAGACAATGGGATCCAGCAGAGCCAAAGGAGCAGAGCCATATGCAGCCGTGATGACTGTCGACTTTTTGGACACCACACTGCGATAATAAACACTGACCTTCCTGCGGGTCGAGAAGAGGAGGTGCTGTCTTCGCGGAGATATCAATGAACCTGATCGAGACACTAATGCAGAGCGCCAACGGGGCTCCTTGCCTAATTTTGCTCCGGGCGGCAAGAGGAGCATCCTGAGAGGGTCCTGCGCAGCAAGCCACCAAAGAAAGCCCGTGCATAAAAAGTAAACCAACAACTGTCAAACCGAAATGGTTTTAGCGGAGGGGCGAGACACAAAACGACAAGGAGAGGTTCGTTATGGAAAGGATCCCCCGAATCGCGCTACTATGGTCGCCTCTTCCTCGATCGTCATCAGCTGTCTTTCTCGGTCACTTCTGCTACAGTGGTCGCAGGAGGCGACCGCTCGGCTATGCAGGCCCGGAACGCCATGGCCACCTGTTTCCCCTGATCGTCGTGAGGTTTCTGACATCTCTCATGCACGGGCACCGCTGGTGGAAGATCAGGATCCCGAACCAAAAGATGTCGAGTCCAGATGGTTCGCATAATTTCAGGTTTCCAGGGTCGGTTCGCGTCAATGTCTGTCAATCGCGGGATGTATTGAGAACAGCATAAGCGTTAAATCTCAATCTCCACCATCGTTTGGTAGATGGACAGGCAATCCTGGTCAAGTGCGACCTTCGAATGAGACGACCCCTGCCCTGTACTCACGGCTCCCTGTCGCCATTTGCGCTTTCCTCTTTTCCCCGGGCGCTGTGCTGCTTGCATAATGTGCTATGAGGATATGATGCTCCAGATCACGAGGGCATGTCGGAGCCGACAGCATGTTGAATATACGAAGATTGTTCAACCAGCCAATCAGTCGCTCGATTCTTGGACACGATCTCCGGAATCGAACCAGCAATATCCTTACCTTGTGCCTGACGTTTCTCAAGGATGTAACAACTCGGAGCACCGTCCACGTTGCGACGTGCAAGTCTTGCACAGCGCCTTTGCGCCTCAGGTGTGAGGGTTTCCGGGCGTGAGCATCCGAAGGCAAATTGCAGTGTCCACATCATTCTTAGGTTGGAAGTTGCTGAACAAGGGATTTGGGTGGTCGTAAGACGTAATATTTTGTTCCTTCGAGGATACTGGTATCTGATTCTTCGCTCGCCACCACTGCAGTACTTGCCGGTATTACCTCTTGACGATAGTGACTGTCATTTGTTAGCGTGCGTTCGTGTCAAGCGTTGGCATTGTTTGGTAGCGAGTTCGATGGAGATCGGAGCTTGGGGGCCGCCGGGTCGAGAAGCTGACTCAGCTCAATTATACAAAGCACAGGTGGTGCACCTACCAACATCCTCGTCTGCTAGTTCATGCGCAAGACCAACTTTTTGAGGTTGGTGTTTTACTGACTTGCCGTACACAATGGCAGTCTTGAACTGCTCGACAATGGTCTTGTGAATGGAGTTACACTGTAGGGTATGGTTAGCAAACCATACAACATTGTGACTGTGGGGCTGCAGAAGCAACTTACAAAGTCCTCCACAGTGCATCTGTTGTTACGCAGTACGACAGGAGCTGAGTAGTCTGGAGCCCTGCCCTTTGGTTTTGTGTAGATGCGCCTCAGTGCAAGCTTGTCCCACATAGCCTCCATCAGCTCGTCAATGTTCCAGCCGTGCTCGGAGCTAATGGGAACCGCATTTGGGATGCGGTAGAGCAGATCCAGCTCCTCGATGCTGATAGAGTCGATCTTGTTGAGACAGTAGACGACAGGGATATAACTAGGGAATCATTAGCAAGCCGTCTACCTCAGGCACTGTCTAGTCCCAAGTGGAAGAAACAGTCTGTGACCGCTACGTTCCAGGTGTTCATCAAAGGTGAAGAACTTACCTGCGGCTCTTGGCTTCCAAGACGTCGATCAGGTCGTCGATAGTGGCATCGCAGCGAATCGAAATATCTGCTGACGCGATTCGGTACTCGTTCATTACCGCCTTGATTTCGTCGTTGTCGATGTGAGTCAAAGGAACGGTGCTCGTAATGTTGAGACCGCCCTTGTCCTTCTTCTTGAATGTGATGTTGGGTGGCTGCTTGTTGATACGGATTCCGAAACCTTCCAACTCGGCCTCGATAACGCGTTTATCGGTCAACGGCTTGTTAACGTCCAAAACAATGAAGATGAGATGGCAAGTCTTGGCCACGGCAATGACCTGTCGTCCACGACCTCGACCGTCCTTTGCACCCTCGATAATACCAGGCAAATCGATGATTTGGAACGGCGCTCCTAAAGAGTGTCCGAATTAGCCCTCGTTACTTTTTCACGCTGTTTTGGAACGTCCAAGCGCAAGTCTGGCGTGTCATCATCCATCCTTCAGCCTGGCGAGGCTGCACGTACCGTTGTACACGACCTGGCCTGGCACTGACGTCAGGGTCGTGAACTCATAGGCTGCAGCCTCTGAATGCTGACCCGTCAGTCTGCTCATCAGGGTACTCTTGCCCACGGACGGGAAGCCAATAAAGCCAATACTGGCAACTCCAGTTCTGGCCACATCGAAACCTGCGCCAGCACCGCCGCCACCGCTAGACGGCGTGAGCAGCTCTCGCTTGAGCTTGGCCAGTTTGGCCTTCAGCTGTCCCAGATGGAAGGATGTTGCCTTGTTCTTCTGAGTCTTGGCCATCTGCGGTCATAAGAAGGTTAATGACACCTGCATCGCGGATGCGGCATGTTGTTTCATCGGTAGTCGCTCGTACCTCGGCCTCAATCTCCTTGATCTATCCTCTGCGTCAGTATAATTATCCCTGGAGCCCGTATTTCCGTTCGCGGGCGTGACTCACCTTCTCGACAGTGGTCGACATTTTGAGCGTCTAGCCTGCGCGGCAAAGCGTTATGTTGTGCTACGACTCGAATCGGGTGCCTCTTGGCTCGGGATATACACGTTCAAATGGATGATCCTCAATGATCTTTGTGAACCTCTCCTATTCAGCCAAATGGGGATGGGTCGATCGGTCGCCTGCGGTGGTCGAGATGGTGGTTGATGGAGTTGATGAAGTTGATTTGGCCACAGGTGTAATCTATGGTGGTGATAGTGGGGTAAATTTTTCTTTCCTCAGCCACCACCCAGATGCTCCCTCCTGCCGCGGTGATGTCAGTGCAATTATGGCCCACCTGCATACCGTGTGAAGGGTTAGGGTTGTATCGCGATGCTCTGCTCGTCTATTCGACCTCCTGATCAATAACCCATGCGCTGAAAATTTATTACTGACACCGCTCTTCACATTACATGTACTAGAAAGATGTGTATTTGACAGATCACGACCGAAGTCGCTTATATATTCATCTCTGTAATGCACCCATGCAATATGTTGTTGTTTCGTATATAACCGAACTCAGATCACAACGAAAAAGACAACGTCTCAGTTCAAGACTGCTTTGTTGTCCGCCGTTGACAGTAGAAATGGAGCAATCCTATGATAGTTTCCTTTGACCATTCGTGGTTATGGAGAAGCACCACCAGGGCCCCCCACTACGGAGGAATTAGACATTGTGCGTCTGTCCATATTGTTCGCGGCGTCATCACCGTTGACCCCATTGGTTAGTTCTGCCGACCTATTGGGAAGAGCGTCGAGCTGAGCAGGCGAGCTTCCATTCATGAGAACAGACGAACTGTCCTCTGTTACTCTTGGCGTGATGCCTTGCTCTTCACAAAGCTGTGTGTATTCAGGGTCGTCGGGCATCACGGCGACCAGCCCTCGCCGGGGCACAGGAGGATGGTGGAAAGGGGTACTACTGGTTACAAGAGGATGCGGCAACCACTCTTTAACCATGATGCCGTTGAGGTAGTACTTGGCTTTCGGCCGACGATACATGTAGTGAGCGCGATCAGGATCTTCTTGCCAGTGTGCAGAGTCACGAATGATCTTGGTCGACTCGCCACCATCCGCTGGTTCTTCGTGGTAACACTCGCGGTAGCTCACGAGAAACTCCACATCCTTGAGATGAGGAATTTGCGGGATTGTGTACATAACATCAGAAACCTTCAATACTGTTATTCGATGGTTTCATTCATACGGAAACAAGTGTTGACTGACCTTTACGAAGAACATGTCAAGTTCGCGAAACTGTTCCCATGCTTGTTTCCTCGTCGGCCGAAGCTCGTTATAGACGACCAACCAGTCGTTGTGATCTATGAAATCTGCAGAGAGGTGGTACGGTGTTTCACGAGCAAGGTCGAGAAGCTCTTTCTTTGACAGAGCGTATCGGTTGCCGTGTAGTCGCCAGATAGTTTCTTTGGCGAGCACCGATGCAGGCTCACGGTCCCAGGCGGTATCTGCAATCAAGTTAGCGGAGCCCAGCGAACCGGCAATTTAGAAGCACCATACATCTTGAGAGGTTGAGGTCCTTCTCGCCCAGGATGAGCGCAACGTCAGTGTTGAGCAACCATTCTTCCCGACCCTCCGGAGTGCCTCTGGACTTCAGTGTGTTCGGATTAAGGGTATCGTAGCGACAGCCGTCGATTTCTCGCATGCGTCGAGCGACGTCTGGACGTTTCGGATTTGGACACACATCCAGCCAGCGAAGCAACGGTGGAAGTCTTTGCAATCGTGATTTCTCCTGCTCTTCCCGAATGCGACGCTGCTCAGCCTCGCGCGCTGCACGTTTCTTTTCCACCTCTTCACGGTGGGCTCGCTCACGTCGTTCGCGCTCTTTCCGTTCGTCTTCTTCGCGCTGTTGCCGGGCAGCTTCCGCAGCCTCCGCAGCTTCGCGTTCGAGTTGCCGCTTCCGCGCTCGCTCTTGCTCTTCGCGCTTCTTGCGTTCCTCCTCTTCCTTCTTTTTCTCCTCCTCCGCTTTCTTTCTCTTCTCTTCATCCCTCTTCTTCTGCTCTTCCTCCTCTTCACGGCGTGCTTTCTCCTCTTCTTGCCGCCGTCGGGCCTCTTTCAACTTCTTTTCCTCTTCTTCTTTCTCAAGACGAGTCTCAAGACGAGCGCGTTCAGCAGCTTCCTGTTTCGCCTTCTCCGCTTCTTCGAGCCTTCTCTTCGATTCCGCTTCCTCCCTCTTCTGCTTCTTCTCCTGTTCCGCTTCTAGATGGCGCTTCTCCTCCTCTGCTTTCGCCTCGGCACGTCTGCGTTGCTCTTCCTTCTTAACCTCCAGCCTGTGTTGCTCTTCGTAGTTCTTCCGTTCGTCTTGTTCGGAAGTCTCCTTCTTCCTCTTCTTCTCCTGCTTTCGACGACTCGCTTCGGCGTCCGTGGAGTCAGCGTCAGGCATCGCCGTATCCTGGTCTTCAGATTTGATGTGAACGTTGGCTTCGCCTGCAGTTGTCCGTTCTGTTTCCTTGCGTGTTGGAATCGAAGTGTCTCTTGTCACGTGGTCGTCTGCAAGCTTGCGACCTGCTTTCGGAATGACCTTGCCACTCTCACGTGGCACACTGTTCTTGCCGTGTCGGTGTTCTGGAGAAGAAGGGTTCTTTGGGCGCTTTTCACCTGGATTTGCGTCAAGTCGCCGCCGCTTCGGAGGACCTGCGGCGTCATCTTTCTCGCTATGGCTCTGCCTGTCCGGAGTTGTACTTGATCGATGTCGTTTGGCATTATGCTCGTTATTTCCGGTTGAGTCTTTGAGCTCTTCTCGCTTCAATGCTTTGGTACGGTCGTGGTACTTCTCAGATATCTTCGATTTATCCGAATTGGCATCATCGTGCCGCGTATCGTGGGGGCTCGAAGGCTCTTTATGGGAAACGTTTGATGCCATGCTTGAACGCCGCGGCTGTTGCTGCTGGTGCCTATCGCGTTCGCCTCGAAGCTCTGCCTTGGATACCAGCTTCCTGCGGGGTTTGAAGGCTTCTCCATCCGAGGACATGCCGCCCTGTTCTGGATCACGCGCCATGTGCTTGAGCGCTTTGTGCGAGGCAGCAGGAGAGGATTCGCGATCGGACCCGTGATTTGATGATGTTTCGTCATCTTTCAAGTGCCGCATGGCAGCCCGCTTTTGGATATTGTCATCAGCTTGACCACTGGATCCTGGGCCCCTTCGTTCTTTGGGACTCATGACCCTGGACGCGCTAGATTTTCTCTTCGGATCCCCGTCTCTGCCAGGGCTCAGATGACTCCTCTTTTGCGCCTTGGCCTCAACGCGATCCTCCTCGCGACGGCCTCGCTTCTCTTCGACCTCTCGATCACGACGGCTAGATTCTCTCTTGGGCTTGTTACCTTCTTTCCGCTTATACCTGTCGTAAGCGTTTCTGAGCAAGTGTTCCTCTTCTTTCCAGTTGGTGCCCTGTCGCCGTCGAGCAACCTCGTAATATGTCTCGCCTCGGAATCTCTTCGTTGGGTTGAAGCTTGCCTGATCCAGTAGCAACTCGACAACTTTGATGTTCTCTTGGCCAATTGCAGCCAGAATCGGCGTTCCAAAGTCTGGTTGAAGACCTGGGGCAGCAGGAGGGTCGGGGTTGGCTCCTCCTATGCCCAACAAGAGCTGCATAACCGTCTCGTGCCCTCCTCTTGCGGCAACTACCATGGACTCGGGATCATTAAACCCATCTTTTACCTGTAGAATGCGCGCAACAGTCTCTTCGTCACCCCGACCAGCTGCTTGACGCAAAGTCTTGTCGTCGAGATTCATGTAAAGCAAATCGTTTCGCGTTTTGGTCGCTCGAACAGTGCCTGCGCGTCGGCTTTGGCCGGTTAACGTTGCTGGAGAGTTGCGAGGGCTGTCGGGGGCATGGGATTCTCGGCTCTCGTGATCTTGTTGCGAATGATGATCTTCGCTTGTAACTCTCCTCTCACCTGCCTTCTTTCGAGCTTCGGTCAGAGCCAGTCGTATTTCGTCGGCATTTTCGGTCTCCTCCGTGATTCGATCGATAGGTTCCTGACCGTGCACATTGGCTTTCCGTGGATTGACACCCGCATCTAGTAGGAGCTTGATGACACCAAAGTGGCCATTGTCGACAGCATCCAGCAGTGGCGTGTCTTTATCGTAGTTGACACATTCCAAGTTGCATCCAGCATCAATCAAGAGCTTGACGATGTCTTCGCGACCATTAATTGCGGCAATTTGGAGCGGCGTGTTCCCTGCATAATCTGCGACGTTGAGGTCCTCAGGTCTTTCGCGAAGGCGCTTCTTGACTATGTCGTACTCGCCCCTGGCGCAGGCTCGTGCGAGGAAGGTTTGACCGTGCGCATCCAAATGCTTCTTATGAGGAATGATCTTGACAGGGGAATCGTTGCTATCTCCTGTGGCTGAGGTGGCAAGGCCACGAAGCCTAGAGCCGCGAGGCATAGGACTGCCGCTTCTGTCCGAATCATCAGAGTGCATTTCCGTGGATTGCAAGGGCGGCGGCAATCGCTTCTTCTTCTGGCTGAAGCCGGCAGATGAGTAGCTTGGGACTTGAGATGACATGCTCCGCCGATGAGACCGCATGGCAGGCGAACGTGATCGGTCTCGGCCATCCGTCTGGTGGTCTTTCTGGGAACGTCCACCGTCATGGCCGACGCTTGTCGTGCGTTGTCGGCGCACTCTTCGTAGTTTATCTTCGTCATTGTCGTCGGAATCAGTCTTAGAAGCCTTGCGCTTTGAGAAAGAACGGTCTTTGAGACTTTGCTTATCGCGGAGAGATTTGGAAGAGGCCTTCCAATGCCTGGTTTCGGAATCGGAACTGAGAGGTGGTGAACCGCTAGAAAGCCGTCTCCGAGCTGCTGTATCATCGCGTTCTCGATTCGGAGCGGACGACTTGGTGGGGTCCCCAAAGACATCTCTCTGACGCGGCAATGAGCCTGACTGCTTTGAGCTGGAACTAGACAGGCGTCTCGCCTTGAGACCTTCTGCAGGCTTTACATCGCGGGATGGCTTTCCATCCCCATCTGCGACACTATTTTCGACTGCAGACTTCCCCTGAAGCTCTGGCTCATTCCGGTCGTCTTGTCTCATCTTGCGAACCTTTGAGGGGGAATAGCCATCCTTACCGGGCAAGACTATCGTCTCAGCGTCTGAGTCGTGGTCACCCGCGTCCGCCTCGTGCAAAGCCTTGCCCGGGGCGAGCTCCCTGACTTCGGATTTGACTACTTTCGGAGAGGATGAGGTGCTGGCTTCGTGTGCCTCAGATGGTTTGTCGGCAGTCGCAGACGGTGATCCTGGGTCTCTGCGAGGCGATGAAGCGGCTGGAGGCTTCGTCGGTGCAGTATCGGTAACATCATGCGCATCCATGTCATTTACCTTTGGATTTGACGCACGCGAGCACCAGTCATGCTGGAAAAGCCGGTCTGCTGGAGGGTTGGTTGATGGCAGGCTGTGTTGAAGCTATCGGTCGTCGAAGTGGTGGACAGCCAAGGGCGGAATCGATACTAATTTTCGGCGCAAGAAGAACCAAGAATAATGTGTGTAATCCAACTCGAGCTGTGTAGGATTTCTTGCGGTTGGTACGGTGTGTGCGATGCGAAGCGTCGTCAGAGGCAGTCGTAATCGGGAGGCGAGACGGAAGCGGAAGCGAACACCGTAATCGTACACAAGAAGGACGACGCTCGTGAGTAGTGGGGTATCAGTGACACATGAAGAAAGAAATACAGGGTGAAGAAAAGGGACGAAGAGTATGTTGGCGTTGCAGTAGCCAGAGTCGAACGGAGGGGAGAGGAGTGGAGGGTTGCGTCGCAGAGAGAGAAGATTGATTGAAGAGGAAGAGCCAGGAGGCAGGTGAGGATAGGTGGGTTGTGGACGGAGGCGAGGCAAGGCAAGGCAAGGCAAGGCAAGGCAAGCAAGGCCACAAAAGGCTCCTGTCTGCTGGAGTGAAAGCTGGCCATGCTGGGCGAGAAGTGGGACCAGAGCAAGAATGTACTTGGCGTTACCTTGATACGCGCTACTCATGCAGTAGTGAGTAAGTACCTATAAGTATTGCTTGTATTGCTGGGGTTCATGCTGTTAACGTGATGTTTTCGACAGCTGGAGATGAGGACGCGATAGACATTGATTGAGGCGTAAGTCGCAGGGCAAGCCCCAGTCTTGAGCCCTGTGACGCCTTGTTTGAGCTGTCAGGGGAGACAAGATCCCATCAGCAGCACCAAAAAGTCCTCGAAACACTCAACCGACGATAGACAAAGCTGCCTCAGAGCATGAGGCGAACAAGCTGCTTTGTACCTCTCACACAAATGCGCGTCATGATTGGCGGGCTACTCAAGAGAAGGTCCTCAACCCCGGTTCCGGCTTAGCCTGAAATCTGCCTGGTAGCGAAGCCCAGCGCTAGCAAATGCGCCATTGTAGCCTGCTTAATGTTCACCTAACAGCAGCTAGGCCTAGCTCGCCTACCTGTGAACTCGCGGATACCTTCAACCTGACGTTGGAGAGCCATCATCAGTGTCGAGATAGCCCGGATTCAGCAAGCCAACTCTAACATCATACTCACGCTGCAGGCAACACTAAAAGATGGTTGTAGAAAGTCTATCTCTGCCAGACACCCTGGACGCAGCAAGAATCACAGCTTTGCCCACCTCTTCGTACTACATACCCAACTTCATCACCGAAGAAGAGGAGCAGGCTATATTGAACAAGGTGAGATGAATCCACGTAAATCGCTCATAATAGCACCTGAATCTGATCATTCTGGTAGATCGCATCCGCTCCGAAGCCCAGGTGGAAGCAGCTGACCCATCGACGTCTCCAAACGTGGCCTTCAGACCTGGTCAACAACAAGCTCCTGGAATCCCCTCTGCCTCCATGGCTCGAACGCCCTATTATTCCTCGGCTGCAGTCACTTTCCGTCCTACCGGGACAAGAGGGACACATTTTTCAAGCTAGCCCTCACAAGCGTCCAAACCATGTCTTGATCAACGAGTATTCCCCGGGGATTGGCATCATGCCACACAAGGTACGGCGTGTCCCCTCAGATGCCCATCTCATCGGTGAAGGTCCCGAGAGTTTCTCATTATTTTAGGATGGATCGGCGTATTGGCCAGTTGTGTGCACCGTTAGTCTCGGCTCGAGCCTTTGCCTCGATCTATATCGCAGCAGGGAAGACGGTGTCCTGGACGAACAACCCACCTGGCGCATCTTGCAGGAACCTCGAAGCCTTCTGATCACTACCGAAACACTCTACACCGATTTTCTCCACGGCATCGCGGACGTCGAACAAGACACGGGGCTCTCTCCAGGGACAGTGGCCAACTGGGATTTATTGGGAAATGCGCCTGCCTTGCAAGACGGTGTCAATGTCCGCCAAAACCGGACAAGCTTAACGTATCGTGACGTCCTTCAAGTGTCCAAGGCCGCGAGCAAGATAGGCATGTTTCTCAAACGTTGAGTCTTGAATCGCCCTACCACAAGAACGGGATCATCATCCATCGCTTCCCAACCTGCTCCGCTCCAAACTTCTCGATGTACCACTTTTTCGTCCCGTACGCCGTGGACCCCAGATTGGTCACAATAAATAGAAGCCCAGTGAGAACTGTCTTGTTCACGGCGGTACCTGGAGGAGCGGCCGCGAGAGCCATGGCCAGGTACAGAGCACACTCGCACGTGTAATGAGGGCAGAGAAAGTTTTTGAAGAGCCCTTCGGATGGCAACGTATACTTCTTCAGACTCGCCAGATGTTTGTGGCACTCATTCTGCTTGAGCGCCGCCATCATGTACGCAGCCACGGCGAAAGGGACGTGACGAGGAAGGCTCTGGGCCTTGAAATTGCCAGTTTGCCAGGCTTGCAGGATGGCACCTAAGTCTCACGATCAGCCCTGCTCCCACCACATTTGACATAGGCGGGCCACGCGAAAACTCACCAGAGCCCTCAATCCACACAGCGGTTCCAATAGCTGTATAGTACGACAGTCCAAGCACCCAGTGGACAAGCAGCATGGGAGATTTGCCCATCTTGGAGACGAACAGAGTCTCGTACAAGCGCCGACCGCCCTGCAGAGCCATCAACAACCACAAGACGTAGACCTGTCCCAGCGCCATACCTGGAGCACCCGAAGTTGCCTGCCTCTCTGCCAAAGCACCCATCTTGCTGCCCTTTTTCAGGAATTGAGTGGCCCAAAACAGGCTCCAAAACACTGAGAGCAAGTAGAAATGTTTGAACCATGAATGTGGCACCTTCCCGGCTTCCGCGGCCTTCGCAATCAATGTCTTTAGCTTCGCAATCAGGCTAGATGACCGTGGGGTGGCTCCTTCGGCTTCTTCTGGGCGGCGAGCGCCATAATCCATCAAGGCACCGCGCACATCGTTTGGGAGAAATTGGATGCTGAGGATGAACAGGGAGGAAAGGACAAAGAAGGATCGCACAATCTCGGCTGGGGGTGCCGCACTCGAGAGGAGCACGCTGTGGATGTTGCCCATGGTCGTGTCGAGCTTGGGCTTAAGCTTCGCTTCGATCTGTAGTCAGCACCGAGCTCCTGATGTCCGATAATAGAAGCTATGAAGGTCTTCGCCCTGTCTTACGAGGAAGTAGGCCTGTGAGCGGTCGCAGCACGAATGTTAATAACACGAGGTTGCAACCTCGGTCTTTCGACATACATACGTCGCTACCCTGCAATGCACGTGACAGCATCCCGTATGACAAGGGATACCAGATGGTTGACAGGTTTGAATCCGTTCATGCTGTAATCATAATTTAAGATTAATGTACTTCTCTCCTCTTTTGGAACAAACACAGACACATATTTACGATGCTCACCTAGCTTAACTCTGATGATGTGCGTCCTAACTTGCACACTCCACATATCAAATGTGTGGCCACGGCACAGTTCACTGGTGCATCGTAAACTTCCAACCGCGTGCCCAGGGAGTTTTATGTAAGCCTGGCATTCTCATGGAGGTATTGTTCCTACGCTGTAGGAGTCAGTTGTATCGAGTCTCGCAATATCTATACCAAAATTACGCAGACTGTTTGTTGGATGAAGAGCATAATCACACACGCGATGATTGAACAAAGATTTTGAATTACGAGACCTGACGTTCCATCATGTTCCACATCATCTCTCATTCTTGACAGCCCAATGTTCTTGCATCGGCTCTAGAATACAGGCTATCGCCAGATCTCGGCGAACTCATCCCAAAAAACGCCGCTGCAAACACAATGTGCCCATTTTCATGCTATGTCCTCGCCCTTTTATTTGTTGCGCATGTGAGGAGGCACCCACTTGCCACCAGCTCCTCCGGAGGCCGCGGGGCGCTCCGGCGCAGGTGCGGGTGCGGGTGCGGGCGGCTCCGTACGGCCGTTCGTAGCGCTGGGAGCCTCACCAGAAGCCTTCTTGGCAGCCTCCCGCTCTCTCCAGCTGGGCTTACCGCCAGCAAGCGCCAGACGAGGAGGACCGCTGGGGGCATCCTGGGAATCGGTGCGCTCCATGGACGTTGCGGAACGAACCGGCAAGTCGGTGGAGCCGCGGCCGGAACCCTCGCGCTCACGCCACTTGCCGGACCCAATCTGTGGTGGCCTGCGGCCCTCGGGCTCGGCACGTTCGAAGCTGCGTGCCGGCGCGGCAGCCTTCTCCTTCTCTGCTTTGCGTCTGGCGAAGGCTTCCTCTTCGCGGCGTTGCTGGAGAGCAGCCTTTTCGAGCATCTCCTGGCGATCTGCCTCACGCTGCTCCTTGAGCTTCGCAAGCTCAGCCTTGCGGGCTTCGTCACGGATGCGCTGTTCCTCCTTCTCACGAGCGGCCTTCTCCTCGGCCTCACGGAGCTCACGCTCGCGCTCTTCACGCTCACGCTTCTCCCTGAGCTTGCGGTCGCGGACCTCTTTCTTGCGAGCAGCGATCTGCTTCTCGAGCTCACGCTCAGCATCCTTCCGTCGCTTCTCGAACTCGTCACGACGGCGGTCGTAGACAGACTGGCGGTACTCTTCGTACATAGGCACCAGGCGACTGAGACGGTGCTTAAGCTCAACGCTGGCGGCGTGCTTCTCCTTGGCGTCACGAAGAGTCTTGGCCTTAACGGCGTCGTAGATAGCACGATCGGCCTCGCGCTGCTTCTCATAATCCTCGCTCAGCTTCTTGCCCTCCTCCTTGCGCAGAGCACGCTCCAAGTGATCCATGCGCTTGCCAGTGATCCGCAGTTTCTCGGCCACGTCGTTCTTGGCTGTCTCAAGCTGCATCAGCTTCATAGCGCGAAGTCTGTTGCTGTCGAGGTTGTCCAAGTCATTGAGATCAATGTCGAGGTTCTTGTCGTTCATCTTGAGATCGGCAATCTGCTTCTTGAGCTCCTCCTTGCGCACACGATCCTGCTCCTCCTTGCGACGCTTCTCGGCACGCTCAGTCTGCTCCTTGAGCAGACGGGCCTGCTCAGCTTCCTGCAGAGCCTGCTCCTTGATTCTCTTTTGGCGGGCGTTCTCCTTCTCCTTAGCGGCCTGAGCCTCGGAAGCCTCGTCCTTGCGCTTCTGGATGATCTCCTTGCGAGCAAGGATAGCGAGGTGCTCCTGTTCGGCGCCCGCCTTGGCCCGTGCCAGCGCTGCTTGGTGAGCAGCCACCCTCTGCTTGTTAAGCTCGGGATCGATGTAGTGGCAGGTTGTGAAGAGGGAACGAGCAAGACGGGTGAGCTGACCACGCACGATATCAGAGGGAGTGCTCTGAAGACGCTGGACAGTACCGGTCTCAGATTCGGCAGAGCCACTGGTGGATCCGCTGAAGCCAGCCTTGGAAGAGGAAAAGACATCGTTGTCAAAACTGAGCACACCCGTGGCGTGGTCCATGCGGATGGCGAGGTCTCCCTTTTTGTTACCGTTCATGATGAACTTCTCGATCACGCCACGAGTAACCTGGTAGGGCTCAGGGAACTGAGCAAGGCTCTCGACGAAAGAAAGGTCGACAGTCTCGTAGACCTGGGAAAGCTGCTGGAACAGCCTGGTCAGGATGACCTGCTGAAGCGGGAGAATGTACTTCTCCATCTCAGGGTCAGCACCAATCTTGGTGAGAATGGGAGAGATCTTTTGGCAAATGGACAGAGGGTGGAAGTCCACTTCAAGAATGTTGTAGAGATCCCTAATCTCAGGACGAGCACGCTGAAGGAGGTGCTTGGACATGGCGTCCTTGAAAAGCTTGGCACGAGTAGGAGCCTGGGCCATGCCGAGGAGATGCGTGAGTCGCGAGTTCTTGTTCTTACGAGCCTCGTCGAAATCAACCATAGCTCCACGAGACCTGGAGGTGCTGATGACAGGAATGGCGAGGGCAGACAGGAGAACGAAGGAAGCAGCCTTCTGAAGATCGGCATCAGAGGCGGGGGGGTTGTCGCTCTTCTTGCCCTGCCCAGTGCCAACGAGAGTCGCAGACTGTTGAAGCAGGGAGTAGTAACGAGACCAAGCGGCGGCGTGGAAGAGGTAGTTCTCGCCGACAAGGAAAATGCGAGTGAGCTTCTCGTAGTAGTTGGCCATCATGACGTTCTTCGCGGGACGCTTGCTCAGGTTCAGCAGAGTGTGGATGTCCTCAACACTGCGGAAGGCCTCCTGCCAGAGCTCAAGCTCGACGGCGACGTTCAACTGCTGGAAGCGGGTCTCGAGGTGACGCTGCAACGTATCGGGGTCGCTCAGGTTGATGGCGTGCATCTGAGTCGAGTACTTGGCAGCAGTCTGCACATGGTTGCGGAGCAGCTCGCAAAGACGGCGGAACTCGGTCTTACGGGCGTACTTGAGGCAGAAGTCAAAGGCCTGCATGGCGGTGCTCTGGTACAGAATTTCGAGACGAGCATTGTTCCTCAGAATATCGAGGACGGTGCGGTAGGCCTCCCAGAGGAACTTGAGCCATGGGGTGACGATGGCACGGTCGGTACGGTCGCGGGACTGCTCGCCGGAGACAGTGGCGAGGAGGATAGACTCGGGGGTTTCGGTGGCTTCGAGATCTTCGACGTTGTTCTCGTTGTTAGCTTCGAGGCTGGACTGAACCTCATCGGCCTGCTTTTGGGCGGCGGTGACCTTCTCGACGGCCAGCTCGATGAATTTTTTCAAGACCAGCTGTTGAGGAGAAGCAAGTCAGTTTCCATACCACATTTCCTGTTTTTACCGGCGTCATCGACCCACCTCAATAGTAGCAATGTTGGTGTTTTGCGAGATGTTCTTGTACTGGTACAGAGCATCCTTTGCCAGCTTGCCCTTCTTCTGTTCGACGGAGAGCTCGACGAGCAGGAGCATCACGGGCTCCAGGGAGGCGATCGGGACATTGCGAGAGCGCTTGTTGGTAATGTGTTCGTGAAGCAAAGTCAGAGCCGCGGAGGCTTGGCCGACGCCGATGAGCTCGTGGGCGCGCTTGAGGACATTTTCGGGTTTTTGGTGCGGTGGAGGCGGCTGCAACGACGACAATGTCAGTAACCAAAGAACTTGGCGATGTTTTTGGGGAGGGGCAGCTCAAAAGACTCTCTGCCTTTTGGCCACGCCTGGTCGAAGTCGCGTACCATGCTGGGCAACCTCCTCTACGGACTTGACTGAACGGAGAGAGGAAAGTTGTGAGGCGATCAGTTCGCTGATGCAAGCCTTGGACCGAGTGTTGCGTAGTACCCTTGGCTGATCCCTCGCAGATGAGGCATCACATACAAAATTGAGATTTTAGGTTGTGGACTGAGGGGCTGCGATGTCACGTGAGTCATAGTTGCTGAGCGACGAATGAAAAAGCGAGCGCTGAGCTCTGAGTGGGGCAATGACATCCTATTGTTCTTCAGTGCAAGGAATGGCATCTTTTTTACAAAGACGGTCGACCATCTGGCACGCACATTTCTATGCTCTTTGGGCATTCTACGCCGCGCTGTAAACATCAACCGAGAGTATGGACGACCGGCCGGCTCGACGCTCACGGTCGCGATCACCGCAGAATCGACCCAAGCGTGGACGAGGTGGTTTCCGATGGAAGGATGATCGCACGAGAGACCATCGCCGCGATGACGACGAGCGAGACGACCGCCACAGCGCCAGACAACGCTCGCCGAGACGGGACCGCTATAATGACCGCTATGGTGGCCGCGATTTCGCAAGATCGTCTGACGACCGACGAGACAGAGACGTCGATGATCGCTACGCCGGCTCAAGACCAGGACGCAACGCCTCCCGGGATCGAGACGGCGAACAGGGTGATAAGGGCCGACGCGCAGACCGACCTGAGAAAAAAGTGAAGAAGGAAAAGACCAAGAAAACGCCAGCAGCGGCAGTTGGTGCTGGGACCGAGATGATTATCGTCAACGTAAATGATCGCCTAGGAACCAAAACCGCCATTCCCTGCCTGCCCTCCGACACAGTCGGCCAATTGAAGCTTATGGTGGCAGCTCGGATCGGTCGAGAGTCGAGCCAGATCATGCTCAAACGTCAAGGAGAGCGACCGTTCAAGGACATTATCACCCTCGAAGATTACGGCATCTCGCACGGCTGCCAGTTGGACCTCGAGGTTGCCACAGGTGACTAACGATACCACCGTTGTCATATGATACCCAATACTGCTTGTACAATATATTTGAATCACTGCGTTTGCAAGAGATGCATTGAAAAGTAGGTATTCGTACGCTTAGCCGCGTCACGTACCGTAGTTGTAGCTGGCATGGCATTTGCAGGCTCATCATGGTCTATATGAGTAACGAGTAATGACAACCTGGTAGTACGCTATATGGTGTAAGCTAAACTATTGAGGAGCCAGAGCATATTATCCTCAGATATCGTTACGCATGTCGCTATCTGTTGTGCCGGGGATTGAACGCTGTGACCACTGATGCTGCAAGGAGCCAGAACGAATATTCAGTTGTCATAAAATGAGGTGTTGTCTCGCTTCATCGAAGCAAGGAATCAGCGTTCGACAGATCATAACTACACTTGTGTGCTGACCTGAATTGCGGTTCGTGTACACGCAACTTATAACAACTGTCACTGGGGCTTCGTACGTTCTTCAGCAGCAGTTCTTCAGCAACAGACGCGTTGGTGCGAGCTCTCATTGCAATCGAGAGCTTCGACCAGCTGGAGGCCAATGTGCGCAATGGATCGCCATCCCAAGAAGAGAAAAACCCTGACAGGATGGCCTGGTCAACTGCAGATAATGTCCAGGGGGCCTTCGGGAGGCCAAAGGCACTGCAGCCAGTCGTTAGCGACCTGCAATGAAGGGGCCAGGACGGGGGATTGTGGATCCTGAATGGGTCCCAATTTCCTCCGTGGCCCCACCTTTTGCACTGAGCAGGAAACAACAGCGGGCTTCCCACTCTTTCCCATCGCTCTGGCTGCAGGTCCAGGCAGGTGTCCATTCTAGTGCTGGTGCTCGTGCAGGTGCAGGTCCCAGACCCAGACCGCGCCTGCCTCCACCATCACCAAAACCACCACAACCACCAGCCCAGCTTCCCCCTTCTCCCCTCGCCCCGGCCTTCCTCTCGCTCCTTTGGCACACTTCCGCATCGCGACTCTTCCCTTCTACCATACAATTCATTCTCACCAGTAAGTTGCAGCTGCATAGTGACTCTTCCCGTCAACTGTTTTTCTCTGCTTTTCCGTCCGAGAGCCCGATCGCAAGCTGCATTCGAACCCGCCGCTCGACACCTCGCCAGCCCCCTTCTTGGTTCCCAGACCCAGCCGCCTACGAAACACCAACATTACGAGATCTCTTTCCCTCGCCAGCCAAAAGCGAAAGAATACCGATACTAAATCTATAAATGATTCGCGCCACGGAAATTCGTGGATTCGAGGACAGCATTAAAAATTCTGGGTGCAGGGCTTGAGCCATTGACCGCGATCTCTGTGTATCGCGATAACCGAGACCACTTCCGAACACACCCCAACACCAATTCGAGTCCAATCGACCCGCGCCATTCTTCGGCATACCACCGGTATTCGAATCCCGTCGTTCCCGGTGTTTTCGAACCTTCCAGCTTGCGATTGATATCTCTCTCACTTGACGCCATCCCGAACCTTGTGCTGCGATAATTAGGTAGATCAGCGGACTGACTGGAAACTAGCCTTCCCTTGTTGCACAGCCTCAATTTCTTATACTCAAAGTCGACAAAACACACTTTCAACTCCCTGCAACCGCGAGACGCCACGACCTCAACACCGCTACCATGCCTCAGTACACTTCCCGCGACATGGGCGACCCGTCCCAGATCAAGAAGAACAAGCAGTCCATGGCCGATCTGAAGCTGAGGCGCTTGACAGAGCTCAACAACCGCCTGCGTGAGGATCTCGAGCGCGAGCGCATCCCCGTCAGCACTGCTTCCAAGAGGTGATTCCGATTCCGATTGCCTACCAAACGGCCCAAATATCAGCTGCTAACAGTCTCCAAGCATTATTGCATACTGCAACGGCACACGCGACTACATGGTTCCCTCCGTATGGGGCAGTGTTCCCAAGGGTGAAGACCCCTACGCCCCTCAACAATCCGGCGGCTGCTGTGTTGTTATGTAAGGAGCGGCGGCCTAGAATCCGTTGTTTCGATCCCAGCTTTGTCGCAAGATACGTGCCGATACGGTCTTAATTTACCGCATGATACCCCTCGGCCAGTTGCGTCTTTGTTGTCCCCGCATAATGGATCGAATGAATGAGCGGCAGAAGAACACCAGTGCGTATTCGAGAGGGGAGCCGGAAGAGCATGCTCCATACAAGGGTTCCGCTCGACGCCAGCACAACAGAACGCTTGACGCATCAATGACGCTCGCCGAGGACCGCGGAAACTGTAAACTGCATCCGTCAGATTTACTTCGCCCAATTTTTTTTCTTTCTTTTGTTCATGCTGCTCGTGGTTGTTCTCGCGCAGAAAGATGCTCATTACGAATTGACGGGAGACCAGGATGCATGGTGGCCTGAAATTGCATGTCTTTCACTTTGGATTTTTATTTTGGTATGTCCCGCGCGGAGACCTGTCTCGGCAGAGCAGGGAGAGGTGTGTAAAGTCAGGGAAAAGTCATTGTCGCGAAGGCGTGACCAAAGCACGTGGTGGAATGTTGAAGGGGGTAATGGGGACTTTTGAGTGTTCTTTGACGGCTTGGTCATTTTCTTCAGCGTGTAATACCTGTTTACTTGTTTACTCTACACAAGATATTCGTGTACATTCTTACAATACCGTTTTGTCCATATCCCAACCTCTGACTCATGATATTTCGTCCTGGCGTTTCGGATGGCCGGAAACGTAGAGAGCGAAATCGAACTGCAGCTTGTGCGAAAGGCTGTCAGGCGTAATTGACAAGTCTGCAGACTACGAGGACGTTTCTTCGAGTATGCGCAAGTATCACACAATACAAGCATAGGAGACGCGAGACATTTAGTAATATCCGCCAATAGGTCTCCACCAAAGCATCGTCTCACCGTTCCAACCTTCTCCCCGGCTGCCGCACGATACGTTCCCCTACATTGATCGCGAGCAGCCGTCCATCTGATCTCGTGAGCCCCTCAAACACCCCTCTTCGCTGGTTCCTGGTTACGCTGCGCACCGTGCAGAGCGCGCATTGTCTTGGATATCCCGCTTGTCCCCACAAGCTCTCATCCCTCTGGCACAGGGACTGCACGGTGAACCGTGGGTTTTTGTTGGCTCAGGCATCGTTTTTATACAACTGATTCTATATCGGCGGACCGCGGCTGGTCGATGAGCAGCTATCCACGCCGACGAGTTGCCAAGACCAAGCGTCGGTGTCTCGCGAGCTCGACTGTTACGTGTACCAGCAGTTGCTGAACGGCATCTGCCTTCAAAGTTTCATCCAAAAGCTTCGCTTTCTGTGCTATAAACTGCCTTGAATCAGGACAGACTGGTGAGAAAAAGAAAAGCTCAGGCGTCAAGAATGGCGGAAGCGCAGACACAACGCGGGATGGTCGAGGGACCGCTGCCCAGGGTCACGATCCAGGTACGTTTGTGCTCTCTCGCTACGTCCCTGCCTTCTTCTAAGACGAAGCTATCCGTGATTATATAAACACTATTAACAAGCCTTCAGTTCTGCACCCAGTGCAAGTGGATGCTCCGAGCCGCCTACGTACGTCTCACACCCGGCCATTCCCCCAACCTCACGCCTCTCATCTTGAACCAACTCGCTGACACCTGCATCACCAGTACGCCCAGGAGCTCCTCTCCACCTTCTCCCTCTCCCTCGGGGAGGTCGCCCTGCAGCCCTCCACGGGCGGGACGTTTATCGTGACCATCGTCACCGCGGAAGCTGACGACAACGCTACCGGCCCTGCCGCCACAGGATCGAAGGAGCCCAAGGCTAAAGTCCTTTGGGATCGCAGGACGGATGGCGGGTTCCCGGAGACAAAGGAGCTGAAGAGGCGGGTCAGGGATGTTATCGCGCCAGAGAGGGATCTGGGGCACGTGGATAGGGATCATGCGAAGGAGAGGGAGGATAAGAAAAGGAAGGAGGAGGAGGCGGCTGCGAAGGAAACATTGGAGGGTGGAGGGGAGGGGAAAGTAGGTGAGTGTGAGGATTGCAAGTAAAGATAAAAACGTGAATCTTGCACAATTATAGTACTCGGATTCAAAAGTTCCTAGGACTGAAAAGGCATGCAAATACCTGTATGCAATGTATATCTGCATACTTGGTGAGTTGATTGTTCTACAGCGCAATACGGAAGCTGACTCTTTTGATGTGACAATATGTGATAACAAGAGAAGCCTCCCGTCATACCAACAGGTCACAGCCAGCGCAGGCTTTACAACTATCGAAAGATAACTTCGTACACAGATTTCGCGTCGACATAGAGAGCTTTTGTTTTGTATAGTGTATTGAGCTAACAACAAGGCGTTGATCATGATCAAGTTTCGCATATTTCTGACAGTGTTGACGAGGCATGAGACTTGAGATCCGAGAAAGGCCCATTCCCGTCTTTGAAAGCGCAGATGAATGGCGCGTCGATCCAGACATGCGTGGCGCATACAATGTTCCGAGTCCGATTATACCCGTTTTCTTTCTTTCTTTGGTTGTATGTTCCGCGTGCCGACTGACAAGGTGATTGCGCCAGAGTCGACCTGACCGGTTGGGCGCCAGCAAAGACGTGCCACTGGGCGAGCGGGCAACGTGCGAGGCAGGGAGAAGAGGACAGTACCGACGAGTGTCGGGGAAAAGCGCGGTGATGGATATCGGAGGCGGTGTGGGAGACTGCGACGATGATGTTGTTTTTAACGACCACGGCCGAAACCCCTGCAGGACACACGTTAGTTTCTTGAGCTGGAAAAGACAAGGCGAAAAAGGGGGTTACGAAACTTACTTCTGCTTCTTCTCAGCGGGCTTCAGGATCTGGAACGAGCACAGAAGACTCTCGTCAACGCTCATCATGGCACCAGCGTTGTCAAACTCGCCGCAGTAGTTGGGAGCACTGAAAAGAGTGACGAGCTGGCGTTTGGAGAAGAACTCGTAGCCGTCCTCGACGACCTGGTGAGCGCGGCAAATGAGGTCCATGTCGTGTTTCTGGAGGAAACGGCTGACGACATCGGGTCCGAATGTGAAGGATACACCACGGTCGTTTTCGCTCCACCCTGTGATGTCCTTATCCGGATCAGACCACAACAGGTCACACAGCAGACCGCAGTCGGGAATCTTGAAGGGCGGTGTCAGCTCTACCGCTCATCAAATGTTTGTCACCAAGACAGGGGACTTACATCGGTCGGACGCATAACGCGACGGATCTGCTCCATCGAGTTCAAATCAGGACTGAGACCACCGTGCATGGTGAAGATCTTCTCGTCGATGATAGCGGCGATAGGCAGACAGTTGAAGCAGTCGGTGAAGGTCTTCCACAGCTTGATATTGTAGCGACGCTTGCACTCGTCGTAGAAACCGTAGATACGGTTGATGGAGGCGCACTCGTGGTTACCACGGAGGATGAAGAAGTTCTCGGGGTACTTGATCTTGTAGGCGAGCAAAAGGCAGATGGTTTCGAGAGACTGCTTGCCGCGATCGACATAGTCGCCAAGGAAGAGGTAGTTGGCTTCCGGAGGGAAACCACCGTACTCGAAGAGACGCAGCAAATCATAATATTGCCCGTGGATATCACCGCAGATCTACAGAATGATGTCAGAATACATCAAGATTATTGGCCAGCTGATGGTGACTGGCTGCGACGTCATGCATACCTTAATGGGAGCCTCAAGCTCCAGCAAAATAGGCTGAGAAATGAAGATCTCACGAGCCTTGGTACAGAGGTAGCGGATCTCAGCCTCGAGAAGCTGAACCTGCTTGCCGGGACGGCTGCCTCGGACTTCGAGCAGGCGATCGATTATGGAGTCGAGATCGACCTCATGTTGGTCTGCCATTGTATATTACTCCCGCGGAAAAGGGAGGAACCGGCCAGATATTAGGTGAATCAAAGGGTCGTCTGTGCGGTCACAAACAAAGTGCGACAGGCGGAGGCACTGGGCTCGAGTGGGCAGGTCAGAGACTGCAGGAGCGGTAGAAGCACCAGTCGAGTTGACGAGGTGCTATGTGCAAGTCAGCATGGAAGGCTCTTGGCGTTCTGCCGGAAGTGGTGGGATAACGAGTTTTGGGTGGTTTTGATGGAAGAGAACTAAAGAGCACGGCACCGTGGACAGCATGCACGAACGGGCTCGAGTGCTGGTAGCGATGGGCCATCGAGAGGTGGGAATCCAAAATACGAATTGCCCCCAGGCCCAAAATCCAGAAAAAAAGAAGGCTTTGATGGGTGCGGTGCCGCCAAAAGCCAGGGTTCAAATGGAGAGAAAGGGAGGGGCAGTGTGTGGAGGAGGCGCGTGGGTGCGTGGCTGTCTGGGACCACAGGCGAAGGGGGTGCTGCGGCAGGGTATGCGTGTTGCGAACAAAACGCTGGTGGTTACTCACATGGTAGTTGGAAAGAGGTCGCCGCTCAAGGAGGGGCCGTCAAGCAAGGCAAAGGGTGAGCCTGGGAAGGGCGTGGGAACAGGGCACGCAAAGTGAGGCGCGGCAAAAGCTCTGGTGACTCGGTTGCGAGTGTCGTCAAGGATGGAGTGAGTGATTGGGATCGAAAAGTACACGGTTCGATGATGGTGTCGGTGGGACCGTCGTCGTCGTCGTGGCGGCCAGGTGGGCCGTTGGATGGGGAGAGAGCTTCAGGTCGGACCTGAGCGTGTCGTCAGGAGAGGATAGCAGCAAGGCCGGAGAATGAGTCGAAAGGCTGTCTGATCGCAGAAACTGGAGGAGACAGAGGTTGGCGTCGATAGAACAGACGCTGGTCGCCAGGTGGTGCCGTCCAAGAAAGAGGAGGCCCGAGTCGTCAGCACGGGGCTTTGAAAGCACGCGCGATCGGTCGCCTTTTGGAGGAGAGAGATGGAGAATTTTCTCAGCGGCCAGGAAGCCGGTGTCGCCAGAAAGGTGGTTTGGGGCAAAGAAGATGCCTATCGTCGTTTGCGTCTTGGGTAAGACGGACAGAAAGAAGCAGTTGCCGTGTTGTTGCTCGGATCGATAACGGTGGTATGTAAGGAAGTTTTTTCCTCCTGGGCAGAAGAAGGGAAGAGTGGAGGAGGAGGGACTATCTAGGCACAGAGCGCTGGCCCCTCTGCTGTGCTGTGCTCTGGGGTCTGCTGCCTGGACCGTCATTAGTGGTACGGGCTCGTACTCGTAGCGGTCTCGCAGTGGTTTGCCAGTGGTTTGCCAGTGGTTTGCCAGTGTTCGACAGTGGCATCGTCAGTTAGGGTGGCTGCTGCGCTGGTTCCACATCCGCCTTCCCCTATTCCAATTCGCTGTGGCTGTGCTTGTCGCGTCCCCTCATCCCTCCCCAACAGCTCATCCTCCAGCGCCTTGCTCAGCTTTGCGGTCGCATCAATCCCCCCCTTGACCGCGTGACGTGAGCGTGTCCTACCGCATGCTCCCCTGGAAACATGCTCGTAGTGAGAACCCCACGTCAGCTCACAGGCGGTTGTCGACGCCGACGCGTGGCTGTTTGCACCCACCCTGGGCCGAATAACAAGGATGCATCGAGCCTAGCAGCATTCGCGACGGCCCGCAATCGGGGGTTGGAGGGTTAGGGTTCACACACACTCCTCCCATGACTACGGTACTTGTATCGAGATGACATGAATGTGGCATCCGTAAAAAGCAATGCAACTTAGTCTCATTTATAACATCACGACATCGCTTAATAAGTATCAAGTGCCTAGCTTGTTCTGAGAAGCAAAAAAAAAAAAAAAAAACCGAAGCGCCACCAGGCAAACAAAACGCCAGCCCCAGGCGCGTACGCCCCGAGCGCCGATTCACCAGTACAGATTATCCATAATACACGCTCATCGACCACCTCACTGCCGCCTCCTAGCCGACATTCTTCTGCCCGTCGCCGGCTCCTTGATGAGTCGCTCTCTGGCCTTGCCCTTGGCCGGGGCGTGGGTATCCTCCCGTTCCTCACCTCCTTGCTCTTCGTCCTCATCGGCCGCATCGTCTTTCGAAGCTTTTATGGACTCGGCCACATCGAGACCAAGCCCCTTAAGCTCGTCGTCATCTAGGTCCGTCAGATCCTCACTCAGCATCCTGATCGCTTCCCTGCCAGCCCAGGACTCCCTCACCGTGGCCGACGTTCCCACGGGCTCAAACTCCTCGAGGTACCACAGCACCCCGCCCTCCAAAGCTGTTTCGCCACGCTCCTGCCCAAGACTGCCGTTGGACTGTGGTGGTGTCAGGGGCTCGACGTGGTCCTTTGCGTTCGGCGCAGGTGCTAATGTTCCGTTCGTATCCGGCGGCGAGGGGAACGCTGCGGGGTCAACCTTGGTCTGCGCTTCGTTGTCGTTCCCAATAAGCCGTCCGTTTGATCCTGGTTGAGATGCAAGGGTCACATCCTCAACTGAGGAAGCTCCGGGTGCCTCTTCATCCAAGTCCATGGAGCCTGCAACTGCTAATGCTCCAGCCTTGACCACTGTCGGGTCTGCTTCTGTGGCTTCGGTGGCATCATCCATCTCCGTGTCGGCGCCAGATTCTGCGACGGTAGAGTCCAGGAGCGCCAGGGCTTTGGAGGTGTCGAGGGCTGCCTTCAGGATGCCTTCAACCTCCTTCTCTAGAGTTTCGTAGTTTCTTCCCGAGGACACCGCTTCGAGGCGCAGCGCGGCTTCAATGTGTGGTCGTATCGCCTTCAACAACTGCTCGCCTATATCCCGACGTTTTTGGATCTCGTCTGCAGCGAGGGACGTGTCAACAGAAAAGGCAGAACTTGGCTGCAGCCCAGGTGTGCTCATGATTCCGGAATGAAGGACACCCGCAAAGTCTTGAGCGAACGGGGCCACCATCACATGTGTTCTGTGCTTCACTGCGTCTTGTAGGACAGTGAGGTCCCTCCTGAAGGAATCAGAATCTATAGACATGGCGGTATCCATCGCAGCGACAAGAGGCTCAACAACAGGAAAGTAACATGTGTCGACAAAGCTGCGCTCCAGCTCGACGGCTTCCATCTTGAGCTGTTCCCTTTCCACAACGGAACAAGACAGAACTCTCAACTGCTCAAGTTCCCGCACAAGGTTCTGCGCAAACTCAACGCGACGAAGGAGACGAGCCTTTCCGCTGGGCCCCATAGCGGCAAAGTTGCGCCGCGTGAGCTCCATCGACGAGAATGACTCCATCTGCAGCTGCAGACGTTTGAGCAGTGCAGCCCCTCTCCGAGCTTCTCTCTTGAGAGTCCAATAGCGACATGCCTCGCCAAGGTATTCATCGCGCTTGTCGCAAGGAAATTGGTGAATGGCAGCATCTACGGCACCGAAGACCGCCTGCGGGATAACAGGCGCCCCTGATGGCAGCTTCCATACGTTCTTGGGTGTATTGTCATTCTTGCCGTCGGCAAGTATAGCTTGATTGCCTTCGCCTTTCACTTGAGACTCTTCAGACGGCGTCGGTGCGATGGCATTTTGTTGACGAGCTGCCAGCATGTTCGCAATCGTATGGTTGTCTGCCCAGATACGGCCACGCATATTCCTTTTGTAGAACCGCTTGGCCGCCCTGGTGGCCTCGTGAACATTGTTCTCCGCTGCATGTTCAGGCGAGCAGTGCTTATCGCAGTACGCCTTTAGCACCATGCTGCCGTCCAGTACAGCCAGGGTGCCTTGCGCGGTCTTCATCTTTAGTGATAACTTTGCACGGCGCGCGCATGTAACATGAAACGCTTGATAGCAATTCTTGTTGCTGCACTGAATGCAGGCTCCCATCTTTTGGTGGCAGATGTAACAGGACAATTTCCAGCGTGTTTTCGGGACCTTCTCAACTTCCATGACTGGTTCCATGAACGTATGATTACCAAGGGAAACCTCTGGAATCCACATGGCGCACAAGAGGTGAGCCCACTTGGACGAATTGGTCTGCTTGAAGGCTCCATCCGTGTTGGGGCAAAAAATGCAAGTCTGTTTATGTTAGTCCTTGGTCATTGATAACAGAAAATGTTTGATGGACTTACTGGTACTCCCCTTCCACATAGCTGGCACTTACGGCACATCCACTGGCCTTCGGGAATGAACGGTACACCGTAGCACTCCTGATGGACGGCAAGGTTACAGCCATCACAGAACACTATAGCGTTGGTGTTCTCACAATCTCCATCGTCGCAGATGGCGCACTTGGAGTCCGGTTCTTCACCCGCTTGCGCTTCGCCGTTCACGGCCGCTGCTGAACTAGACCGAGGCCGGTGGGTCTGTGGCGGTTTTGGATTCGGCTTCGGTATCCGTTTCTCCAAAGCATGCCACTCTTTCTCGATCTTTGTCATTGTGATTTCGAAAACTTCGCGGGAGATAGGATTCAACCCATCCTGCTTCCTCTGATCGTTGAAATTTTCGAGCCACATGTCGTCTTGCTCGTCCATATCATACTCAACAGGGCCCAATTTAAGATGACCGTCTACGTCCTTTTTCGGTGGACTTGATGGAATATCATCATCCGGATTCCCGTCAATGGCTTTGTAAAGGTTTCGCGTTGGACGTGGAAAGGTGTCGTGTTGCTGATAGCCAACTTCGGTCAAGATCTGGTCAAGGTCGCGTACTTGGTGGGCATCGCGAAATGATCCTATATGGTTTACTTTGCGGTAAGAAGGCAACTTCAAATCGAGTCGCTCTTTCGGCGTCTGGTTCTGGATGGGCAATATCTTGGGCGCCTTGGGTGTGCTCAGATCGATTGGTCGGCTCCCGTGAAAGCTGAGAAGATCCCGAGTCATCCGTCTCGGGCGTCGCGTAGGTGTAGTGGTGCTGGATTGTTCGAATGGATTGGGTTCATTTTGAAGGGACGGGTTCGATGTGCCACTTGCTGAGGAGGCCCTGCCCAACGATGGAGTCGTGAAGCCATTCGTCGGCAGTTGTGACATCTCCACGGTGGAAGAGGCAATTGCTATCTGCGAGGTACCATCTACCTCGTCTGCTGGGAACAGCATGAATGTCGCTTCGATGTCAAGGTTGGGGTGGAACTCCTCCCATCCCCTCTCCTCACGCGGTTTATAGTCTTCAGCCTGCTGCACCGAAGCTGCCATAGCAGCTGCAGATCCCCACCGTACATCTTCAGAGTTTTCGACCGGGAACGAACGAGTCCGTGTGCTTCTCGGGCGACGTGTGCTGACGGGCGGTGACGCGCCATTCGTGGACCTGCGAGCCGAGGGCCGGGGTCGCGAAGCTGTCGCAGCGCGATACGTAATTGGTGTATCGAACTCATCTGTCTCAACAAAACGGCCTCCTCCTCCTGGCCCTCCTGGAATGTATTTACGCTTCTTTGGAGGCGGCTCGGTAGCCATATTGTCGGTAGTTCCGGTAGTGAGAGCTGGTCGCGCAGACGTGGCGCGACCGGAGCTCTTGCTTCCTGGAGGGCGTCCGCGGCGTCGTGTGCTGGAAGTTGATCGTGGCGTAGATGAAGATGCCATATCAAATGGTATTTGGGACTGACAACGCGCTTATTGTGTCGTGGTTCCCCATAGGAAGCCGTTCACCGCGAAAGGGGCTCGTTGTCGGACGCGGGGTGAGATGAGAGCATTGGCGGAACCCTGCGTCGGACACGGCGGGCATACGCGGGTCATGAAGTGAACAAGCGGCCGTTACGGGGCCTTGTTGGATGATGACTGGCGTAGATGGCTAGGTGAGATGACAAGAGACGTTGCGACTGAGGATGATCTGCTGTTGGCTTCGCCTTCGAAAAACAGAGGGACGCGTGAAGTGCCCGTGCACGAGCCACCCGTCTCGGGACTGGCATAGTGGTTCCATCCGGCTAGCCTGGCTGAGTCAGCATAAAGCACGGTTGGGGCAAAATGCATATGTACGTTTATGATAGCAGCCAAGCCATGGACTGCAACCCGCATCAACCACAAGATGGCGCCGACAAACGTCATGAGAGCAGTCACTCGATAACGTGGTATTGTTAATCTGCTTAATATCAGGCCACCGACTGTGTGAGGTGTATCGTTGTTCTGCGCAGAGCTTCAAATGCCTAGACCTAAACTACACGTTCTGGAAGAGCTTCTCGGAGTGTATACATCACAGGGAATTGTCGAAGCGTAGATCTTCCGAGTCGAAGTTGCTTTCCGAGCGCCCGTGTCGAGGAAGTCGAAAGGTTTTTTTGCGGTGTGCTTGTGTCGTCATTTGTCCCCAGAATAAATCGGGGTCTACCCCAGGTCTCAGGTACGCGCGGCGGTTATTCTGCGTGCTTTGCAGAAAGATAGCGAATCACACGCAGCCCTCACCTCGATACAGGAGATGGTGCATATTTCTACATATGGGGGCCGTCAACTATTACTGGAGCCTCGTCCTAATATTGAAGGACTCTCAACCTCCGTTAACTATATCTCGTGAATCACAGTCAAACGTCACGAGCTTGAATTGCCCGCTAATTTGCTGGTCTGGACCTTATTTTTGGACCCTGACAAGATCGCACTTCAACATTTCACTCAGTCGGACTGGAACGAACTCGTGAAAACGATACACTTATTTCCGAAAGTCAATGTGCGGAGGTATCCCGCGAGGGCCTCCATGTTTCATTTTATCTTCCCAGTAGATGTAATAGTAGTGAGAATCCGGACTGTCATATACTTCTCGGTGAGAGGTACACGATTCTCCGTCATATATAACTGAGAACAAGCGTTGAAGGACGTTAGAGTGGAACCGAGAACTTCAAACAACCGCCCAAACGCCTAAATCGCTATGCAAAAGTAAACCCCGGCCAGAACCAGAGCTCAAAACAATAGACCGAAAAAATTCAAACGTGTTCAAAACAATAAAACCAAATACAATCCGACTCTGCTGCTGTAGTCAAATGCACCGCAAATGAGGTATGCGCAAATTGGTGTTTGAATGGGGGAAGGGGTATCATGAGAGTATTGGAAAAGATAGAGCAATGGCTTGCCCATGGAGGTTGCATCAAAGCAAAGCCGAGGTGGTGTCGAGAATCAGTCTCCAGATCGCCCGCTGCGGATCGGCAGACTTGTCACAGACTGACCCAAGACCTGAGAGGGCGGCATCATGGCAGGAGCGGCATCACTGGCGTCCCAAGGGCGATCTTCCATGGCGCTGAGATATCCGCTTCCCACCTGCTCACGAAGAGCTTCGATCTTTTGACGATAAAGTTCACCCCCAGCATCCCAGCCAGCTTCCCCCTTCCATTCACTCCGAGAATCTCCAGAGTCATAGACGAGTGGCAGGGGAGCGGGGTGCGAGCTACCAACGGAAGGGATACCCGCGGTCTTTGCCTCGGCATTCAAGACAATAGGCGGGAGAAGCTCAGTCGTCGGACTTGGCGAGATGCTGTAATTCTGCTCAGGCGGAGATGCGATCGGCAGCGTGTTGGTCACTGCGTGGACGCTCCGCGGCTCATGTGTGGCAGATGGGGTCGCCGTCCCTCCAGTGGCTAGGTCAACGATACGCCTCTTCTGGGTCTTCCTGCGGCGAGTTGAATTCGTGTTGACCTCGCTGGCAATGGCCTTGGGTGTAGGCCGGTGCTTGCGCAAGATGTCCCGTTCTTGCGGCGTACCATAGATGATAGTCGGTTTGCTGACATCTACGGCAGAGACCTCGGGTACCACAGGCTTGACGACAGGGACAGATTCGGGAATCGGGGCACGCTCAACCAGCTGTCGCTTTTCTGAGTACGAAGGACCGTGACCATCAATGATGATGTCCTCTGTGTAGCCGGGACTCTTTCTGAACAGATTAAAAATCGTGACTCGGTAGTCTTTGTGCGTGTGTGTGAACGGGTTACGTGCCACCCAGATTTCTCGAAGATCGGGAATTCCGGTCAGGCGAGCGAGTTCCATCGGGTCTGTGAGATGGTTGTCGCGCAAGTCCAATCGCTCCAACGGATACAATTTCTCCACGCCAGCGAGAGATTGCAATCGGTTGGCGCGAAGGTTAAGTGATGTGATAGCGGGGAGCGGATGGCGCGTCAGAGAATGCAATGAGTCAATCATGCATTGCGAGAGGTTAAGAGCTCGCAACGCTGTGAGAGTAGCCACGCTCTCGGGAACCTGGCCGAAAAGATTGCAGGACAAGTCGAGTGAGAAGAGGGTATTGGAGAGGGGTGCGAGGCTGGTAGGGTTGATGGACGTCAAAGAGTTGTCGGTCAAACTCAAATGCCTCAAGAAGCGCCACTTCGATGCAGGCAGTATCCCTAGAGCAAGTAGGTTTCCTGAGCTGCCCCTGGTGTGGTGATGCCAAGAATCCGACAAACTCGAATGAGAGCTGCCCGAACCCGAACGTCTCATCCGCTGGGAGCTACGGGCTTGATTGGAGTGGTTCCTCGATCCCACGGGGCGAGTGGGAGACTTGCTAGATCGGTGCGCTTGCTTGCGCGGCGACGTGGCCATGTCGTCAGAATCATCCCGAGCGAGGTCTGGACGCTGACCGTCCGACAGGTTGCTATCATCGATGGCGTTCTCAATCGATGACATGGAACCGACACGGACGTCTCCCAGGCTGCTGCGGGGGTCAGGGGACGTGGCCGAGCGCTGGAGTTCGGGATGCGGCGTCGTCGGGCTTCTGCGAGGACTGGGTTGTGCCGTGGTCGAGGTGGGAGACGCCTGGGATTTTGACGTTCGGCGTCTGCGCTTATCCATGTCATCCATGACGATGTCGATCAGAATGTCGGCCGGATCCTCGATTCCCGCACGACGGAGAGTGAGTGACCGCAGTTGGTCCGCAAGACGATCCCAGCCAAAGAATTGTCTAAAGTCGATATCGCTCACCTCCAAAGACTGTAGGTTCTTGAACGCGTAGAGTGGTACGGCTGAATCGAAGGGAAACTCTTCGTAGCCGCGAATCAGACGAGCTCGCCAGTCAGGGGCCAGGTGCAAGCAAGGGATCTTGGTAAACGCCGAGTAGAGGTACTTCATATCGCTCTGCACGGCAAGCTTTTGTCGCTCCAGACGAGCCGACGAGATGCTTGCCCCGATGCCAAAGCTCGACCAGAAGGCAGACATGCCGGACATGACACTTCTCACGCTAGAAACCGAGTGTATGGACCCAACGTCAGACCCTCGGCTATTTGAGCGTCCAGTACTCCCAAGGAAAGAGACGTAGTTAGCCGAGGACGAGTTGTCGTGCAGGTTTTCGAGGCGAATCTTCATGGGGCCGACATCGATGCTCAGTTCTTCAAAGCGGGAGAGTAGGTAGAAGAGGTGGTGCGGCGTCAACGCCAGACGGGCGGATTTGACATTCTGGGTGGTGAAGTTGAGAGGGCCGAAGGAGAGCGCGGCGGCCAAGGAGCTCGAGCCGGACGTTGATGTGGACGGACGTTCGGGGAGGGGAGATGTGGGAGATGTGGGAATGTGTACAGAGTTTGTACTCTGTGTCGGTCGATGTCGGCTGGCGTTCTGTTGGCGTTGGAACTGCAAGGCATTGGCCAGTGCCTTCTCGTGCGTACGCACATAATTGGCAAGTTGCTAAGTCCAAGTCAGTAAACAGGATCGCCCCAGCGGGAAACAACGGTGAGCGCGTACCTTGATGAACAACTCCCCGTCTTCGGAATCCATCACATCAACAAAATCGCATTTCCAGCAAGTGTCGGATGTGGTGGTTGTAGAGTAAGTTGATGTGGGACCCGGTCAGGGAAGGGGCAAAATATGGCCAGAGAGCTCTATGAGAATCTATACAAGCTATAGTCGTGGGTTTGTCAGTTTGTTTCTCGTACTTTCGCAGACAGGACAATGCAACACAAAAAGCCAGTGCAGCGGTCCGGTGCCGATTGGACGTGATAAGGCACATCAGTGTAGCAGCAGAGCCCAAGCTTCGGATGGCATCGGGACACGCGAGTATCCAAAGAACGACCAGAGCGCCATCAAAGGACAGTCGTGTCAATGAAAGACGCTTCGCTCGCCGTCATCACCGCGACTATGCAGGCAGCCTCACGTCAGGGCTTCAATGGGGGTGCCAAAACAGACAGGCACGGGGACGGATGATGCCAAATAGCAAGACAGGCGGCATGGTGAAAGATAAAGGATGAAGTAGGGAACAGGAGAACGCGACGCGAGAAGAGCAAATGCCAGGAGGGAGTGATAGTAGCTCACCTTGAAAAGAGTATTACAGACAGGCCGCGGATGGCGCAGTCCAACAAGACACTCGAACTGGACAACGTCGGACGTGTTTGAACCGTGTTGTCGTCGACTTTGGTCGAGTCGAGTGAACGGTGACTGAGCTGCGTCCGAAGAACAACAAGGCAGCAAAGGAGCGACTTGAGGGCTCGATGCACAGACAGAGAGACGGAACGTCCTTTCTGATGCACCTTCCAACCCGCAGAAACAAAGCAAACCACGATCCAGAAGCCCGAGAGGGACGGAAAGGGAACACGAGGAAGAGGAACCCAAAATTGAAGCCGACGATGAGAGCAAAAACAACGGGAAGGGTCTCAAGCCGTGGCGGAGGGGCAGGCGTCCCCTAATAAAACCAGGACCCCGGCGGACGACCAGGATGCCGTGATGGAGAGGGGCCACAACACAAGAGCCACAGGATTCGTGGTGGGGGCCACCGCTGGGACCAGTGCGATCTTGGTGGTCCGGCTAGCGATGCAGAGGCATGGATGGCACTGGCGCCCGTGCAGTGGAGGCATGCAGCTGGACTCCGTTTTGCGAGGCCGTCTGTCTGTTGTCTGCGGTTCATCGGCAAAGCAGGTCACTTTCCACTGCTGCTGTTCTCCAGGCGTCATCGTGACACGACAATGGCAGTGTCGCGGCTCCGAGTGATGGTGTATCCTGACTGTTCAGTTGGACGCATGACCATGACTCCTTCTGGCTTGCGCCTTGCACCCAGTCCGAAGATAGGGCCACAGGGGCACGGGCTGATAAGCTGATAGGCTGGTGTGCAACATCGAGCAGGCGCCTGCCTAATACGACACATGCAGCACAGTGCGGCTAAGAATGTGCCGCCTCGTCATTGCAGGTGACTCGGCTCGGCTGGTCACCCGTCCGTATGTACAAATTGTATCTGTATGCACATACATAGATATTGTCTCGAGGCGTCCGATGCAGACACCTCGACTCGTCAATGAGCGAGTCCTCGGTCTGTCTCTGTGGACCTCGCTCCAATCTCGCGTGCGACAGCTCGGCCTCCTTGTAAATTTTCTCAGGGTCGCCTCACGGTGCTCGTACCTCGACAGGCTTGCAGCCTGTCGCAATCTCGCACTCACATCACAATCTGCCCACTCGTTGTCATGCAGCAGCCCGCTGCCCTCTTGACGCAATCTGCCATCCTGGTGCCATCCTGGTCCATAGCGCGCAATGTACATGAGGGGTCCCTGTCACCAGAGCCGCAGTTGGTGCAACTGTTCTGAGATTTTTTTCCACAAAGGCTGGAACATGCTCGAGTGGCATGCATGCGCAGAGAACTCCCTGCTCCAGGCGGCTGCAGCTCATCATTACAGACCGGTTAGCGTCCTGGCTGTTTCCTTGCCCCTGGTCAGCACGATCTTCCACCCTGTCGGCCAGAAGACCACTAATAAGTAGCCTGGGTTGTCCATAGCATACAAGCACTTGCACTGGTGCGAAATTATCGGTATTGAGTCCTCGATCAAAAGTCGCATCGCAATGTTGGTCGTGTTGAGTGACTCTCAAAATCGTCGCATCAGTATTCAAAAAGGCCTAGTCCGTTTCGAACTCAGCCATCGCAAGCCCTTGGAATTGCGATCGAGTCTCATTTCATATCAACTATGCGCGCGAGCGGCGGTTAAACGCCTAGGTCATTCACTAGCTTCGGCCTCTGCCAGGTTCCCTCTCCACCCTCTTAAGCCGGTCACTGGCGTAGTGCGGACCCAGATGGGCATATGGATGGATATCCTCATCGATGCTTGAGTTGTCGCGTTCGGCTCTCATCATAAACCATCGACAATGCCATCATGACAATGATCGTTAAGTGCAGGCTTCCTTGAGCTCCTCGTTAATATCGTATGGAGCAGATGGGCACTTGAGACAGCGAAACCGCACATGAATTACGACCCCTTGCTCAGAGACATCCAGAACCTAAACGACATGCGCCTGTCTGCAAATGCTCAGCTGGGATGGTAGCGACAGAGCTGACCCTGATCCAAGACACGCAGTCTCGTGGACCGCCACAGCATGCCAAGGGCACGCGATGAGTTCTGTATCACAGAGTGATACAATGTCTGTCACTTCCGCATTCCTCTCTTGGATCCTCAACGTGCATCAACACAAATTTAACAAGGCGCGCAAAAGCGAAAGACTAAGCGAGGGGGGAAAAGCAACACAAACGCACGATGAAGCTCAACAGCCTTGACCACCCGTGCGTTCTCATGGCAATGTCCCACTTTAGCATGATGTGCGTGGGGCCTGCACCATTGGCTAATCAAGAAGTTTCTTGGTTCGGTGCGACTATGGGATGAACCTCCCTACAAGCAAGCGTTTTTATCTGGTGGACTTCTTGAGCCGAGCATCCTCTGGCTGGGCGAGTTGGCATCAAATATGTTTCCACAGGCGTACAGCCATCTTGATCGACGACTACGACAACCGTTGATTATTTCGTATGCGAGTGGCACACGGATTTTTCAGGGCGCGGTGTCTCTTCGACAGACATTCATCCAAGCCAAGAGCCCCTCCGTCCTTGCACAGCGCAATGACCAGCTCGACGGCGCCATGCTGAGTTATGTCATGACTCCACCATGAACAAAGACCATCCCAGTCGTGATTGGAAGCTGCCTGTTATCCTGTGTGGGCACCCTCATACCCCGCTGGTGCTCGAGTGGGGGAGGAATGTTACCGTGACATTTCAACCACCACAGTGCCGCATCGCCAACCTCATGTTGCCTTTCTGGTAATATACGGATATCACGAACATATACCAGGACAGAGATCAGGTCACTCCTCACATATGTATCCCGTTGGGGATGCTTCGCGTTACCATTCTCGTCGCATGAAACTCGATCCGCTAACGTTTTGCTTTTTCCTCGAGTCAAGATCTCGCATTGCGTGGCCAGTGTTACAACTGCGGTATCATCTGAGCGATCATCAAAAGACGAAGACACATCTATTGGCTCTCATGGGGCGATCCGTGAATGCGGGAGACGATCGCGTCTTCTATCCCGCCTCTGTTATCTCGGTCATATTAGACCTGCACACAAGGTATCTACATGCATACTGGCAAAGTCGGGGTCACAATTTCCCCTAATCCTCATCGGTACTGGTTTCTGGACGATCGATTTCGCCAAGGTTGTCAACAGCCCCTTTGTGTGCGAAACGTGACGGCCGGCTCGAAACAGCCCTCGTGCGCCTCGCATCGTGGACCGGTATGCGCATATTCGACATTCTCGCAGTTGACACGGCGAAGGAATGCAACCCCATGCTCGCCAAGCCGAAAATGAGTTGAAAAATTTCCACCACGATCCAGCAGTCCTGGCTGTGGAGTCGGCAAGCGAGGATGGCACCACGATGCTGTAGATCCTGTCGGTTACAACAGCGTCTTGACGTGCCCGTGCAGTGGTTCCGGAGAGAAACGCCGCAAATCTCGTTGCGTCGAAAAATAGGACACGATTCTCTTCGGCAGGCATGGCACTGGACCCTGAACAAGATCGTCATAGGTGACTTGGGGGTCCACCTGTCTCCTTGGCTTCCTTCATCAACAACGGTGCACGCTTTGATGGCTGTGATGTGAGTGGGCGCTACGGGCGGCTCGTGCAGAAAACCCGCCTTCTGGTTGAGTATCTGATGAGCGCTCGTCCGAGCCGACCAGCCAACCAACCATCTCAATCAGACACACCTCGCGCGACTGAGGGAGCCACATGATCTTCCTCATCCAAAGTGTTGGGGAGGGGCAATGGCAGAAAAAAATCGACAGTGTGGTACCATGGAATTCTGATAACCCATGGTGAGACCGCGACTCGTCTCACTGCGACTCGTCTTCCTTGCTCACCGCTAGTCCTCGCAGCGCAACCGCGTCTGCTTTCGGTACGGCCGCTGCTGTGCCAGCTCGTGTGTGGGGTGAGAAATGGACGGCGATTGCTTCAGCGAGGAGTTGCAGGGCTCATGGCACAGGACTCATGGCGCAGGGTCTTCCTGTCTGATCTTCCGTGAGCCACTGCAGAGACCGAGGACCAACACTCATGCAGGCATGCCGTCGCTGCGCGCGTGAGACGAGCCTATCAGATCGACTGGTCATGTCTGACCTGCCTCGACGCACAACGCCCTGCAGCATCTCTCTGCGCGTTAGGACGAAGGGATGTATGAACGTGTGTGAGAGAATCAAATGATATCAAAAGTCTCAGACCGTCTTGCGGCTCGACCTGCAGTGCATGAGGGGATGGACATCTACACACGGCTTTGCCCGCATGAGCCTTGACCGCTGTCTTACTCGACCATCAGCGAATTCCGTGTGCTTCTGCGACTATCTGGTTCGCAAGCCTGGTTCTCGACATCGAGAGGTTCAGTCAGTGCGTCCCGCGCATAGTGCCTACATAGCTCGTGTTGTCACTACTGGGAACTGCACGCATCACTTGCAGGAGCGAGCCTCCTCGGTAGTTCGCAGAGGCGGTCTGAGCCATCTCAATGCCGCACCGTTCTGGAGAGGGGCACATTTTTCCTCAGATGGGCTAATTCGGGCATTGACAGACATGGCAGAACCCTGCTCTGCCACCAGCAGCCAAACTTTGGCGATTTCCACAATGCGGCTTGTACACCAACCGCTCGGTGTTGTGCGACTCGGTCGGGCGATATTATTCCAGTCTAGCACGCTGAGACTACTGCATGATGGCGGAACTTCTTTTAGCTTATCACGAGATGGGATGAAGGCTCTAGTCTCTGTCAAAGTATACATACCGCTTCTATGATGCTAACGATCTGGATCTGGTATCCATTTTCAACGATTTGAGCAGGGATTCCCCAGGCCCGTCATCGCTGGCGACGCTGTTGACGATGTGCTGAAAGAGGGGCGGGCTCGGATGCTGAAGCCTCCGCCTCTCATCCACGGTTTTGCTGTTCACGAACGGGTCTCTCGTGACCCTGTGTCGTATGTTAGAAAGAGTTTTTACCCGATAGACTTCTGCATGCGAAGTAATGATCGACGATCTGCGGGATTTTTATTAGAGTTTGAAACTTTAGAAAATGCGCTGCGCTAGGTGCATACATTGGCAGAATAACCTAGAAGCTAGGTAATTAACACCAGATAATGAAGAACGTAATTCTACAACTTGACATCGCAAAGCAGAAAATGCGGTGAAAGTCGAATCACTACAAAGAGGCATATGTACACGTGACGACAAACTGATTCGTTACGTTTGCTGCGGCAGACGCAGAAACGCGGTACCATTGGGATGTATGTATGGTATAGGGTAGTGTCTGCATTTTTGACCAACTGAACACATGGTAGAACTGCATTGTATATGTGATATCTGTGATGACAATGTTCTATACTGAGCTGGTACCCATCCAGAGCGTAATGGTCCCTAATTTTACAAAAGTGTACAAGTAATCATCAATCCCTGCTCCACAACTTGCTGTTTTAAATACCCGTGTCCTCTCATCGCATGGCTTACGTCTCCTTCACCGGCAAGAGTTTCTCCAGCGTCCGGAATCTGTCGTGGGCATAGCCGTTGGTCACGTCAATCTTGAGCGTATTGCCGTTCACATAGACCGTGCCGAACCCTCGGTCCGTCAGCGCTTTCAGGAAACCCGAGTTCAGCCGGGAGAAACCGCGCGCGAGGTGACGAAAGGGCATGGTCATCACGTTGTTCTTTATGTCGTTTTCGAGGATGGCCTTCTTGCGCTGCTCCTCCTGCTTTTCCGTTTCGATTCTCTTGAGCTTGGGGACGTACTCCTGGGGCAATGACAGTCGGGTCTTGAGAGACGCTTGGTCCAGAGGCGCGCGGAGGATGCGGGAGTGCATGAAGGGTAGCATTCCCTTCACCGTGACCTCAAGCTCCAGGTTCTGTGCTGCCGCACCCGTAGCTGCCGACGGCGCGGCTGCTGCTACCTTGGAAGCTACTGGCACCACTGCAGGCGTGGCGGCCTGTTCGAGGTTTCGAGGCATGATCCTGATACGCTTGATGACGCCCTTTGTACGCAGGACGGCCATTCCGCCAAAGTAAAAGAGGAAACAGTAGGCAAAGCACACCGGAACATGTGTCCAGTACGGCTGATCGGGAAGCGGTGTGAACACGACCGACGGCCCAGTGAGCAGCGTCCACCCCAGCAGCGTGAACCCCGTGGCCCAGCAGCCCGTATAGAACCAGAAGTGAGAAGGTCCCTCGTAAAGCACCATGGGAGAGGTTCTCTGCGCCAGGGTCTTTAGCAGGGCGTACGGCGTCTCTCGTGCGGCGGGCACATGGCTAGAGGCGGCGGATTTGGCGGCGACAGTGGGAGTCCGCGGGGGAGGTCTCGCGGCTGGCGATCGGGCGGCGCGTAGGCATGGGGAGGTTTTGAGCGTTCGTAGTTGTGATGGGCGAGGTGGAGAGAGGATCGTTCGGGAAGCGAGCCATGAGCGGAGACCGGGAGCTAGAAAGCCCCTTGGCAGACAGTGTGCCATGAGGACGACGTTGAGTGCAGTGCTGGCTGGAATTCGGCGCTGATCGTCAACAGACGGTGGTTCAATCACAGGTTGTCGTGATGCGCCCAACTTTTTGGTGGAGCCAACGAGGTTCTGACGGTCCCTTTGTCACGAGCTTTGATTGCATTTTTTGCAAGATTTATAATATACAATTACGCTAGACTCTGTCACCAAGGAAGGATGGCCGAGTGGTTATGGCGCTGTGTTCAGGTTTCAAGAGAACTTGTAACGATCTTCGCAGTTTCGAAAGAAGCGTGGGTTCGAATCCCACTCCTTTCAAAGAATTTTTGCCATCGGACGCCCCTGTGAAGAGTTGTTTATTCTTCTCAATCAGGCGCCTCATCTTTGCCTGGCTTTACAGATTGCTCTATGAGTTTGTTCTTATTTTGCCAGGTCGATTGCTGGATACGAAAGTAATTCGCTCCGTGCAGGCGGCTTTAGGACAAATCTTATTCGGCGCGACTGCGGCGCGACCGTCTGAAAGGTCTGACATTAAAACTGGGGACACCAGCTCACCTGTTCTCACGCGCTGTTAACGCACACAATTTTGTCATGACATTCCGATCGGACCCTTTCGGTGGTCTGTGCACTAATTTCTGTACGGCCCAGCCCAACAAATGTCGAGAAAGCTCTCACATCGAGACATCAGCCCTCGATTCAACCCCTCGACCCTCTCATTCCTCATCACTTGAGCGCGCCTTCGAGCTTCCAATGGCGTCACTCGCGGCAGCATGCCGCAACTCTGCTCGTCTGGCCCGTGGGCACAGCGTGGTGCGCGGTAGGCTCCCCCCCAACACCCCTGGACGCCTGCATCTTGACTGATCGACCATCTTGGGTACAGGCTTTAGCACGACCACACGGAGCCTCGCGGCGCAAAACTTCACCATGCCTGCGCTCTCCCCTACCATGACCGAGGGCAAGATCGCCAACTGGAATGTCAAGGAGGGCGACAACTTCAGCGCCGGCGACGTGCTCCTCGAAATCGAGACCGACAAGGCGACCATGGACGTGGAGGCACAGGAGGACGGCATCATGATGAAGATTATGTCGGCAGCCGGCAGCGAGGCTGTCCAGGTCGGCTCCAGGATCGCCGTGGTCGCTGAGGCCGGTGACGATATCAGCGCCCTCGAGCTGCCCGCGGATGAGTCGCCCAAGCAGGCTGCGCCCGCGAGCAAGGAGGAGAGCAAGCCCGCAACCGAGAGCAAGTCCGAGTCTGAATCGCAAAAGTCCGAAGCCAAGTCGACGGCGGGAAGCGGCACCTACGAGCACAAGCACCCTCTGATGCCTTCGGTCGAGCACCTTATCAAATCACACGGCGTGAGCGAGGGTGATCTGAGCAAGATCAAGCCCACGGGCCCTGGCGGCAGGCTACTGAAGGGCGACGTTCTCGCCTTCCTTGGTGCCATCAAGCAGGAGACCCCGGCTGCCTTGTCCTCTCTTTGGGACAAGCTGTCCCACCTCGACCTCAGCAACATTAAGGTGGCTGAGAAGAAGCCCGCCCCGGAGAAGAAGGCCGAGCCCGTCGTTGAGAAGGAGGAGGAGAAGCTGCCCCAGCTCTTGGAGCTGAACGTGCCCGTTTCTCTGGCCAAGGTGGTCGAGACCCAGCAAAAGATCCAGAAGACCCTCGGCGTCTTCCTGCCACTGTCGACGTTCATCAGCCGGGCGGCCGAGGTGGCAAACGACGATCTCCCTCTCCCTGCTCGCGCACCAACCTCAGACGAGCTCTTCGACCAGGTTCTCGGGCTCGACAAGATCAAGGCTGTCAAGGGATCCCGCGGCGTCTACCTGCCCCAGATCAGCGCGGTTCCCCCGACATCTATGCTCGCGCCTCCCACAGCCCGCCCGTCAGCCGACATTATCGACATTCTCTCCGCACCAGCTCAAAAACCCAAGAAGGCGCCGGTCGTTCCAGTCGTGCCCGGCCTCTCCAACAGCGACAATGTTTTCAGTTTGGTAGTGTCACAGGGAGAGGAGAAGCGTGCGCAGGTCTTCCTTGAGCGATGCAAGGCCATCCTGGAGCAGGAACCGGGAAGGTTGGTACTGTAAAAAGTCGGTGCCACCCTTTTGTACTCATAAATTCTATTTGTTAGACTAGGTTCATATTCTATTATCAAACGATCATGTCTCACATACGCTTCACCTGTCCAGTCTGGCTACCTCCTGCGTTGAACCATGGCTAAAGGTTGGATGTAGAGTCGCTGGGCGCCCCCAGTGCTCCCTCTTATCATAGCCATACATGTCATGGCCACATCCCTGCTTACGAACGACATGAAGCATGGATATCAATTGCGTATTTAGGCACGACATGCCATCGGACCAGGGCGGATGGTGCCGCAAGCAAGCAACCTCCTTGCGACACATATATGCACACGATTTGTCAGGACGTTTCCCCGACCTCTTGACCGGTCAAGCCCATCCAGGCGCAGAGCGTCACAGAATCGCAGTCTCATTGGCGCTGAGCCAAATACTTTACAGCCTTTTCCCGGCATGGGTGTGCTAATACTGCAAGCCAACTACATTGGGCCACACAATACGTAGCAGAGTCACATACTCGTGGGTGTAGAGTGCGAGGGCTAGAATCGCGTGTCAGCAATTGTGCACTATAGGTTCGCCGCCCTGCATTCTCTGCATTCATGCTGTGCTACCATGCCAGTCCCTTCATTGCGCCGTACTTCTCGAGCAGTCTGTCGCAAACATGGGGCGAGTTGTCGCCGACGGCGAACACGACTGAGAAACTGCCTAAGATTGTCGGTCCCTGAAGCACTTGCTTTCAAGTTCGGGAATTATTTGAGGTCAAAAAAAAAAAAAAAAAATCCGCTGCAATGATTCGATTAAAGATCAAGTTTTCTTTCAAATTCGTCGTGAAGAACAAAAAGACGTCTTCAGTCGTCACCGCCACCTCGACACCCCTCCCTCCCTCCCTGTACTTACATACCTACGTACATCGACGCTGCACGCCTCTGCGTCCAGCACACCTAAGAGCGACATGGCTACCACCCTCACAGGATGCATCGACAACGAAATCGTCGTCAGGATGCAACACACTGCATGGCCGGCCGGAGCTACTGGTCGGTGTGCAGTTCTCGACCATAATAACAGTAGCGGCCATAGCCTGAGGACGAAGCATTTGCCCAAGGAAACTGGTATCCTCCAAGATCCTCCTACATCCCCGAACACAGGAATAAGGGCTTAAAAAAGGATGCAAGAGTGATTTATCTGCTAACAATCAGAAATGGCCTGGCAAAATTCGCCATTCGATGGTAGGGAGAAGAGGGGGAATAGTTATTATCGCTCTCCGAGAGGCGGCCCAACGCGCCCCCCCTCCCCTTCTGCAAAGTACCTTTCTTCCAACGATGTATAGGAGACCCCTCATGTGATCGGCTCAGAAATCCGGTCTTTTGTCTTCATGGAATGACCTGTCATTCCACTGACGCTCATCCCTTTAAACTACTCCGAGACGTTCTTCGTATCTGTTTAACATACGTCCCGCCGCCGCCTGTCCAAGGAGCCTCAACTTTATGCATACAAATCGATCGAAATCCCTGCTTTTACTGCTGGCTCCCGCAGGCTACATATGACTGATCACATTTCTGCGCGTCGCTGAATCCGAGAACAACGACAAGACAGTGCGCCTCACATACCTGGGGGTGAATCTTCAACGCTCATCCCTATCGTTCGCCAGGGGCTCTGGTCTGGGATCAGACCCTTAGCTTTGCGGCCCATCATCCTGTATCTGTGATCTCATTGACGCATAAACAGTCTCGTCTCCATCGGCAGCGGCAAGTAATTTCAGCATGACTCGTCCAAAGGTGCCGGACGAACAGAGACAACGCATCGCGCACGCTTGTAATACATGCAAACGACGGAAACAGAAAGTCAGTATAACGCCACCATATAATTCAACATATATGTGAAAGGCTCATGAGAGTCATTCCGGCTACTGTATCTGATTCTTCTTGCTGATGCTGGTTTGCCTGATACAGTGCGACGGGCAGGCTCCGTGCTACTCCTGCATGAAGAGGAAATCCACATGCCACTACTCGCCTTACAGGCCCCAGAGACCTGCGGCTCCGCGACTCGAACTGTACGTCCGAAAGAGAGCTAGTGTTCGATCGCACAGTCCCATCAAGTTCACCCCGGTGGCGCCAAAGGTGATGCCTGTGAGGATGCAGCCGGACAATCAGCCACTGCCCGGCGCGGAATGGCCTGACGCGAGCTGGAACGCGGAACTTCTCAATCCATCAGCAAATCTTAAGGCCGGGTTGCTGCCATCTTCCTGGTCCCTGACCTCTAACGAACCGATGTCCAGTCCGCTGATCGAACCGCCGACGGATCCTCACAGGTGCTCTCGAGTTGCGGGGCGGTTGCTGAAGGATGCCACAGGCCGATGCTGTAGGTCAGCGTACTCAAGTCAAAGCTGAAGCTACTAAGAATTTCAGGTTTCATTGGCGAATCTTCTCCTCTGGCCTTTCTGGGTGCCATCCGAACAGTGATGAAAGCTTCCGGAAGGTCGGACTTTACTCAGGATCCTCGTCAAGATGAGCTACTCGATAATCCGATCAAGCCACAAGCCTCTGAAAAACCTCGAGCGAGACCCATGAGCAGAGGGGCTGCCAAAGATGCCATAGAATCTTTTTTTCTGCATGTAGGTGCCCGAAACGTGTTTTCTCCTGGGGATTTTGCTAAGAAAGAGAGGATAGACCAGCGGCATTATATACTCTGTCGACCGTAAATCGTCACACGTGTATTTAGAGGCGTGTTCTTCTCGGGGAAGAGACAGCTCACGTCGGGATCGTTGCATTTCCTTGCTCATTCTAGCTACTGGGTTGACCTTGAACTCCACCGAGCTACATGAGATTGATGAGAAGGATCGCAGCGATGCTGTCTTTGCCATCGAGCAGCAGTCTATACGTCCATACCAAGAGGCTAGTCAAATTCTTGAAGGTTTCACTGCGCCGGGTGCAACTGTTTTATGGGCGGTTGGGGCGATTGCGCTCCAGGTCGTGTATCAGCTGTGTCAAGGGCAGCGGAACGCTGCCGCAGACTGCCTTGGTGAGAAGTAAAGACTACCCAAGGCTGAGGATTGTATCTGACAATAAAGTATAGGCCGAGCCGTACAAGCTGCGTACCAAATGGGGCTGCATTGTACTCAAAGGTTTGCGTCACAATTCGATAATGAGGAGGTTCAACTGCGGCAGCGTGTATGGTCTGAGCTAATAGTCCTTGATGCGTTCCTGGCATCATATCATGGGCAAAAGGTGAGGATCAATCGAGAAAGCTATGCCAAGGCACGAGAAATAGACGCGAGACAAACGGACGCAGTAGAGGCGAGCATATCGCTCGGCCAGGTCCTCAAGGAGCTGCATCGCCATCCAGAACACGAGAGGGTCGTCTGTCAACAAGCATCATCGGATCCAGTCGTGCCGGGTACCAGAGAAGGTAGCTGGCAACGACAGACTCCGAAGAAATCTGATGATCTCGACATTAGAGAACGCACAGCTGGTATGTATGCAGCCCTCATACAAGAACATGCCACTATACTGGCGACATCACGATCGCTTTTAACTAGCTTCTCTCGTCGATTTTGCGTCTCGGAAGATCCGCTTGATCAAGCATCACCTGATCCATGGGATCAAGAGGCTGCGATTTGTGTTGAAGCTGCGCTCAGATCCGTGGAGATATTGCACACCACCAGCGAGAGCAAAGTTCTCCAAGGAAGGAATCCGTTCACGCTGTAAGTACCCCATGACTCAGGCAGAGAAACTGGTTCAGTCCTCACATAGGTGGCCTCTAGATACTATCTATTCTCAGCACTGCTTATTGCTCTGTTCAGCGAGCCCTCTGTTCATTCAGCGGTTCCCAACTCGCTTGATTTGATGGCTCAAGGCATGTCGACAATGAGTTGCTGGGCACGTCAAGACACCCAAGCAGCGAGGTACCTCGAAATTCTATCATATTTGAAAGCAGCGTTGAAGATGCCGCGGACAAAGCCGTCTTCCTCAGCCGATTCTTTCTACGCTCTGCCAATCACCAGGACCAACAGTCTTCCCATGTCGTCGGTTGGTAGTGGATCGGCGATCATGAGTGCAATAAACGACCTAGAGTGCGAGGCCGCATTGCTTCAGCCGTGCTTGGAATCATTTGCTTCCCCCCTAATTCATCAGGAGAACCCGGAACAGAAAGTGAATCGGTTCAACAGGGACATAGACGGTCGAAGACGAACGCACGACGGATCCGTCTTTTCAGCTCATGCAGACACTGTGCAATTCTCAATATCGATGCCATCCGTTCCACTGGAACAAAGTCGCAGCCCAGTGCTGCCATTATCACTGGAGAGTCCTATCATGCTCGATCATGCCTTGCAGGGCAACTGCGAGGCTTCCTTGGGCGGTAACGTGATGCAAGACGGGTTTGCTGGGGATCAGATGCATACTTCGATGACAGGCGGTATTCCCGGCTTTCCTTTAAAGCAAGCTGATCCGTACTTTTTGGCTTCTGGCGATACTTCAATGCCGTATTACTGAGATTTATGTATGTACTACGTCTATCTTGGGGATAAAGGGACGAGGGGGTGAGGAGGTGTGGGTGAACAGGATACCCCAGATGGACAGAAGCTGATGCTGGAATATGTTTTTGTAGATTTGTTTAGATGTGAATTGTTTGCACAGCCTGACCGCTTAAGAATCGCCCATCACCACGACGATGGACCAAACTTTGTGCCCTCCTGCACATGATCCCGCACCGCTGTGCCCTGCATATCCATTGTTGTCTCAACAACATTGTTCCCCCACCAGTCCGGCGCCCCGATCCCTTGCATCGTAAAGGCAAAGAAGATAAACAACGTGGCGAGGGCCAGCCCCAGATCCAGGCCGTTGGAGGTCATGTAGTTGAGCCTGCTCCACCAGGCGTAGTACCGCCTCTTGATCCAGAACTGGAAGACCCAGCCCACGATGCCCCAGGACAGGTAGTTGAGCGGGGTGGCGGGGGGAATGGCGCCGCCGCCGCCGAAGATGAGGGGAGCCATGAGCCAGCGGACGGGGGATTTGGGCCAGCGCTTGATGGCAAAGTAGATGATGACGGGGATGATGGCGCCGATGGGGAAGAAGATGAAGAGGGCGGAGTAGATTTGGCCGGGAGAGAACATGCGGGCGGGGCCGATAAGGCCCCAGATGACGGAGGCTGTCCGTTTGGTTAGTACCGAGTGGTATGAAATGCAGATAGCATATCTGCTTGACTGACAGAAGGCGGAAGAGGCAGATGCGATGTCTGAGAGAAAGAGAGCGACTTACCAGCGAAAAAGACGTGCCCGCCAGGACACGTGAACCTATTCTCCTGGTGATCCTCGCACACGTTAGGGATGTACTTGAGGGCCAAGTTGAGGACGAAGATCTGGATGAAGCAGGAGAAGGTTGTGGCGACGACCTGGGCCATGAACATGGTCCGAGGTGGGATCTTCATGTAGTGCCCAAACTTGAGGTCTGATACAAAGTTAAGCGCCTGCGACATGGTGATAAAGCCGAACGTTTTGAAGCTGGATAGCTATGTTAGTACCGTAAAAAGAAAAGTCGATCAAGATAGTCAGAACGGGTTAGTGTATTGGTAAATGGGAGACTTACATCATGAGGGCTAGGGGGCGGCCGGGCTGGATGTAACCCATCACAAACTCAGTCAGGACGTTGAGGCCCAGCCTGTTTGCCGTCACGGCCTCGATGATCCCGACGGGCAAGGAAAAGGTGAAGGAGATGGCGACAGATAGCAGAAAGGCCCACCAGGTGAGGTTCGTCTGGTACTGCGTGACCGTGTACAGGGCGAGGCACATGACCTGTGGAATGTGTGAGCTGCAAGTCACACTCCTGATATCCGAGTGGAATGCAAAGGAAAAGGGGGCTGATGAAGGCTTACGAGAGAAAAGAGCGACATGTACCACCACGTCGGTGCTTCTTTGTACTTGCGCATTAGTTTCATGTGAATGTCTGGCTTCTCAGATGAGCTGTTGCGGTACTGCTTCCAGATCTGGCTTCCGTTGTGGAGGTATGTGTACATGATGAGGGATGAGATTGCGGCAAAGGATGTTCCGTAGGAGAGAGCAAATGTGGTGCTTTTGAGGGTCAGCTTTTCGTTTCTTAATCCTTTCGTATTTCTTTCCCGTCCTGAACTTTTGCAGAGTATTCTTACCTGATATACAAGGGCGAGTAGTTCTTGTACGCTTCCTCGTCCAGAGTGAGGTCAGGGGTCAGAATACGTGTGGTGTTGTAGCGAGCCCCCGTGTTGTCGTAGGTGTGGGTGTCGGAGATGGGAAGATACTGAGCACCCCACGCGCCAAAGTAGTGCAGCAACGAAGTGCTCATCATGTAGAACGTCACAACGCCGATCGTGATATTGGCAATGGCGTGCCTTTAATGAATGTTAGCAGAAATTCTGTGGTTCGGAAACTGTGCAATAGAAGACAGGGTAACACTGACCAAGGAGGAACAAGTGGTGAGCCAATATACCCCGTGATTTGGGCCCAGTCGAATGTGATGGGAAAGAATGACAATCCAGTGAGCCCACCAAAGAGCTGGTTGACGACAGGGCTCTGCGGAAAGATCCACGTCATGAAGGAAAAGACGCTGAGGCACTGAGCCAGGTAGCCCGGGATAAAGTAGTAGAAAAATGAGAGGACAGTGACGAGGGCGAACCATCTGTAGCGAGGCATAGTGCCGCCCAGCACGCTGGGGTCTTTATGCTCATGTTTCTCGTACATGGAATTCATCAGAGCGCAGGCCACCAAGTTGCCGGGCCAGATAAGAGCAGCAGGGTACACTTTCAACAGTTTATCAGCGGCCAGTTTCCAAAAGAAAAAGTGACATACACTGAAAAGGGGGAACCGAGGAGCTCGCCGTACCTAGAAACTTGCGCATCATGCCGGCAATGCCATAGCCGAGAGACTGCGTCGTAACGGCGAGCAGTAGCTGGAAGACAAGACCAAAATCCTGCTTGTAGAAGATGAGCTGCGCCAGGATAATGTCGGTGGCGTAGGCGACGGAAAAGGAGACGCTGGCCATGACGGCGATGATGGAGTGCTCCTTGACGTTGAACGGTCCGGGGTTCAGGGTCCAGCTGAGGCCGAAGGTGTGGAATCGGCGGGTGGGCATGACGGCCGCCCAGCCGTGCCCGAGGGGCCAGGCGACGATCTGGGCGATGAGGGGCCCGATGGAGATGGAGGGCTGGCGCAGGGAGAAGAGGGTGTTCATGGAGGCGCCGAGGACAGTGAGGGAGAGGCCGATGGTCCAGGCGCGGATGGTGTTGCAGGGCACGTCCTCGTCGTAGTTGCGCACGGCGGCGCGCACCTCTGGGTAGGGTGAGTCCTCTTCCTCCTCGTCGTCGTCTTCTGCCGCGGGTTTTGCAGCCTCATCGTCTTCACTGTCGCTGTGGCCAAGATGGTACTCATCTCTGGTGCGCCCCCTCATCTCAAAGGCGTCTGGGATGCCAGGCTCTTCCATCAGGCGGTGGTGCTCGGAGGCATCCCCGTCATCCTCGAGCATATCGTGGAACCGCCTGCCTAGGTCGTCTGCTCCAAGAGGCTTCCTGAGATGGGGAGAGTCTTCACTCAGGGACGGTCGAGAGCCAGAAGCGGTGGCCCCTGTTAGGAGACCCCCCTGGTCGGTGTCGTCCCTGCTCGTCCTCATGTTGCCGTGCAGCTAGTGAAACGCAAAGTTGTGACGAGGCAATGGCGAGATGTGCCTTATTGCGGCTGTATGACAAGGTGTTGTCGTGAGAGTCTCCTTCAGGATCTCATTGCGCCAGGCGAGTAGTTGGGATTTTGGTGCTTTGGAAAAATGGTGGGATGCTCGTGCAGTGAACCCACACGAAGACGATGATCCTTTCTATCGGTGCAGAATCCCAGGTGAATAAAGTTCAAGCAAAAGAGGATGAATTGAGGACGCAAGAGACTCGACACGTCTCACTCACTCTCCCTGGTCACCACGGCTGAGCTGGGCTGAGCTGAGGGTCGCGACGAAGGGTCCCTCCTCGAATATGGGTCGGTCCCTGGCCGGTGCCTGCGGGAGCTTGAAATAGCGGGTGAGACAGCCTGTGACGCCTGCTGCAGGCAGTGACGCTAGTCCCTTTTGAGAGACCTGTCGCGAGTCCCAAAATGTCGTTAAATGTAGGGGAAGAAGAATGCAAAGGAGCGCAGGATATCAAGTATTGAGCAAGTTTTCGAATTATTCTTGAACTTATTTACCAAGAAACACCAGGAACCCTCACGGTCATTGCTTTGAGAGAGGGGCTCAGCTTGAAGCTTGATGGTATTGAAAGCCCAAAAGAGTTTAGTGCCTCCTGTCTCAACGACGTCTGACAAAAAGGATGGCGCTAACCCCTTTTAGGTCTCTCGGGTTGAACGCCTCAGGCTGCAAGCTCATCTTGCTTCAAATGAGAAGATATCATCTCATCAGGGCCCAGCGTTCAGCTCGTACTTTGCATTCGCCGAGCTCCACACAGCCAGAGATCGGAATGGAATTATTATGCGTCGTGTTGTAGTCACCGGTCTCGGAGCCGTCACACCTCTCGGCGTTGGCGTTCGCCAAACCTGGACACGACTCCTCGCTGGAGAGTCTGGCATCACGAGTACCGCTGACCTCGAGCCAAGGGCACGATGGGGTGAGCTGACGAGCACGGTCGCTGCCAGAGTTCCTACGGGGCATGGCGATGGGCTGTGGAGGCCGGACGACTGGCTGAGCACGTCGGACCAGCGACGCATGTCCACGTTCACGCAGTACGCCGTGGCAGCCAGCACCATGGCTCTCCAAGACGCAGGCTGGGCGCCGCAGAGCGAGCAAGGACTCGAGAACACGGGTGTCTGTCTGGGCAGCGGCATTGGCAATCTCCATGAGATCTACGAGACGAGCCTGGCGCACAATGAAGGGGTCGGTAGTAGATTGTACCATTCACAACTTGGAAAAGGCCGCAGAAAAGACTGACATGATGGGTCCAGGGCTACAAGAAAGTCTCGCCTCTGTTCGTGCCCAAGATCTTGCTCAACATGGCGGCCGGGCACATTGCCATGAAATACGGCTTTCAAGGCCCCAACCACGCGGCCACAACCGCCTGCACGACCGGGGCTCACTCGATCGGCGACGCCTCACGCTTCATCGCCCTCGGTGACGCCGACGTCATGGTCGCAGGCGGCGCCGAGGCATGCATCCACCCCCTCACCTTTGCCGGCTTTGGCAGGGCCAGATCGCTCTCCACGGCCTACAACCACGACCCAGCGTCGAGCTGCCGACCCTTCGACGCGGGCCGTGACGGTTTCGTCGTAGGCGAGGGCTCTGCCGTCCTCGTCCTGGAAGAGCTGGAGCACGCAAAGGCCCGAGGCGCGAGGATCTATGCCGAGCTACGCGGATATGGTTGCAGCGGTGATGCCCACCACATGACGGCGCCCAAGGAGGATGGGCGCGGGGCATTTCTGGCGATGAAGAGAGCTCTCCAGAGCGGTAGCCTCCGGCCGTCCGAGGTGGATTACATCAACGCACATGCCACTGGCACGGCTGTGGGCGATGCCGCGGAGGCGTCGGCCATCGCGCGGCTCATGCTGGGCGAGGGAGGGCGCGAGAGGGCATCGCAGGTGATTGTGAGCAGCACGAAAGGATCCATCGGCCATCTGCTAGGCGCGGCCGGGGCTGTTGAGGCGCTCTTCAGCGTGCTGGCCCTTCACGAGGTAAGCTGTTCAGGTTGAGAACTTGTCATCCTGACGTCAGGGTCCATCACGAGTGAGAGCTGTGCTGACACCCCTACAGGGCGTGGTGCCTGCCACGAAGAACTTGGAAAAGCCCAATGTGGGCGTAGACCTGGATTTCGTTCCGCAGACGTCTCGGGAACAGGCTGTGAACGTGGCGATCACAAATAGCTTTGGGTTTGGGGGGACCAACAGCTGCTTGGCATTCAGCAAGCTCAAATAAGATGGAGTGAATGTTGAGCCAAAGTGTATAGAATGTAACACCACCTAATTGGGAAAGAAAGACTGTTGAACAGTTCCTTGTTTGCTTTCGCTGCACTGAGCGTGAGTATGAGCGAGAGTCAGATATGGACGTTCGACGAGGTCAATCCAGGGTCCAGCATAACCCTAACCCTACGATACCCCTGGCTGCGCTGCTGGGTGGGGCGCGAGAAACGCGGCGCGCCCGTCTCGAGAGAGACGCTAAAATGGAAAGTGACTTTTTGAGCCAAACTGAAAATGCATGCTGTCATGAGTCTGCCCATGACGTGAAGACCTTCTCACCAATCCTCCCATCCGGCCCCCCTCCGCGTCGAGTACCAATCCACAGCACTGTTTTCATTGCGGCTGAGCTGTATATCGGGATTGTGACAGAACAAGGTCTTCTACTACGCCGCCAGTCGACTGTTGGAGACGTCAGCTCTGCCCTCCCTGTCTCTCTCTGCCTCTTTTCCCTCTCTCTCGACACACACCAAAAGACCCCCAAAATCATGGCTTGCGACAGCTGCAAACTGCGAACGGCTCGCCTCCTCTTCCGATCCGCCCTCCGTCCGACACCCTCCTCCTCGAGCACCTCGACATCACGCGCCACCCATGCCCTGTTCGCACTCGAGCTCCGACACGCCCAAGGCGCATCAGCAGCAGCGTCGTCCACCCGCTCCTTCAGCTCTTCGCAGGCGAGGCTAAACCTCCTCAAGAGCATCACCGACTCGGTCAAGGCGCCGTACGGTGTTCTCGCCGCCACCCAGAACCTCTACAAGGCCTGTGCCGCGCCGGCCGACTACAAGATCACCGAGGAGGAGCGCAAGAACGACACCGTGGTGAAGAGGGAGGATGGCGAGGAGGTGGGCACCGCCATCGCGCCCGACAATGTCTGGCACAGCAGTATGCTTATCCCCTACTTCCTTTCTTTGTCCCGACTCATTGTGTCTGGACGTATCACTGACCAAGAAACCCTTCCAGACTTTAAGCTCCCCGCGACCTTCAGCACCTGGTCCCACGTCACCATGCTCCACCTCTACCTCATCAACGCCCGCGTCCGCTGCTTCGACAAGGAAAAGTTTCACGACTGGCAGCAGCAGCTTGTCGACCACTTCTTCTTCGAGGCCGAGAAGAAGATGCACGTCAACCACGGCATCACCTCCTCCGCCCTGCGCCAGCGCTACCTCAAGGACATATTCGTCCAGTGGCGCGGCCTGCTCCTCGCGTACGACGAGGGCGTCATCAAGGGCGACGCCGTCCTCGCGAGCGCCGTGTGGCGGAACCTGTTCAAGGGCGACCCGGAGGTCGACCCCCGCGCGCTGGTGGCGATCGTCGGGTGGCTGCGCAGCGGGCTGCGGGACCTCGAGATGCTGAGGGACGATGATGTCGCGACAAAAGGAAGAGATGTGCTGGAGAGGGATGTCAACATGTTCTGGAAGGGCTTGGAGGGCCCCTTCAGTCAGGAGGTCGCGGGCGCTGCTGAGCTGGTGATGGACGGTGAGCGCACGGGGATGGCGGAGGAGAAGGAGGGCGAGGACTCGGCTGCGCAGGAGGCGGCACGCAGGAGAGCGGCGGCCAAGAAGGCGTCTTCGGCTTGAGCAAAGGGGACTTGGGAATCAAGCACTGTACTCGAACCCTGGTCTGCTCTCGCTCTATTTTGTATACTAAACCCGACCCATCTAGATCTGGGGCATGGGAATCTTAGCATATTGGCGGGAAGACTCTTGTCACCATAGTGTATATCTGATATTAATTTTTTTTTTGCCCTTTTCTCCATCCCCATCACGTATCCCTCTCCCACATCTGAAACTCATAAGGCGTCCCCGCCTCCTCATGCCTCCCCTCCGCAACCTCCCTCGCCTCCCCCGTCCACGCCGCCAACTCCTCGGCCCCCTTCCTCACCCACTGCGACCCCTCCCCATCGATCCGCGAAAAGAACGTGTCGCACTCAAACTCCTTTTCGATCCTCGTCATCAGCACTCTCCTCGCCGCCGGCAGCGCGAGCGCGGCGTCGTAGATCTGCGCCCCGCCGATCACGAAAACGCGGCTGACGGGTGCCTCGTGGGCGGCGGCGACCTCGAGCGCTTTCTCCAGCGACGAGACCCGGATAGGCTCCGTGATGGGCTGTTGCTGCGAGAGAGGGGGAGGTGAAGCGGCGGCAGAACGGGTGATGATGATGTTGAGACGATCCTTGAGGGGACGGAATTTTGGGGGAATCGAGTCCCATGTTTTGCGGCCCATGATGACCGCGTTGACGGCGCCGCTAGGGGCCTAGATTCATGTTCCTGTCAGTTCTTGTTCGATAAATCCTCTTTGTTCTATTGAAGCTCTCGCCAGTGGAGGTTCCGATCTCACCTCAGGAGCCACTCGCGTCGTGACGCGTGCAAAGTACTTCATTTCGTTGCGCAGACCGGACCACGGCATCGTGCCGTTGAGGCCTATGCCCATCGACCGCGTCGCTGCGACGATCAGCGTCATCTCGAGTGACTGCATGGTTCTGGATCTGTGATTTAACGTGCAAAACTGCCCGTCTTGAGCGTTGCTGTTTGTAGGACCGTTCGCGTGATATTTGAAGTGCGGGATGGTGGTGACGTTGAGGTCTCACTCTTCCCAAGTGTGGATAATGAATCGAGTCACCATCGTCACCACTACCACCGACGCCTGGCAGTGCCAGTTCGATCATCACGTCGAAGTTGACAGATTGCCACGATCCATTTGCTTTATTAATGACCCTGGAAAAAAAAAGATATGTTGTATTGTCTTTGCGAATCTCGTGCATGTTGAGCATAAATCTCCAAAAACTCTCGACTATCGCAATACAATCCTCAAGGAAAGCGAATATCGTGGCTCGCAACACCAAAACTCCCGGCAAAGAAAATTATGCCAGCTCGACAGAAATAACAGTGCCCCATCTCTCTCTCCCCCCCGCGTCTACAGCTCTACAACTTCCCCTGTGCTAATGCTGTTTCCTGTTTATACGTTGTCTTTTTGTGCACAGTTGTACGCTCCAGGCAAACAACGACGGAAATGCACTCATCAATCAATACCCTGGGAAATTGGCCCTCAGTAGCGAGAAGGGCTGACTCCTCCTCGGCTATCTGCATTGCGGTCCTGGCTCTGGTTGAATGGGCCCATCCCTTGTAGCTCTTCGATATCTCTCATCGTTGCGTTGAACACGGCCGAGACACGAGACAGCGCCTGGTTGCGGTTCCACTCGTGTCTCGTGCGCCAGATCTCGTCCATCAGATCGCGATTGATCTGCTCCAGCTGCTCAACGGTACAGCCCGAAGTGAGATTGGTAATGTCTGCCAGTAGCGTAGACACACCTCCATCTACAGAATACGGCTGCGACGCCGATGACCCAGAGTTGCGCATCGGGCTTGCGTCGTCCTGAGGCGTGTCGTTGAGGATGTTGCTCATCCCGTGTGGCTTGGGGTTTCCAGATCCGCCCGATGATCGGTTGTTTTGCGAGGAGCTCGGACTGCTGAACATGGTGGAGATCTGATGAGAGTTTCCGTGATCGCGCTGCAAGGCATGAGTCTGCGAGTGGAGCCATGGCTCTTCGTTCAACGGCAAGGTGTCGGGGATATCCGCATCGTTATCCTGTTCTCCCGATCCTTGTTCAGCATGATTGCCATTCGATGTCCACTGTGAGGAGCGGTTTGATGACGGATCTGATGCTTTGGCGACCGATGCATCATGACTGACCAGAGACCCTGCAGCACCTTCGCCAGTTGCGTCCTGAGTCTTTGACGGGGGAGCCATGTCGGACGCGCGAGTGGCCTGAGTATCAGTCACACCGCCCATCTGCACGTCAGCTTCTCCAGCAGGAGCTGTGGTGCCATTCTGCAGCTCAGTTGTTTTGCCGTTGGCATTGTCCTCGGGGCCGGGGCTGCGGATCTGAAATCTGGCAGTCGTGCGCTGCCCGGGTACCGGCTCTCCCAGCACAACAGGGCCTTGAGAATCGCTGTCGTTACCCGCGGCAAGATCCGACTGGACACGATCAACGATGGACTGCATGGCCTTTTTCTTGCGCTCCTTCTCTGCTGCCTCCTTGGCTCGCTGCCGCTGTCGTTGATACAAAGCTTCCCAGTCAATGTGGGCACTACTGCTTTCTATGCTGGCCACATCGACCTCAACATTGCTGAGAAGCTCGTTCGCTTTCAGAGTTCGTTCCTTGTCACCAATGTTCTTCGCATCTTTGGCGAGAGTCTTGATATCGAACAGAAAGTCTTTGGGGCGAGCGTAAAAGCCGTTTGATAGACGCTCCTCGATTGTCGTCGTCTCCAGATTGTAATAGCATTTGCCTTCTCGGTCGCGAAGAACATCGTTCCCGTACTTGTCTTTGACAATCTCGAATGGCCGCAGGATCGCCTCCTGAATATCGGGCCGTACGTAGTTCGGGTCCGTCTCGGCAAACAAGTAGTCGATCTGGGCTGGGGAGATGACGGGTTGTCGGAACTTTTTGTACTTGCGGTTGATCTGGTCCATAATTGGCTGGAGCTGGATCTTGAGCCCGTTGAGCAATTGATGGTCTCTCTTTTGCAGAGCCTTGGTCTCGGCTTTCGTTGGTGCTTGTGCTGCAGGAGGTGGTGCCACGGGGAGCTCTTCGAGCACTCGCTTCTTCCGATTTTCAGGATCAGGAAACTCCGCTGGCTTCTTCTTGATGTGCTCCAATGTTGAAGCGAAATATTCGCGGCGATTTGGCTGGCAGTTCTGTCAGTAGTGTACTGGAATAGCAGAGGAAAATTTGACATACAGCAACTGGACGCGCAATTTCCAATCTATTGTTGGAAGAGAGCCCGAAAAAGTCGCGGAATAGACCTGAATCAAGATCTGACTGTTCGCCCTCGGCCGTGGCAAGCAGGAGCACAGGATCTGTGGGCTGAATCGATTTCAACATTGTTTGAAAGGTTACCAGCGCCACTGTTCCAGACAAGGTGGCGTACCAGGCATCAATGTTGGGAATGTAAATTACGCTGGGCTTGTGTCTTCGTACTTCAGTAAACATGCCTACGATAACTTGCTCCATGGACTAGAGAAATGAGTCAGTCTGGTCGCTATTCGATCGAGGGTCTTGGAAGGGTACTTACGCGACCGTCAGCAAGCAGGCTAGGAAGGTCAAAGTTCTGCACATGAACCCCTTCCAGGTAGTGCAAGAGGGCAGAGGAGATATAGCCCTGTCCCATTCCATGAATGCCGTGGATGATCAGCCGTGGGCGGAAAACGCGTGACCGCTCGAATTCTTGGTTCATTGCCTCGCGACCAAAGCCATGGTCCTCATCGTCGTGCTGCTCAAACATCGCTTCTTGCAGGGCCGTGAGTTTCTTCTTGCGAGGCAGAAGTTTATCCAGGGCCTCCTTCGCCCTCGTGAGTTGGTCTCGCAAAAGAGGCTCAATCGACGGTGGCAATGGGTGGGCACCCGATGTAGCTGATCGTTCAGAAGATGGAATCAACTTCTTGATAGAAATCATAAAGTCCTTTGCGTGAACGCTGATGTTTTCTGGTTTGACGATGAGCTTCTCCTGAGTTGCGTAGATTTGGGGGTAGGTTCGCTGTATGGAGTTCAGAGCGGCCTCTGTACAAAGAGCACGCAGATCTGCACCACCATAACCTTTGGTCTTGTCGGCAAGCGAGTCCATAAACCTCTCTGACAAGCCCCAATCTTTTGTGTGAATGCTCAGAATCGACTTTCGTGCCTCGAGATCTGGTAAAGGAAAGTAAAACTCGCGATCGAAGCGTCCTGGTCGTCGCAGGGCTGGATCAATGTTGTCCGGCCGATTAGTCGCACCTATCACGATGACTTGGCCACGGCCATCCATGCCATCCATCAGCGCCAAAAGAGTAGACACGATGGAGGCGTGAATCTGCTCCTGTTTGCTCGAACGAACAGGAGCCAGACCGTCGATCTCGTCAAAGAAGATGATACTTGGCTGAGTCTTTCGAGCTTCTTCGAAGAGCAAGCGAAGCTGCTTTTCAGCTTCACCAACCCATTTACTGAGAGCATCCGCTCCCTTGCGCATATAGAATGAGATTTTCTTTCCACCGGAACCAATAGAGTTTGCCAGAGCACGGGCGAGAAGCGTTTTGCCTGTACCCGGCGGTCCGTGGAAAAGAACACCACGAGGAGGCGTAACATGGAATTTGGAGAAGAGCTCAGGGTAGAGCAAAGGCAGCTGCACCATCTCCTTCAGCTGATCAATATGCCCTTGCAAGCCACCGACCGCGCTGAAATCGACATTGACGTCTACGCCAAGGGGGTCGGCGTCAGCCAGTGCTTTTCGGTCCTTGATTTTACCGACATTCGGGGTCGCGCTAGCAGCATCCATACCAAGCCCAGTGCCGCCAGCGACCAGGCCACCCGCAGGAGCGCCGCCTGACGTTGGTGTCATGGCAGGGTTGCCGGTCAGGGAGGAACGATGTACCATCTCGTCATCGCTGCTATCTGAATCCACGCCGCCTGCGGCCCCTGTGCCCCACGGTCCATTGAGAAGAGAACCAGCCCCACCGCCGCCACCAAAGGGTCCGAATGTTGTGTTGAGGTTACGCTCCCAGCCGACGGCAGCACGACCGCGGCGGTTACGAGCAGGCGTAGACACAGGCTCCGGTCCCTCCTCATCTTCAATGGCGGCAGATGTCAAAGGTGGCATGTAGTAGTTGACCTTGTTGCGAGCACGTCGCGAAGATTCGTGGTATACGATGGGCGAGTGAGCGCGAGAGCGCCGTCTCGGTCTTGAGCTTTGCCTCAACTCTCGTGCCTCTTCGTTAAGTTCATCCATGTCAACGTCGAGCTCATCTTCTGCCGAGTCATCTGCACGGCGGGTCTCTTTGCCGCCTTGACCACGGCGACCTCGCCCGCGACCTCGTGAAGATGGACTGTTTGCGAGATCGTCTTTATCCTCCTTCTCAGAAGCGGACATGGCTGCATCTTCAGACTCATCTCCAGGCTCAAAGTCGCTGCTAGGCTCTTGTGTAGACTTTTTCTGCCGGCCTCGAGTAAGACGGCGCGATCGGGATTCTCCCACAGCGTCGGATTGCCCCTCCTCTGCGGCAGACCCATTGGCGTTCCGCGATGCTCTCGTGTTCCGCCTTCCGGGCACAGCCTGTACATCGTCGTCGTCGTCCTCTTCCTCCTCCTTCTCCTCGGCAGCCTCTTCCATCTTGTCGTTCTTCTCTGAGATGACGGCTGGTTCACCTTCAGCATCTCCTGCCGCGTCCGACATGGCCGAGTCTTTTGCCTCAAAGGTGTCATTATCTTGCGAGAGCTCATCGGGCTCATCCATGTCCTGGGTCGGACGGGCACTACTTTCCTCTGTGGCCTCGTCGATCGGTTCCGGTGGTGCTTTGTTGGACTTTGAGGACCTCGAGGATCGCCTCACGTGAGCTTCCGGACTTCGGCTTTTCGAAGCGCGAGACGGTACAGCATGGTTGCCAGAGTTGGACAACTCAACGAAATCGTCGGCATCGACAGTCGTTGCACGAGTCGATCTTCGTGCCGCTGCCTGAGGAACCTTTAACTTCACGATTTTCCTACCTCGTGGGCGCAGAGGCTCCTCAACCTCGTCCTCTTCTTCTTCCTTTACGTCGTCATCGCTCGGCGCTTCGTCTTCGTCTTCGTCTTCGTCCTCGCTTTCGGCATAAGTGACACGGGCAACGGCAGCCTTTCTTGCCTTCCGCCCTGCGGCATTCTTGGGCGCGTCCTCATCCTCTGAAGGGTCCGTAGCGTCTCCAAAGGATGCGTCGTCGCTTTCAGACAGCAAGTCTTCCTCGTCATCGTCGATATCAGAGCCTCGATAGCGAGTGCCTTTTTTCTTCCCAGATTTTGATCCTCGTGATGATCTCGGTTTTTTGGAGCTTGGGCGCGGCCGCTGTTGGGTAGGATCAAAGTTCTCGTCGTCAGAGTCAGACTTATTGACATCAAAGTCCTCGAGTTGTCTCTTGCGTTTGTGCGCCATGATTCGGGAGTAGCGGATAGATGCAAGAAAAGTATTGATGGAAATGCGCTGTCAAGACAGGTTTCGATAGGTCGCTCTGACGTTGGAACAATCCCAGGCTACAAGTCACAGTCAGGATCGTCGACGAAAAAAACACAGGGACGGACTCCCAACGGTTTGAACAACGAGTAGTGCAGGGTATGAAGACGGCTGGTGAAACGTACCGTGAACCTCGTCCTCCCGTGATGCTGGTTCAGATCATCTGGGTGACTTGGAGGTCGAGGGAAGCTAGCTTGACGCGTCAATAGCGGCGCTGGTCGATCGTTTCGAGCATAAAGACACACACTGAATGTGCAAAAGTCACACTGCAATGAGCCGAATCGAAAGAAAGACGCGCTGCGAGATCTTCCGGAGTATTGATGCGATAGTTGATGCGTGGCGCGCTTCGTCGCGAGGCGATTCCCGCAAGCCAGCTCACGGTGGTCAAGTTTCTTGGGAGAGGGCGACCCACTCTCGGGGCCAGGAGCGGCTTAGCACTGGCCATCACGTGACTATCTCGCCGATTGGAGCTCAGAACACCGGCTTCATTTTGCATTGAATACCAACACCTCATATGGGCATCGAGACGACGTTCACATTCATCCCCGGTTTTATAGAGCTTACCAAAAGCCTTTGTAGAGTACACCTGATACATTGAAACTGCTGCCTGGTCGTCTAGCGTGCATCGATGCATTTGATGGTCCGGTAAACCAGTGCACGGCACATGCTGCCGTTCATCAAACCCACCAAAACGTCATTTCCCCACGGTTCGCTTGCGTCCCGTATCCCGGGACCCCAGAGCCGCGAGAAAGGCCAATTTGGAACCGGCGTCGCCGAAGCAGACGGAGACTCGGCGCTGCTCATCCCCAGGAAACCCCCACTCTTTCGGTCTCCAGGAGGGGCTCACGTGCCTGTGGGTGCATCCAGGGTCGCAGGCTCAGCCTCCTGATCGACAATAACGAATGCTCCCAAATGGCACCTTTGATGTGCGAGGCTCATCGTTCTGGAATCTTTCTTCTTCTGTCCTCACCGACAGGCGATGAAATACTAGACAGGCAGACGACTTGGTGCACAGCAGTGTGAGAACAGGATTACAGCCCAGGGCCAAGGCGCACAGTGAGGCAAAACCCAAGCACCCTGACCACAGTGCACAGGCCCTTGATGTCTGGTAGGAAACAACCGGTGGTACGTGCTTTCAACATAGTAGTGAGTTGGTATGTACGCTTTGCATCGTATCGTCCAAGGTCGGACTTGACCAATCTGGTTCAGTGCAATCCGAGACAAAACACCTGTGGAATCCGGTCAAGCCTGGCATATTCCTGGCCCATTCTGCGTATCGAACTGATACGACCAATTACGTGGGACCAGCCGGAAAGTGTCTTGGCTTCAAACACTCGTGACATTGCAATAATGTAGCAGCCTGGTTCACCGCTGTAGAAGTGCTACAGCCTGGAAATGCCATATATCCGTCAGCAGCCTTGTCAGCCCCATGAAACCCGTCGTGTTGGCTGCACAGGGACCGATAAGCTGGGGTTCCAGTCCATGGCAACACCGCCAGTAAACGCCACCAAAACACAAAGATGAACGCAACCGGTCACGCGGCACACTAGCTGCAGACGCTTGGCACTTGGCCACGGTCCATAATGGCAAAGCTAAGCGACCCTTGTTGTGTCTCGCTCGTGTTTGTGTATCGCTTACTGTGCCGCGTCGATCGCTCAATTTGGGTGATTGGAATGACCCAAGTCGCGCCAATTCGCTGATTGCTGAATGCCAACGCATCGACAGACTGGAACACGTAAGCCAGCATTATTACCCTGTCCTAGACTTGTTTGTGTTGTGTTGCTACCCCTTTGGCTGAGATCAGGTTTTGTGATCGACGGACACATCTGTTCCGTGTTTATTTAAAGAAGCGTAATCGCCCACATCTCAGCCTTACGTTCTTGTCTCGTCCATCTAGATTCACCGAGACCACACATACGTCGATCATCATCATAAACAACAACAAAAACCTCCCGATTACTCACGCACTGCTGGAGGCATTCTTGAAGCCATACCATTTCTTCAATCGCATTTATCGCTATCGTCATCTATCGTTACCACTTGACCTACTCCACGCGGGATCTGGTAGACCTGGCATAGTCGAGCGACCGTGGCCAGGCACATTAGTCAGACCTTCGTATTAAAGTCGAAAAGCCGGCTTTTTATCCTCAAACAACACAACCTACAATGAGGTCTTCAACTCGGGCATCGGCCCCTCAGCCCGTTGAGACTCGAGGTCGTTCGCTCACACGACGACCCGCGCCAGAGACAGCGTGCCGGGACTCTCATAACATAAACTTCGGCACACCGCAACCACCAAAGGTAAAGACTTTCCATCAAATCGTCTGAGGCTCAAAAAATACTAACGCTGAGCGCTCCAGAGGTCAAACACGTCAGACACTGATGAATCCGCTCTCAGCACCGCATCATCTACGCCAAAGACGTCACCTACCTGGCGTCGAGATTCCCCTGCGGTCAATGCGCACACAACCTGCGGCAGACATACCGATCAGTTGCTCTTTGGCGGTCCATCCTTGAGGGAGATTGCCCGCGCGATATTCCACAAGAAGTAATAGGAGGACGGCAAGAGTTGTTGGCTCATCATGACGCTGTTGTACGGCACTTCATTTCTATACCGCATCGGCTGAGCCGACCGATACCCATTATTCAATGTGTTTATATTTCCTGCGCAACTGTTAATCTTTTTACGATTCCATCTCAAGTCTGTGTAACTGATATGGGGTGTGATGATCACGATGATATAGAGGGACACATAGGCGCATCTTGACGAGAATCACGTCTTTGCCGAGAGAGAGAGCCTCCAGTTACATATCTCACGCCATAGATTCACTGCCACCATTATGACAAAAGTGTGATTTCCGAGTAAAACTCTTGATACGAAGCTTGTGTTTTATTTTTAGAAGTTTGAATGCGACACATGACCTGAACACTACTTCACCCGACCAAATATTCACACGTGATTGCACGGCTGTCGTAAAGCTTTCGAACCCCGTTAGAACGTAGGAATGCCTTCACGCCACCACGCCACCGCTCTGAGCCAGCAGATTGGCAACTCCAGGCTCGCCCTGGGTGTATCGCGAGTTGAACTTCACGACGCTCTTCACCTTACGGTACAACGTCGCGTCGATAAACATTGGGTTCTCCACCACGTTCCAGGCAACGTTCTCGTCGCAGGAAGGCGTCGTGAGCGAGCCGCTGTACTGCCAAACAGTTGACTTGGAAATGTGGTCCTTGAGCTTGGTGAAATCGATGGCGGCGGTTTCGGTGACAGAGCCCGCGTCGGGGACCTTGTCAACGTTCATGAAAACGGAGCGGATGAAGTCGGCAGGGACCTCCATCGCAGCAGCTTCAACCATGAGCCCGACAACGGCAAGGGATGCGTCTAAAGAATTATATTAGTACCTAACCTCTAAGCATTAAGTGTCTTTGGTTGCCGGGTCATTCACCTTCGGCCTCGAAAACGAAGTGGACCTCCATCGGATAGTACTCGTCCATAATGCGATGCTCGCTCGGCGTGTGAAAGTGAAACTGAGCCAGCTTATACGCCTTGTCACCCAGGGTCATTGACCCGTTGGCAGGTACCTCGAGTGTCGTCCCCAGATTCTCCAGCTCACCACCTGCTGGGAAATTGGTAACATCGAATGCAAGGGCACTCCCTTCCACAGGCGAGCTGTTGTTATCAGTGACACTGATTGGCGACTGCGTCTTTCCCGTGTTACAGAGAGTGTTCTCAGCGGCCAGCGTATGCCACAGAAGGGGGCTTATGGCTCCAGTGTATCCGAAAGAAGGGGCTCCAGCCTCGGCACGGCGAGCAAAAGCTTTAGTGCCATGATGGCAGACTGCACCAACCAGGGCGAAGCCGTAAGCAAGGAGAAGAAGAGGATACATGATGCAAAAACATTAAGTGCGGAAAACAAACCAAATGAAACAGCAAAGAAATGAGAAAGAAATACAAAGAAATGAACAAAACAAAAGACAATATACAGAGCATCACGGAGAAGGCATTTCGGGGGGCTGTTGACCCAATATTTATAGAGTGAGTTCATACCCTCATCCTCCCACACGAAGGAGATGGTAGCAGTAGAGAATGGAATGAAACGGCACGGGGTAAGCTCTCTGTTGCGAAGACATGGATTGGTGCCCCTTGTTGTTCCCCATCAGGCAATGGCTGGGGTGAATATGCGGTGCATTAAGGCTCCTGATATCTGCGCAAGGTCGTCACTCACTAGTCATGACCCATATGCCGGCCAGCCACACACCGCGCATATCATCGCTCTTGACTCCGTAGGCATGAAGACAAGGCCAATTTGACAGGAGTTCGCGACGGACCAAGCTTGTGCCAAACCATGACCAGAGTCGTCTCTTACTCCAGAAGCAGCATATGTCAGGAACCAGACTAACTCCGCGTGCAGGGGTGATGAACCCATCCGCGGGGCCCGAAGAGCCTCGAAGCTTGTTAAGGTTATTTTTCCTGAGCGCAGGCGTTGCAGGTCAAACTTCATTTATCGATATGTACATACGCAGGCTTTCGAACATCACGGCAATTGAACTCACTGTGCGAAAGATCTGGCCGGTCCGACAATCAGCATCTTACGGCTTGCATAACTGGCTGCGTAGCTCTCACAGGTTCAAGGTGAAATCTCCGGACATGGCAGAACATCCTGGACCAACGAGAGGCCAGGGTACTCAGAGGGTACTCTGGGTGTCTTTGGGTATCTTTCTGTGGTTCCTGCGCAATGCTCCCAGTACCGAAGGAACAGAGCTAGCAGCTCTGCTCACAATGGTTTATGACACTGTACTCACCAAGGCAGAAAACGCAATTCCGTCTAGGATTGTGCGGCAAAACCGTTGGACAACAACGACCCGCTTGACGCCAGGGACCCTTGAGACCGCATCGCTCGATTCCTTGTAATATGTCCGTTGAAACCAAAAGACTACTGGTTTTTAGGGATTGGGCAGAGTTTTGTATGGGTCCCTCAATCCATATCTGTTGGCGATTCACTCCCATCGGGCAAAGACTGGGCATCGTGGATAGGCCAATGGAGGTCTGGGTCCGTAGTGGACAAGACGAACTTTCCGGTCTCTCGCCAAGACTCTGTATGCATAGAATCCATTATCGAATCTTGAGACGGCTTCGTCTGGGATGTGCTTTTCTTGGCCTCGGGTCACAGCATCCGCGGCCATCAGCTGCGTGATCGACGTCAAGCAGCCAGCCTGGATCAACATGCAAACACCATGCTATTCTGGTCGTTTTCGCATTCAAAAACAAGTATTGAGAGCAGAAGCCAAGGTCTCGCATAGATCCGAAACCATGAACCTTCCCGGCCAAGGTCTGGACCAGACCAGACCCTGGCTAGTGTCGCAACGCGCCGAGACTGGGGTCAGCTTGCCCCCTTGTCGTTAACTTTAAGGCTAAAAAGTGGCGTGACCTCTCCTTTCCTTCACCGTCGAATGTGTTTCGCAGGCTGCTTCTCGACTTTGTCCTGTCTCAGACCCACGCCGAACGCATACGATCTGTCCCTTTCCTTGGTGGTCTCCCGCTTGCCGCATGCGAGCGGCTTTGCGATAGGTGCTGTCTCTAGCTTCACTGCGGGCGCAAAGAGCCTAGCGAGCTCAACGGACCTTGTCCATTCTAGAATTGTCCGTTCTAGAATTCAAACAGTCAAGAAGCCCTGTCACTAAAAAAAGGAATAACATGTCGGTCGAGGCCGCTCAAGTGAGGTATCAAACTGTGATTTGAGCGGTCCGATGAGAAATGAATATTGTGAAGGCAGCGGCAATCGGGCAATCATTTCCACCCTTCATACGAGTGTCGTCGTTGTCTTCGGCGTCGAAACATTGGCGTTTATCGCCCAGACCGATGCCAAGGTGTCAGATCTGGCTTGGCTCATCTCAGGTTGCTCAGTATTGACTTCGGACGAAGGCTCAAAACAGCTTGCTCACGTCATCAAGTTATCACGATAGAAGAATCCAATGAGCAAGACCTCAAAATCCTGACTCGGTCATTAATGCTTGTAGTGCGCGATTGTCTTCAATTCAACTCGGTAAGTATCGAATCCAAGAGAAGTCACGTGCAGACTGCTTAGATGGATCATCCATCTTCTGCATACCCTGTACCGCCTGCCTGAAGATGGATCGTCTCACAAGTTATCGCGAAACAATAACTCGAAGCCCGGCTGATGAAGCAAGCAGGTGACTTTTCATTCGGGTCTTGAGAAGCTTTCAATGCTCTAGAGCATCCCATTATGCTCGGTACGAACGGCATTCTCTCCAATCTCAATCTTGACTGTCACGGTACCGAGCTCGGCTGTCCTAACTCCGCACATAAGTCCGACTCTCAGTCTGCAAACCATGAACTTGGTAAGGTATTGGTGATTTAGAGGCCTTAGCTCTGGTCTTTGAAGACCCCTAAAGCTTTCGAAGAAGCAAGCGAGGTGCGAGGCGGATAAGCATACTTTGAGAAAGCCATGGGCCTATACGAAATTCACACATGCCAAAACGTCTGAGCAGTTGTCAAAGTCGAATCGGACAAAGCATGGTGGTGCGCAAGGCCCCGCTCATGCTTCGCACATGCGATATAACCATCTCATGCGGGCAGGTAGATGTCTTAAACTCCTTGCGCTCGGAGCTAACGGACGGCGAAATGACGGGCAGGATGATGTTGACTCCATTTAAACCAGTTTGCAAAGACTGATTTGACCCTTTGCTGAGGCCCAGAACAAGTGTAAAGAATTTCTATTTATCAAAGATACAGTAAGAGCCAAGCATGCCGTCCATCAAAGGGCAATATATACTCATCTTCGGTGGCACGTCTGGCATGGGCTTTGCTGTCGCCAGACTCTGCCTCGAAAGCGACTGCCGGGTTGCCATCGCCTCTTCCAAACAAGCCAACGTCGACGATGCCCTCACACGACTAATCGAAGCCGTTCCTCTCAGCCAGCACAGGCCCTTCGGGCTGACTATCGATCTCATCAGTGACGATGTTGAGACTGACCTCGAAGGCCTCCTTGCAAAAGTGACGAGCCACAACGCAAACCCCCTCGATCACATTATATGCACAGCAGGAAGACCGGACTTTCGTCCAATACAGGAGATCAACCTTGAGTTTCTCGCCAAGACTGCGCAGCTCCCAGTGTTTGTGCCTCTTCTCATGGCCAAGGTAGCTCCGAAGTACCTTCGACCAGGCCATTCCTCCTCCCTCACTTTTACCTCGGGGCGGATTGCAGATAAGCCTGTGTCTGGATTCTCGGTCATGGGAGCTATTGCGACTGGCGTTTACGGATTGACGCGCAATTTAGCCATCGACCTGGCGCCGAGGAGAGTGAACTGCGTATCACTTGGAAGTACTGAGACGGAGCTCTGGGGCAAGAATAGAGAGGCAAGAAGGCAGCCGGCGGCTGTGGGACCGCGATTGAGCAGAGCTAGCACGCCAGAGGAGGCGGCAGAGGCGTACATCCACCTTCTGAGGAACACGGACGCGACTGGATCTATTGTCAGCACAAATGGAGATCAAAACCTCAAGTGAAAGCTCCTGAATTGTGTCAGAGCTATCGAAAGACGCCTGAATCTTGGCCATTCGCGATGCCTTTTTGTGTTTGGCAACAGTAAAACTGACCGCGTGCTCAATATTGGGGTCACAATGAGCGAAAGAGAAATCCGTCCAGATCTGAGACCATCGTCATTTTCGAGCGCGACATAGGTACAACCAGGGTTAGGGTCAGTTCATGCTCCCGACTGATGTTGCAAACAGAATCTGATTTGATTTGCTACATTGTCGTCTTGAGTCACAGGCCGGAAACAATGCCTTGTTTTTCCAATCAGAAATGACTGTGCCAATATAGATTACCACTCGACTGCCCTCTTCATTGACGATTGATCGTTGTGGCTTGATTTACCCCTGCTTTGGAGAGGATCCGCCAAGCGGGCTGTGACCTGCACCGCCGCCCAACCTTGGGTTTCTGCAACAACCAACTCATGCAACACGTGCCACGTGCCTTGCTCATCTGACACGAGGTTTAGATAATCCTCTACGTATCTAGTTTACAATCTCTCACTTTAAAGTTGGAGGCTTCCAACTTCAACAGCTTCACCCACGCACGACGCTTCAGCAACAGCCTTCACGTTTCCAGATGGTTGTGGATACCGTTCACCAGGCGGGCGGGGGAGCTGGGGAGACGCAACGGAGAGTCAAGACCGTCCAGCCTGTCATCCTTCCTCATCTCCAGCTCATCTACCAGGAGCTCGCGGGATCCGGTCTGACTTGGGGTCCGAGTGAGATCAGCCGATTCGTCGAGTCGGTCCAGAAGCAGGGCTCACCCGACGATCTGCCTACGCTGACCTCGCGAGACACTCTCGACTTCAATAGCTTCCTCGACTTCATGAAATCACCAGAGGCTGCTGCTGTCCAGATACGCAAAACCGAAGACCTTTCACACCCGCTGGCCAGCTACTTCATATCCTCCAGCCACAACACGTACCTCTCCGGCAACCAGCTCTCCAGTGACAGCACCACTGAGACGTACACCAACGTCCTTCTGAGAGGATGCCGTTGCGTCGAAGTTGACGTCTGGGATGGTGATGACTCGGACTCGGAGAGTAGTGACAGCAGCGCCGACGAGGCGGATACGAAGAAGGAGAAGCGGAAGAGCAAGTTTCAGAAGCTGAAAAGCAATTTGCCTTCTATGGCCTCGAAGCTTCAGAAAAAGCTAGGCAAGAAATCCGAGAACGAGTCCAGCACTGCAAAGTCTCCCGACAAGGATTCGGCTGCCGCCGAGAAGGTGCGAAGCAACGAGTCTCAGAGGTCAGGCGGATCTCATGCTTCTGGTCCCGAAGTAGCCGTCGTCGAGCCTCGTGTTCTTCACGGCTACACGCTCACAAAGGAGATCTCCTTCCGCGAAGTCTGCAGAGCCATCCGCGATCACGCCTTCACGGCCTCGGACCTTCCCCTGATCGTCTCGCTCGAAGTCCACTGCGGACCTGAGCAGCAAAAGATGATGGTCGATATCATGAAGGAGATCTGGGGAGAGCTCTTGGTGCCAGAGCCCGAGAGCGACCCGGCCGCTCTGCCATCCCCTGAAGAGCTGCGGAGAAAGATTCTGATCAAGGTCAAATACGCGCCACCGGGGTCGTCTCCGTCCGCAGACGATGCTGATGAGGATGATCGGCTCTCAGCTGAGCATGAGCCACGGGACACGGCCAAGACGCAGCAGAAGCAAGTGTCAAAGATTACGCAAGAGCTGAGCAGGATGGGCATCTTCACCAAGGGTATCTCCTTCAAGACCTTCACCCAGCCGGAGGCAAGCATTCCTACACACATCTTCTCCTTGGCGGAAAAGAAGTTCCTTGACTACCTTGAGAATCATCCAGATGTCTTGTTCAAGCATAACCGAGACTATCTGATCAGGGCATATCCATCTGGGCTGCGTATCCGATCATCGAACCTGAACCCTCCGGTGTTTTGGGGAGCGGGCGCGCAGATTGTGGCGCTGAACTGGCAGCAGACGGACGAGGGCATGATGCTCAACGAGGGCATGTTCTCCGGGACGGGAGGCTATGTCTTGAAACCCAAAGGTACGTCTACTTTCTTCGTGGAAAGCTATGACCTGGGGCTGACTGAACCGAAGGTTACCGAGGCACGCGGGAGGCCGCATCCGATACCATCATTCGCAGGAACCTCAACCTCAAGATCACCTTCCTCGCGGCGCAATCTCTTCCCCTACCCATTGGAGACAAACGCGCCGACGGGTTTGAGCCCTACGTCAAAGTTGAGCTGCACGTCGACGGCTCCAAGGCCCAGCTCTACGACCCAGATCACCCCGACCACACCGACGGCCACGAGCGCGAGGGCGAGTACAAAGCCCGCACACGAACGCACAGCGGCTGCGATATCGACTTCACCAAGGGCCTGCCTGCAGGGTCGAAGGGGGAGACGGTGGTTTTCCAGGACATTCCTGCGGTGGTGGATGAGTTGACATTTGTGAGGTTCACGGTCCGCGATGATGAGATTGGCAGGGATGACATTGCCGCTTGGGCCTGTGTGCGGCTTGATAGGCTGGGAGAGGGATACAGGTTTTTGCATTTGATTGATCTGAATGGGAATCTGACAGACGGTGCGGTGCTGGTGAAGGTTGAGAAGTCATTCACTTGAGCTTCTAGATGGCATGACATGAGAATTTGATAGCATTACATGGAGCAATACTTCACACATGCTCAGTTCTAGCAAATTTGGTCACACTGTGGACTACAATAATTAGATCTTGCGTTGGTTCAAATAATCAGTGGCGGCAGAAAATCGCAATATGTGAGTGCTTGTTACCTGTCACACATCGTACCTGTGCCTGATGATTTGAACAAATGTTGTGTAATTAACTCATAACTCGTTCATTAATTTTTTTGAGCTTTAGACTAATTGTACAATCGTGAAAAGAAGTGTCAAAACGCTTGCTTATTCCTCGAAATATTACCCTCTTAGTTCTGCTCGAAGCGCTTCTGCTCACGCTTCTCAGCACCCTTCTCCTGGAGGGAAGGCTTCTTCAACATATCACCAGCCTTCTCCATGAGCTTGCCCATGGTGCTGTCCTTGCCTTGCTTGTTGTGGTCGTCGTTGTCATCACGGTCGTGACGGTTGTTGTCAGAAGAGCCGTAGTTCTCGTTATCACGGCGAGTGCTGGAGGAGTTGTAGTCGGACTTGTCGCCGTAGGTGTTGGAGCTGTCGAAAGCGCCAGTGTTCTCATCACGGCGAGAAGAGCCGAGGGTCTCGGTAGTGTTGGCACCACCAAGGGTGTCATCACGGCGAGAAGAGCCAAAGGTGTCACGATCGCGGTCAGAACCCATCATGCCAGTAGAGCCAGTGGTCATGTCGTCATCACGACGGGAAGAGCCGTAGGTGTCACGGCCC
>JAXOUE010000015.1:0-127834 GCA_036250105.1 Parasarocladium wereldwijsianum | reverse complement strand
TCGCGGTCAGAACCCATCATGCCAGTAGAGCCAGTGGTCATGTCGTCATCACGACGGGAAGAGCCGTAGGTGTCACGGCCCGTGGAGCCCATGGTCTCATCGCGACGAGAAGAGCCAAGGGTGTCACGGTCGCGGTCAGAACCCATCATGCCAGTAGAGCCAGTGGTCATGTCGTCATCACGACGGGAAGAGCCGTAGGTGTCACGGCCCATGGAGCCCATGGTCTCATCACGGCGGGAGGCATCGTAGTTGTCACCAACACCACCGAGAGACTCTTCGCGGCGAGCAGAGCCAAAGTTGTCACCACCCTGGCGGCCGAGGTTCTCGGTGAACCCCTCGTTTCTGTTGTTGCCGATGTTTGCAGTGTGACCGGCACCGATGTTCTCGGAGCGTCCCATGGTGTCCATGCCGGACATGTTCTCGGAGCGTCCCATGGTGTCCATGTTGGACATGTTCTCGCGACGGTCACCGGTGGTGAAGTCGTCAGCAGCGCCGGAGGTGAACTCGTCACGGCGGCCAGTAGAGCCCATGTTCTAGAATATGTTAGTAAATTGAAGTATAGGCCACATAATCATTGTCCACATACGTCGTTTCCGAAGCCAGACATTTTGGTTGTATATGTAGTCGTTGGTAAGAGGATGTTGTTGTTGTTGGGTTTGATAAAGTGAGTTGTTGATAGCTCGCGCTTGTGTAGATTTTGTGAATGAGATTGATGAAGTGAGTCGAAACAGTGCCTACAGACGAGGGGAAGCTCGCTTCTTTAATACCTTTTCACGGGCGAGAGTCATCAACACGCAAGTCAGCTTGACCAGGCTATCGTCAAGCTCGAAACAGCACCTCCCGCCACCGACACCATGACGTCGTCTCGTCGTGGAGCCTCCAGGGTGTCCAAGCTGAAGCCCCGAGCTCCAAGCTTCACGATGGTAATATCGTCATGATGTGGCTCCCCCGCCTCCACAAAAACGAGAGCACGTTCCCTGGCAGACCGATCAGCACTGGGATCACCGGGCCCAGATGCTGACGACGAAAGAGGGGTCGACCTGTGCATCTGCATTGCCTTGCATAACAACCGCAGCTGAGACGATCTCGCGTGTGGACTAGAGGCACGTTCCACGAAAGGCACGAATGAGCTGGCGTTGCGGCACACGGAAAACAGGTTTCTTGGCGAGGACGGTGCACAGCTAAGGCACAACGGCAAAGTTAGTGGCATACCTTGTCCTGAAGTGGTGTGTGTCAAGAGCCGGCTGACAGCCATCTGATCCGTCGGGCATGCGTGTTTGAGACTTTCGAGCCGGTGCAGTACGTGAGATTTGCTATGCCTCCTCGGGAAAAGCCAATTCCTCCCAATTCGCATGATGGGAAGGGTGGCCACACTTGCTCTGCCGGTCCCCTCGAGGCGTCTGACCATCGACGTGCATTATTATGAGCCTGGTCAAGCTGGCTGCTGCATAAAGGCAGGGTCCAGACCGCCATAATCAAGTGGCCCCAGGAAAAAGATAGCTAGACCCGGCAGGTTGTGCCGATGAATCGATCTCCGATGCGCCCTCAAAAAGGAACAAGTTGGCTAGATGGCGACGAGGTGGTGTCTGCAGGGGGGCTACCCCATTATTCGCGTGACAGGTCCAAGCTAGACGCGTACGTACATACTAGTCACGTGAGGCTCCATTGTCTGACTTTCTCAGCTACCAGCTGGTTAAGGTTGAAGCATAAGATCTACGCAATTGATCCAATATGCCAATCTGACAGCTCCAACCACATTGCACAAAACATTCGAATCTCCTGCGTCTTGCAGTTTGCTCAATTACATCAGAACTTCTCCAACAGCCCTGTTGCGCTGACGCGACTGTGGCAACCACCCCGCTTGTGACGTAGTGGCAATTAAATGCCAGGGTTGAGCACACAAAGACTTCCATGGAGAGACGTAACGGAGGACCCTGTTATATGGAAAGTAATGAATGACGATGGTCGAGGAGATATCACAAGAACACACAGGCTCGCCAGTAGGAACTTTACAAACTTCAAACAATTGCTTAGTGCTGGCCGTCGTCTGCTTCTCGGAGCTGTGTCTCCCAGGTGCCGGGTAGCTCGAGTCTATCATCCACGATGCAACAATTCCGTAGGCTACTTGTTGGTAGTTGTATCGTACGTTTTATGTCCATACCCTCGACTGGCAACCTGATACGCCTGTCTAAGCCAAACTTACCAAGTTTGCGCCTCGACGAACGTACGAGGGTCTATGTACTTTGTTGAGACCATTGGCAATTCTTCGTGCCACCTTCCTCTACGTGAATGTCTAGAATTCGTGACCCCAGAGTGCTACTGGAAAGCAACGGCAATGATCACTATGTACGCGCTCGTGAAATCAACGGAAATAACGCCAATTTGCCAAGAGAGATCACGTGATATAACGCGTGACTCAGGACCATTGCTTTGGGGGATCCCGCCGGTATGATGGGGCTGGAGACCCCAAGACAATTGGCTGAGTCATGGTGAGACTCAGACGGCGCCGACTTCGCTCCAAGCTTATCGACCTCCCGAGATCGCTACGCCTGAAAAGGACCCCCCACCGCCTAAATTTCCTCGCGTCCGATCATCGACTTTACGAAGAACTGTAACACTTTCCGCCTTTTTTTTCCAATTCACGAACAGTCTGCCAGCTATTCTACATTCCACAGCAATCATGTCTTCCGATAAACGAGTCTGTCTGTAAGTCAATGCCACTCCTGATTCTCAATTGACTGAGCTAATGATCATGATCCAGCGCCTACTCTGGCGGTATGCCCCTCCGTGCCCCACGAACATCAATTGAGTTCAACGCGACCCCGGATCCTAATATCTCATAGGCCTGGACACATCGACCATTCTCAAGTGGCTTTTGCTTGAGGTACGAAGCTCTACATCCTCGAATCTACCCATCGTTGCTCGCGATGTTTGTGAGCTTGGGCGATAGTTCTGTTGCGAGATCCGACACCATACTGCCTGCACTGATTCCCAGGGGCCTGCCTAGATCCCAATGATAGGAACATTGCATTGAGAGCTCAAGGAAAAGCCTGCCTTGATGCTTTGTGCATTGAGCTCCGACTCTGACGCACGAGCTCTCATCCTCACGCATGAGCCCTGGATCAGAGCTCATCAGCCACCGGATCGTGACAGACCATCTATCAGGCAAAACATCGCGAGCAATTCTGCCGCAAGGCTCATGAGCTTTCGCAAATTGCTCGAGCGCATGCTGATCGAAGTTGCTTCCTAGGGATACCAAGTCGTTGCCTTCCTCGCCGATGTCGGACAGAAGGAGGACTTCGCTGAGGTCGAGAAGAAGGCTCTCGCTCTCGGTGCCGAGCGTATGGTGATCGAGAACCTCCAGCAGGAGTTTGTTGATGAGCTCATCTTCCCCGCTATTCAATGTACGTTTCGCTGCTCTAGTAATACATTGCTGGCCATTTACTGACATACCAAAATAGGTAACGCCATCTACGAGGATCGGTCAGTTGTCTCACCTCACGAGCAAAACACGAAATAGAACTTTGCTATATCATCTCCGGAACGATGCAGCTGATACCGAACTAGATACCTTCTCGGAACGAGTCTGGCTCGCCCTGTTATCGCTCGCGCCCAGGTCAAGGTCGCCCACAAGTACAACTGCAAGATCCTCAGTCACGGCTGCACCGGCAAGGGCGTACGTTAATGATTCCAACTGTTCTACTATCAATATTTTGCTAACACTTGTCACAGAATGAGTATGTTTTGCTAGCGCGCCACTTTACGAAAGCGACATAAACTGATCCAACTATAGCCAAGTGAGGTTTGAGCTCGCCTGGAAGGCTTGTGACCCTGTACGTATTCGTTCTTTTATCTTGTGTGGCGAAACACCCTCACAGAATCGAGCTAACACAAACCAGAGCCTTTCCGTCATCGCCCCGTGGAGGATGCCCTCTTTCTTCCAGCGCTTCGCGTAAGTGTTCACGACCATACCGGGCTTGCGTGGAGTACTGACAGCATGATAGCGGTCGTCAAGATCTCCTCAAGTTCGCTGCCGAGAACAACATCCCTGTCTCATCTACTCCCAAGGCGCCGTGGTCTCAGGACGGTACGTATTCAGCGAAAATCGAGAGAACCTTATTCTGACTCTCATCAGACAACCTTGCTCACTGCAGTTACGAGAGTGGCATTCTCGAGAAGCCTGATGTGCCCGCCCCCAAGTCTGTTTGGACTCGCACTGTTGGTACGTCTCCCTACTTTACTCATCTGCGAAGTGCAGCTAATTGACCAACTCAGACCCCCTCGATGCCCCCAACACCCCCGCCAAGTTCAGCGTCACCTTCCGATCAGGTGTCCCTGTCAAGCTCGAGCTCGAGGGTGGCGAGACCGTCACCGGCTCTCTCGAGCTCTTCAAGAAGCTCAACGAGATTGCTGGGGCCCACGGTGTAGGCAGGATCGACATTGTCGAGTCCCGCTTCATCGGACTCAAGAGCCGTGGTGCCTACGACTCTCCCGCCTGCACCGTGCTGAGGCTCGCGCACGTTGACCTTGAGGGTATGACGACCGACAGCAAGGTCAAGCAGATCATGCACTACATTGGCAACGAGTGGTCTCAGTGCCTCTACAACGGTATGCTCTTCTGCTATGCCAATCTCCGAAAGTGTGTGAAGCTAATAACAACATGTAGGCATGTACTTCTCTCCCGAGCGTGAATTGCTCGGTAAGTGGCCCGCCCTTGCCTCGATGAGCTGTCTTTTCGTGTGTACTAACTCCTGGCCCATTAGAAAACACCATCCAGTTCAGCCAGAAGCACGTCCACGGTACCGTCGACATGATGGTCTACAAGGGCGCCGCCCACGTCCTTTCCCGCTCCGCCCCCGAGAGCAACCTGTACAGCGAGGAGCAGGCCAGCATGGACACCCTCGAGGGCTTCAGCCCCGAGGACACCAGCGGTTTCATCGCCATCCAGGCCATCCGCCTGGAGAAGTACGGCGCTGCCAAGCAGAAGCTTGGTGAGCCTCTTGTCAAGTCCTCATAGAGTGCTTGAGAGAGTGGCAAGACTAGGTTGAAAAAAAAAAAAAAAGAAAGAATTCCGGATGCTATTAGTCGTAGGTCATAAGAAGAGTTCAATCGTAGTCGATGACATCTTTTGGAGTACAATCAGCAGTTCAATGCGTGAGCGCAGCCCTTCTCGGGCGTGTACTTCTGTAATCATGACATTCTAGCTGCTTTGTCTTTCTGTAGTTGCCCTTTGATCGCCTAGACCTTGTAGTGATGGATATCCATCACGATATGTAATCGATTGGCGTCGGTGGAAATTCCGGCGAGTAGGTAGTCTAGCTCTAATGTTGGCAAAACGCTCGAGTGGCAACCCCCGGAGCTGAATGGCGAGGGGGCTCTTCATTCTTGTTAAATTTTTAAGGGAGTGAAAGTGGCAATTGGATTTATCCACGGCATGATATCAAGTATATACTAAATGCCCAAGAAGTCGGAGCCATGCCCAAGCCACGACGCGTAGCAGGCGGCCGACCCTGAAATATTCGACTCTAAGCCCTCTTCATCATCTCTCGAGCCCTCGCTTGGACATTTCCAGTCATTTCAACGTATCATCGTCCATTGGCCCGTTTCATTCACCACTGTGGCTTATTAACCCATGTTGAACCGGGACAGCAGCAAGACGGCGTCCTACACAACATCATCCATGACTCCTGACTCGGCTGTTTGTACAAACTCGCCATGCTTGATTGTCGTCTCAGAGCCTGCTGTAATGCTCATCCGGCGCTAAGGCACCACTCATCATTGCCGGCTGTAGCGAGCCTCCAGTCACCATCTCTCTCCCCCCTTTGCTCCCCCACCACGCCACAGCAATCGGTGCTCTCTCGACATCGAGCTCGCCGCTGACTAGCACATCAAGGAGCCTTTTACGAACAGAGGCTCGGAATCGATGGTCCGCTATGCTGTTGAGCACTTGGGCAGCGGCAGTGAGCCAATCTTCGAGTGCTGCCGATTGCAAGAAGGGCAATGAGTCGATCAGAGCCAGGGCCAGCGCGCTCTGCTCCGAGGTGGGCTCTGCGTCCTCCAAAGCTTGCTGTCCACGAGCGACCGAGTCTGGCGTCTGCGGTAGAGGCTCCGTTGCCGCATGTGCTAATTGTGTGCGGAGCATCTCCAACAGCGTCTCCGAGAGATGAGGTTCCATATCGGCGATCGGAAAGGGTGGTGACGCGATCTGCATAACCGTCTTGAACGCTACGCGAAACTGCCGCGGCGAAATGCGCGACGGAAACGACTCGAAGAGCTTAACAATGTAAAATGGTGCGAGCCGGAGAGTGATGGTGCTGTGCTGAGGACATGACATGACGGAAAGCGTGGCGCTGTGTGCGGACTCGAAGAGCTCGACCATCGAGGGGGTCATAACACCGTCGTGGGAGAGGTAAGAGCATGCTGGCCGGATGATCAGCTCATCACAGACAGGTGTAGGGAGAGTTAGTGTGAGATGTTCGGAGAGAGAGAGATAGAATTGATCAAGCGTCCTGGAAAGGTGGGTAGTAGGTGCCGATGGGTTTTCAGTCGGTCGGGCTTCTCGGAGAAAGCGCTCACATGCGGAGGCGTCACGTGAGAGCACGTCAATGGACGTGAGATGTGTAAAAGTGTAGACTTGGAAGGCGTTGTTGCCATTCCTAGAGGAGATGAAGGAGAGAGCTCGAAGGATGTGGAGAGATCTGCTGGCCACCTCGACTGCGGTCTGGGGCCGAAGTAGGACAGGGTCGAGGAGACTTCTGGAGACAATGGCCTGCAAGATGGCAACTACGCCGAATAAGGCTTTCCGTAATAGCTGCCATAATGAGGGCCATGTGTCTTGTAATGTTTGTGCGCTGAGCCGTGAGGACTCTTCGGCAGGATCAATGTCGTGGAATGGACCCAGGCTCCAGCCATCCAACATCCTCTGACTCACATGGATCAAGGTTTGTTGTGCAGCTACAACGGCGCCAGTATCGCTAGCATTCTGCACAGCAAACGTGGCAAGTTTAGACAAGGGACCCATGATGTTCATCAAGGGCCGCTGGTCCAAGTAATGCATCTGCTGAAACGACAACGACCGCGACGACCACTCAATTACCCCGTTGCTAGCCACGGAAGTATCGCTTCTGATGACGTCCAGAAACTCGCCATGGCGCAAGCCCTCCTCGTCGGCAATAGCCCACACGATGACAGGCAAAAGCGCATCACAGTTGATCTGTGACTGGTGATACGGTGACAGCAGCGGGAACGCGTAGTTAAGCACCAGCACAATCGAGCCCGAAGCTGTCGGCCCTTCCTGCTTGTGTGATTCCAGTGCCAGGTTCGCAGCCGTCACCACCGCACCCGCCAGCAAGTTCTTCAAGGCGCTCGGCAAGGCTCGTCTCTCCTCCCCCTCCATGCCCATAAGGACACCCGTCAGCACGAGCAGGTGCTTCCATCGCGCCGACCTCTCGTCCGCTCCCTTCACCACGGCTCGTGTCCATACATCACACGCCATGCTGATCTCCTGCCCCGGTTTCGCGGCTTGTGTTTCCGCATGGTAGAGCCGAGCCGCGGCAGTGTTGTAGATGCTGATAACGCGCAGCGCCATGCGCAATGAGTCCGGCCGGTTCCATATCGCGGGTGCTGTGAGGAGTTGTGAGGTGAGAAGGCTGAGGTTGAGAGGGTTCGAGAGCTCGGTCAGGAGGTGTACGGTCGAGCCGATGATCTGGTTCGTTTTCGTATCGTCGTGAACGTCTTGATAGTACTGCAGGACGTTGTTGAGCATCCGGTCGGGAGGCATGTTGGCGAATTGTGGCCGATCTGAGCCTAGAGAACTAGACTGATTCGTTGAGATGAGCAGATGACATTGATCAGCGAGCCGTACACGCAGGTGCCGGGAAATACGTCTGTCGCATGCTGAAGAGAGGATGCGCAAGTGACGTGCCTCGGCAATGAGGCTCCACCCCGAGACCCCGTTTTCCGGCCGAGACGCGCGCCAAATTCTAAGCGCAGCCGCGCCCGCTGGGATACACGCGATGACGCGCCAACCTCTGGAGGCGAGACACCCTTCCCATTCCACAGACACCTACCATCAGCTTCGCGAGAGCCTTCCGTCGATACAACAGCCACACGCAGCGGGCCGCGCCGATTCGATGACTCCCGAACCGAGTCCTCGACAGAATGGGCTCTCCAAGGATCAGGCCAGATAGCCCTCCCCCAAACTACAGCACACCCCAATTTCCTTCCCTGAACGTCCAAACGCTGTGGGACGACACCGAGGATCGGCTTTATACGCTCTACCACGTCGAAGATATCTGGTGGTATACGACGCTATGGACTCTGATATTCTTCCTGTTCTTCCATGTCGCCGCGATCCTTGTCGCTCTGTGCACGCACACCTGGACGAGGTCTTCGTGGAAGTACATCTGGATTGTCCCCGTCTCCTATCTCCTTACGGCCGTGGCTGAGGCCTTTGTCTCGGGCAGCATCGTGGGCGTCATGTAAGTTGTGTATAGCCCCGATGTGATATACAATTGTCGCTGATGATACTGGATAGGATCGGTGCTGTCTATAAAGCTGGCTATTACGAGATGAACACTTGGATTCCGGCAACATGGGGTTTCATCAATGTTCTGGTGCTGATTCTCTCTTCTTTCACCATTCAAGGCGGACTATGAGCTATTTGGACCTGTAAGAGGCACTGAAAGGTCTCTTACGGCTGAAGATCACATCTACTGGCAATCCGCCAACCATTCCGGCACCTTCAAGAGGCCCGATGCTCCAACATACGTATAACGCAAGCCTCCAACCACGCCCTGCCATCTGGAAAATTTGGGATCTTGCCGATGTGTGACTTTGACCAAGCGTTCATCTCCAGGCATCAAGTCGAACCCATTGTCGTTGAAACTCAGGTCCTCAGACTCTTGGAATACAATGCCCTTGACAGGCTTGTTGGTACGGACGATGAATTCAAGTGACGAACCTTCTTTCTTGGCACGGTCAGGCTTCTCCCAACCGAGTTTGCGATCCGACATGTCGAGATATTTGATGGGTTCCGGCCAGTCACCATCTTCGGCGATCACCACGCCATTCTCCAAGAGCGAGACATTGATGACGTATGGGTCGTATTTGGCCATCGAAAATGGAACTCCAGAGTCATCAGAGTTTATTCCAGCGACAGGTCCGGCTTTGGATGTGAAAATCGGCGTGGAGCCGTTCGCGATAATGGCACCGCTAACACTGATCGGGTCGGCAAGGTCTCTGCCGGAGGCAATCGAGATGAAACGCACTTTCAAACTGACTTGTGCTGGCTCTTTCCGGTTGGACACGACCCACACATCAAACACGATATCTTTTGCAAACTTGGTATGGTCAACCTGACCTGTTTTGAGATTGGAACGTTTGTCAACCCAGTCATCCGTGTGCGTCCAGTCACGGAATCTTCGCATGACGCCAACATCAACAGGTCTCAAGGCCCTCTGTATGGTATAGAATGCCGGCTTTCTGACGCCGTGAAAGTCGATTACCGCCCACGACATTGTCGGCCAGCAATCATTGAGTTGCCAGACTAGCACGCCGCCGCAGCCGCGCTCTCCGGGCTTGCCCCAGTTTCGCCTCCAAGACTTGTAAGCGTATCGCATACAGTCTGTCTGTACCATTTGCGACAAGTGTGTAAATATAGCCAGGTCGTAACTGACCTGATAATTCTCCGCCATATACGTTATGAGACGTCGCTCGTGGTCAATCGCCTTGTTATGAAAGTCCATGGGCATCGATCCGGGGCGGCGCTGGCCGGGATCTGTGATCATGCCTTGGATAGTTCGAAGATGCGGATATGCCTCCATGCCGAACTCGCTGACGAATCGACTTCCGAGCTGGTCCGCCTCTTGGTATTTCCGCATGGCACCATGCCAGACTGTTGTTGGTCAGTGTGCGATTCACTTCCACAGCCTGGGATCACTCACTGTTCCACTGGTGCGTGTCGCCGACGGTGGGATCAGTCGTGTGTTTACCATCACCCCACGGACTGCTTGGATGGTATATCGCGCCTGGATCCTCGTCTTCGACAATCTTTGGTAGAAGATGTTCGTAGATGTATCGAGCGGGCCAACTCGACTTGAGCCAAGACTGTGGGTCCTTGTTTTCGTAGTCATATTCCAGGTCATACCGCTGCTGGACCTCGTAGTCCTCGTTGTTGCCAGCCCATATGGCCACCGACGGATGTGTACGCAGCCGACGCACCTGTTGTCGGGCCTCCATCTCCACGTTGTCGAGGAAGGATTGGTATGTCGGATAACTGCCGCAGGCAAACTGAAAGTCTTGCCAAATGAGGATACCCATGTCATCGCACGCTTCGAGTAGTCGGTCATCCGCATAGATACCGCCTCCCCATATCCGTATCATGACCTGGTTGCCCTCGGCAACATCGTCTACCAACCTTTTGTAATCTTCCGACGAGGTCGCGGGCATCAAATTATGTGGCGGTATCCAACAGGAGCCACCGGCGAATACATCGACATTGTTGATGCGAAAGTAAAATGACTTGCCGTTGGCGTCCCGTTCTTGTACGAGTTCCACTCGGCGAAAGCCAGTGTCCTTGTGAGCCTGAGCCATGATGGTCTCGTTGGATCTGAGCCTGACGTTCACCCGATATCTGGGCTGTGTCCCGTAACCGCGCGGATACCACAGCTTGAGCGGGGCTCCTGTGCCTGGGAATTCGAAGGGAAGTTTGTACACTCTTCTCTCTCCGACATCATTCTCGTCCGTTGTTCTCCCCGGCCGAAGCTCTTCATGGGAGGAGTCTAGTGGGAGGCCGCCCTCCTCATCGGGAAAAGTCCAGTCGCACTCGAGCCTCAGACCGTCTCGTATCCGCCCTTGAACCTCGACAAAGACCGTGCCCTGGCAGTGCGTGAGGTTTTCGCTGACCCGACTCTCGACCCAAACGTCGTCGATGCGAGTCTCGTACTGCTCGAGGTAGACAGGCTGCCAAGGGCCACAAGTCATGATGATCGGGCCCCAGTCCCACCCCCAATGATACTGGGCCTTTCTGACAGCCAGACGGCCCACGTCGGTCTGCCGGACGAGAAAGTTGTGTTCATGACGGTGCCTCTCGACGAGATGGCGACCTCGCTGGAAGGCCGGGTGAAAGGTAATCTCTAGAGTCATGGACTGATCGCCGCCTAGATTGGGGTCGATCATATCGGCCAAGGAGATGCGGTGCTTGACAAACATGTTGTCTGTCTCCAGCATCAGACGCCCATTCACCTTGATGGTGGCAAAGGTGTCCAGACCCTCAAAAATCAGATCCGCAAACGGTGCGCCGGCCTCGAGACAAAACGTATTTCTGTAAACCCATGTCTTCTCCCCGACCCATTGCACAGCCTTCTCGTTCATGTCCTTTGTGTAATCAGGGATCCTGGTGTCGTTGAAGTTGAGTTAGGTATCGATGTAGATCAGCACGGAAGTAAACCGACTCACATGCCCAAATGCTGAAGGTCTTGGTGTACCACGACCGGGGCGCCGATGGAATTACGATATTCATCTTTTGCATCACCCAGCTCTCTAAACTCCCAGTTCTTAGATAGATACAGTCGGCGAGTGATGTGATGGCTCATCATGGCGGCGGTGTAGAGCTGTTGCTTTAAGAAATGACGGCCAAGGACGAGACAAGCATGAGCAAGACGGTGAGAGGTTGGTGATTGACCACTTTCAAATGAAGATGGAGGATCTCATCCACCTTCAAGATCAGGGCTGTACAGGGAAAACAAACATATCCCGAGGAGAGTGAAACAGCAAGCACGATCAGGTGGTCTCGAAAAGGCAGCCACGCAGCCTCCCGATTTGGCGGGTTGACCCAGGACCTGATCCTTGCCAACCGAACGGGTAATTCCCATTCGATCACGATGGTAATTCGCCTCTGATCATGGTGGTGCTGGGGGAGGGACAGGGAGGATACGTATGTAGGTCCATCATGGGGGTGAGGGGTGGCCACTTTTACTGCTACTGCAACTGCTGCTCTTGTGCTGCACCTATGTATGCTGCATATCAATGAAAAGCTCAACGATAGGCCCGGATAAAAAAGAGGAAACCGCGTGAGCTGGTCACAAAACAGTCTCGGCGCACGAAATGGGAACGGACGGCGAATTACGTCCCCGTGTGAGTCAGGGTTAGGGTCGCGTCCCCCTCCCCCTCGATCCGTCGACGCCGCATTCGAGCAACTCCTTCGGCTCGTCTCCCCGATGCGAGTCCACCAACCATGCAGGCCTGCATCAACTCATCACTGTATCGCTTCATTGGGCCAACCAATCTTCCGTCGGCAGCTCTCTGCTCCCATACATCCCCACGCTCCATGGCTATTGAGCATCGATATCGTGGCCGTTGTCATGTCTCTCGCCCCCCGTAGCGGCTCCAAGTGTTGAAGGCAAGGTCGCACCGTGTTGTTTCTTTCGCCGCGAGAATGTCGCAGTCATCACCGTCCTTTTCCACAGCCACAGCCACGGCCACGGCACGCGGCACGGCCGTCACCGTCTCCAGCTCGCAGCAGCGCCGGGTGAACCGCTCGTGTCTCGAGTGCACCCGTCGCAAGGTCAAGTGCGATGGCAACCTGCCCTGCGCAAGCTGCGTTTACTACAGATCCGCCGAGGCATGCGCGTATCGGCAACGATCCAAACGAAATGCCGTCAGTAGAAGGTTAGTTTGTTTTTGCTGGGTCCCCCATCTCCCCGTCCCGGGTTCCCCCAGCACGAGGATTCATACCTCCGTGCTAGGCTGAAATCTAACGATCGCCTCTTCTGTTACCTTAGCACCTATAACAAAGCCTCGGAAACCATAGATGCCCAGAGCCGTATTCTGCAGACTCTATTTCCGGGCTTCCAGCTCTCGGATCTCGTCGAAAGGTCGCAGAATGAGCTGCTGAGGTTGCTGGACGGCAAAACACCACCATCACCAGATCGTCACAATGCCTCGGCCATTTCGAAGCAGTCTCCCCCTCCAGCGCTCTATCACGAACTTCATCCGACGACAGCCACCGCGCCGGGCTCGGAAAGCGGTGATGCCTCAGCCGAGCGACAGTGGGACGAGTCGCTGGACGTGAGCGCCGCGGCTGTTGCGAGCGACGATGTCAACGCCTTTGGCCACGCCACCGGCCATCATGGGAGCTCTTATCTCGGCATGACTTCTGTGAGCGCCATGTTCCGAGCCATCTTTCGTCTCTGCCCGTGGGCAAAGGAGCAGATGGCCGCGAGGGCCAAGACGTGGACTGCCGTACCGCCGCACCCGCTGCCGTCGATGAGCCCGTTTGGCAGGGATCCCAACTTTGACATCCTCCAGGAGCAGCGGTTCATCGACTTTTACTTTGAGCACATCCACGCCATCTCACCGTTCCTGGACGAGCAGGACTTTCGACTGCAGCACGCGCAGAGGGCCAGGACGGATCGCTCGTGGCTGGGGCTCACCAACATGGTCTTTGCGATGGGTTCCATCGCGTCCGGGAGCGACAACCTACACGAGCAGTACTACCTCGAGGCGCGGCGGCACATCGAGCTCGACAGCCTGGGCTCGGGAAATTTGGAAGTCTTGCAAGCTCTGTGCATCTTGGGGGGCTACTACCTTCACTACCGCAACTCACCCAACATGGCGTATGGTATCCACGGAGCCGCGCATCGCATGGCCATCGCTCTCGGGTTGCATCGCGAGCCACGGCGACAACCCACGTTCACCGACGCGGCAGAAGCAGAGAAGCACCGTCGCAGGATGGAGACGAGGCGCCGGACGTGGTGGAGCTTGTTCTGCCTCGATACCTGGGCCACCATGGCGCAAGGGCGCCCGACGCCTGGTCGCTGGGATCCCTCCACGATGGACACACTCCTCCCCGAACTCATGGACGGCTCGGACGCGCACACGGCCGCCTCCCTCCGCGCCAACATCCAGTTCTGCCTCCTCTGCGACAAGATCCAGACCCGCTACGCCCGCTTCCCCCGCCTCTCCGCGCACGAGGTCCTCGCCTTTGACGCCGAGCTCACCGCCTGGTACCAGTCCGTGCCGCTCCTCATACGGGAACGCACCCCGGCCTCCCCCCCGGGCCTCATGATCGCGCGCGAGTGGATGCGCAACCGCTACTACAACGCTCGCGTCATCCTCTCACGCTCGGCGCTGCTCTACCTGGCCAACGACCACCGCCGCGGCGCCCGCCGGCGGGACGGCCACCACAACGACGAGAAGGAGAAGGAGGACCTGCTGCCGCCGCCGCCGCCGCCGCTCGGTCCCGAGCAGCAGCAGGTTCTCGACACGTGCTGCCATGTCGCAGGGCAGGCCATCAACTCCATCGCCCTCTACTGGACGCCCAACCGCGTCCACGTGTGGAACTCTGCGTGGAACCTCTTCCAGGTCAGCATGGTGCCGCTGCTCTCCATCGCCATGGAGCGCAGCATGCATAACCATAATCAGTATGGGCAGCATCAGGCCTCCTCCCCGTCCTCGGAGAGCATGCAGTCGTGGAAGGAGAGCCTGTTTAAGTCTCTGCAGACGTTCACACTGATGCGGGAGTACATGCGCCCCTCAGATCGATCTCCGGATATCGTCGCCGCGCTGTACGAAGCTCTCATGTCCGAGCCCGACGGTCCGATGCCCACGCCGTCCGTCACCGAGGTCAGCGTCGATCCCTTCGGTTGGGCGGACGAGCAGTTGGCCGATCTGAACTGGAGCACCTTCTTGGGGAACGCGAATCTGGTGCAAGGCTCGTTCCCATTCACCTGAGATGTATCAATACGCTGATTGGGGTGAATCACCAAGATATTTGTCTTTACTATGTATGAGAAATGTAGTAATCGGAAGGGGTTGAACCCCGTTCCTGTATCCTTCGCATATCAGCTCGCACCATTTGTGTTTCCCTCAGTGAGCGAGTTTCTTCAACCTCCTCTTCAGTTCGTATCGTGGTATCAAGCTTCCCTCCCCTTACACAAAAGAAAAAAAAGCTTTCAAAAATGCCAAAATGATCGTGTCAAGACATGGGCTCGTCTCTTGATGTGTTGAAGCATTCACACCGGCTCAGCAGCCTCGACCTTTCCAAGGCGCAAAAGAGTATGTGACCTCCAACAATATATACAGTGAATAGTGTCCCTCTGCCGGAGAGGAGCGCAACATTGCGGCTGTAGCTTAAATCCACATGGGACCAGCGGCGGCGGTAGCAGCTGCAGCAGCGTGTCGTGGTGGTGGCGGTTGGAATGCACGAGGTGCTCTCTTGGGTGGTTGTTGGTAGAAGACGTCAAACAGAGCTTGGACTTCGTTCATGTAATCGTCGATGCTCAGTTTCATCAGGCCGTTCGTCTCCAGATACTGTTCGTCCTCATCCAAGACATGGGGCTGCCGGCTAATGGCAAACTCCTCTGCGAGCTCCGTCACCTGTGCCAACTCGGCCCCAAAGGGGTGCGCATCCTGTCCGAACCGTGGCGGCGTTGGTTGGTCTTGCGAAGTGTGCGGGCTGCTGAGAGGAGAGGCCCGTGGCATCGGTGGTGCCTTGCTGGTGGGCGGAGCGGAGGCTTGGGAGTGCGTAGAGGCGCGAGTGGATGTGGAGGAGGAGCGGGAGAATGTAGAATTGTGAGGGCTGGAGTTGGCGGTGCGATCGGAGCCGCGGGACAATTGTGAAAAGGTGCGCTGCTGGGATACGGAGCGCTGACGTGCGAGGGCATCGTACGAGTTTTTCTTGGTGTGGGATGGTGAACGCTTGGGGATCGCCGGGATTTCTTGGGCCAGTTCGGGAGCCGTAGGCTTTCCGGGGGCGATAAAGTAGCTCGATAGATGGTTGAACTTGGCAGAAGGGTAGCCTTCGGGGTACGCAGTTTCTGGGCTCGTCGGCGGAGTGCTGTCGGCGTTACTGATGGTTTCTGACTCCGTGTCCGATCTGGACGCAGTGTTATCGCCCGGGCTCGCGCGAGAAATGTCAGGAGCGTTGTAGGAAAGCATGTTGGTGGTGTGGACAAGCTCCATAGGTCCCGAGATCTGCTGGCGAAGGTTCCGGGCCGCGGAGCCCTTGTGTGTGCCGCTCCGCTGAGGAATCTTGTTCTCGCCGAGCTCGCTTCCGGCACGAGCCTTGCGTGTTGTGAATGCGCGTGCTAGAGACATTTTATCGGTTGTGTTGTGTGTGAAGAATTGAAAGGGATTCCGAGCAAGGGCGATGTGTACTAATGAAAGCAAATGGGTCCGAAACAGTCGAAACGGCCAAGGTCAGGCGAGCGATTGAAAAGGACAGCTGATCACCAGGCGGAGGTTGCAGATAGAGTCGCCTGCCCGATGGGTGAAGGCGAGGGTGGGTGGTGGTGTTGATGGGTTTATGCAGGGTATCGCATGCGATGCCAAACGCGGAAGGTCGGTACCGAGCTGCCTCAACGGGAGTGTCTGGCAATCGCTGGACGCAGAATGACTCTACTATCAGAGAGTCGAAGAGGGAAAAAAAAAGTCGGCTATCAAATTGCGAGAGAAGACTGAAGATGGATGAGAAGCGAAAAGTTGGGTTTTGGTAAAAACGTCGCGAGACTGTGCTGCGACGAGGTGTGATGATGGGTACGAGTCACCGTGTGACGGCTACTTTACTTGATCGTGCGTTTGTTTGTGTTGCGTGGTGCAATGTGAAATGATCGGTAGCAGAAAAGGCAGGAGACCAGTCCTGAGTTTTCCTGTGATGGTCGATTTTGGTATTCGATAGTACTCGTCGTTGTTTGGCGACAGCTTCAAGCGTCGGAAAGGGGAGCGAAGAGCAGCGTTGGCTATCGAATCGTGGGTGGATGGAAAAGAGTGTTGATTTTTGTGACTGGATAAGTCTAGGTCATCGATTTGCTGGCAGCAGGCAACGCGAGAGCAGATCACGCGCGTAGCTTTTTGAGGCTGTAGCAAACAAAGGTGGCAGTTTGTTTGCACGTGCGGGCTTGCAGTAGCTTCTTTATGTTTCTCGATGTTTTTTTGGGGCGTGGGCGTGCCAGACGGGGTAGTGCCAGAAAGAGCGTGTTTTCCACGGGTGATGCAAAGGATTGGGATCACGCGCGAGAAGAGACACGACGGGCGAAGAAGAAGAAAAAGGAAGAGCTTGTGCTCGTGAGAAATGAATCAATCAGTCCAAGGGCGTCGTCGTTGCGACGGCAGCAGGGAGCGTGGGTGCGAAGGAAGGGAAAGACGTGAAGGTGGACAGGAGGAGAGGCGAACGCGAGGAGGGAGCAGGCATTTACAAGTAAGAGAGCCATTGGGCTGCTGGTGCGGCTGCAGGTGCTGGTACGCCTGCTGGAGAAGGCTGCTGGAGAAGGCTGCAGAACGACTGAGTGATCGCCCGCCGCCGTCCGGAGCCAGTGACCAGCAGAGGACCCTGTGTGGTTTCCCTGTGCGGGCCCCAGTCGGCAATCAGAGCGCCTGTGCGCAGGTGTCAGGCTCCGCTTTGTTTCCAGCAATGATTGGCTCGTGGCGCATGTGCTGTCCCGCTCGGACCAATGACGGTCGCTTTTCCCCTGATCTCCTGCTTCTCCGGGCTCAGCCCACTAAAATCTGCCATCGTCGGGGCGCCCGGTTCGCGCGCGAGGTCGCCGGTACGGATAGCGTGCCTCTGCCAGCCTGGCCATCACAGGTACTCTCGACTATTATTGTCCATCTCGTCGTGTGTGATGGTGGCCTGTGATAATCACCACATCACACTCGACGGGTCTCTAGCTTCGCGCTGGCTTTTCTTCTAGAATTGATAGTGACGATCCTCTGTGGATTTTTGGGTTCGTTCTAGCAGCAAAGTTCGGAAAATTCTCTCACACCAACCCAACTGCGTGCTCCAGTCGCACCTACAATAGAACTAGGCATCCAGCACCACGTCGCACGGCGTACTTGTACCAACCGACGCCAGTTTGTCGGTCTCCAGGTACATTTACAAGTAATTTGTTGGGTCATCCCCTTCTCGCGACTGTGATGGCCTTGCCTTTTCTGGCTCGGCTCCTCGCTTCATCGAACGGCCCACACACAAAAAGATCAACGTCCACCACAGATCTCGGCCCAGAGTTGCCCTCTCCCCAACAGCAGGCAGGCCTCCTGTGCCACTGATTCCAGACGTCTTGTGCCATCACGGCCGAGCTCGCCTGACTCACTTGCTTGCTGGGCCAAACTTTGAGCGTCCCACGTTACATACTGTACTCTTCTCCAGCTATGGCTTCCATCCATCACACGGATAAATGTCATTTGCGCTCCTCGCCGGCAAGCATGCAGCCTGACGAGAGGATCCCAACCCCTGTCTGCTGATCGGCCCTCCGTTCCCATGGCCCATGCCACCCTGTCCTCGCAGCAGAAACACCAGCGGCAAGCCATTAAACTGCGCTGCCTCTCACCTCCCACCCAATCGACGCTCTGTTTCAGGAGACCAACGGGCGGGGCGCGTGCCTGCGCAAGCTCGGCAGGCTCTAATCCTAACAGAGACTAGCGGGCTGGCCCCAGTCCTCAGTGCTCTTTCTTGAACGTCCAAGTTCGGTAACGCCATGCATGTTCAGAAGCGATGGTTCAACCTTCCCAAACTCCCGCCTTTTCACTTTCATTCCAAAATTATCACGTGACTCCTATGAAAGGGGGGGAAGGTCAACTTTGTCATCAGAACAGGTTGGCTTAAAGTATCCAGGATGCTTCGCACATGCGCATCGAAATAAACACCCTTGATCCCCCTTCATTTTCGCACAGGAAACAAATATTTGGCGGAAAAAGCATTATACTGGATCAGCAAACGTGCTTGGGCCCTTCTTCTTTCTCTCGGCATTGATGGATCTTGGGTCCGCGCCCTTGGGGATGTTTCAAAACCTCGCAGATCCACACACTTCCCCGACCTGGCCCAACTCACTTATTTGAAACAGTCGCTCTACAGCCTTTCCCTCTTTTTTTAGGCTTAGAGCCGGCGAAGCACACCATCTCTTCCACCTGTGAGCGTTTGGCTCGTGATGTGTGGCGATGGTGATATGTTGCTCGTGCAACTCGCAAGTGCGGCCAGTTAGTCCAATGACTATGCGTTACGTCGTCTGCAAGTTATTAGATGATGGCCGTCGTCAACCAAGTATGACGAAGATTGAATAATGCGGTTTCGCACGGCGTGTGGATTCGTGTCGTGGGCTTCTTGCTCACGGGCGCAGGCTTTAAGTAGGTGGCATTATTGGCATGGGATGACAATATGTTAAAGTCTAGGTCTCATTCTACTTTTCGATTTGAGAATCTTCTCTATGTGACAAACGTTACAACTCGAACTAATTTTGATCCCTTTTTTCGACATACAGTATTGCGCTGCATTCCAAAGGATGATATCGTGTATTTGTGGTCTGCCTACGCCCCTGGATGCGATGATCGTCCTGTCCTAGTTACCCTGGAGTGACCTGTCCACATAGCAGTGCAAAGTCTATACATACACCAATCTTTACAGAAGTCGGCCATCACGGAAACAAGCAGGTTCTTATTTGCAGTCACGGCATTTGAACGGTTGTTTATTTCGCGTACCTCTGTTTTAGCTAATGCCGGTTCTCTACGATGTTGTGTTGCCGTGCCTACAAATTATTAGACAAAAGAGCTGTGAGACATCACAGACAAAACAAGTCGGACCATCACATATCCAAGAAGAAAAGATTGCAAGACAAAATATGAAGGAGTGAACAGAGACGGGGCATAGACATAAACGTATAGGAGTCATATTTTTGCAATGCTCTACTGCTGCGTGATGATCTAATCTTCATCCATGGAATCATCATCCTTCTCATCACCCTCGTCGCTGCTGGAATCACTCTCATCATCCGCGACGCCCACGAGTCTGTCCTCGGCCTTACCCTCCGCAACCGGCACCCTCTCGCCAAACGTCTTGCGAACCGCGCCGTTCGTGCTGGTATCCCACACATGCATGCTGCCGGCGCTACCAGCGACCGCCAGGCGGAACGCGACCTCGGGATCGGGCGCAAAGTTGGTTGCAAACACCTTGCCGACATCCAGGTTACGGCTGACGACCATGGACGGGCCCGTCGGCCCAATGTTCCACAGCTTGACCGTCTTGTCCGTGGATCCCGTGGCCATGTAGCCTGGGATAATGGGGTTGATGTCAAACGACGACACGGACTCGTCGTGCGCCTGCAGCGTCCAGATGGGCTTGGTGCCCGAAGGGTCCGCGGGCGCGTTGCGCACGTCGTGGTAGTGGATCGCGCCGCCCTCGGTCGACACGAAAAAGTTGTTATCGTTGTGAGGATCCCACCGCACGTTCTCGACGTCGCTCTCCACGCCCCATCGCGGCACCTTGGCGTCGGGCGCGCGCATGTCCGCCGCCACCACGGTGCGATCGTAGCTGCCGCTCAGGAGGACGGTCGATTCCTTGCTGTGCCACGCGACGGAGCAGACCTTGTCGGTATGGTACGTGTAGGACTTTGCGCATGTTGCCGTGTAGAGGTCCCAGAGCTTGATGGTCTTGTCGGCGGAGGCGGAGGCGAGGAGGTTGCGGTGTTGGCGGTTGGCTGCCAGGGACAGGACCGCATCGACGTGGTACTCATCGTTGGCCTTCTTGGCCTTCTTCTTCTTCTTCTTGGTCTTTTCGCCGTCCTGATTGGCGCCCTGACCCAGGATCGCGTTCGGATACATGCAGTCGATCGTGTCGAGGTCCCAGATCTCAATGTCGGGGTCCATCGTGCCGACAGCCACGTAGTTGCCCGTCTTCTCGCCGGCCTCAGCACCCTTGTTGACGGGAATGTCGAGCCACTCGACCGCGAGCGGGATGGCGGGCAGCATAATGTCGTGGTGAACATACAGGTTGTCGGCCTCGTCTTCGTAGACGTATACTTCCAGGTGAGCCATCTCGTCCTCGACCTTTGCCGACAGAATGAGATTGTCGGTGGCCAGAATCTGGAGGTCATCGCGATCCTCATCCTCGGGCTCATCTTTCAGCGTGATGTATGGGTCATCTGCGTTGGAGTTGTAGTATGCCAGGGACTTGACGTTGCCAAAGATGCTCGTCTGAACATCCTGGGGGACACTATCGTCTTCGTTGTCGTAGTTGTCGAGGTCGTACTCGGCGAGATCATCATCGTCACCTCTGGATACACCGTTAGCACTGGCAACCACCGTGCAAGCATCAGCGACTATCTTACGATGACTTTGGCTTTGAGTCCTTCTTGTCTTTGGAATCGTCGATATCAGAGCCGGAGTCGTCCTCCTCGTCCTCAACTTCCATGTCGCCCTTGGCCGCCCTCTTCGCCTGCCTCTCTTCCTCCTCCTCGGCTGCTTTCAGATCATCCTCCGCATCGTCGAGCTTCAGCTTGGCGAGTCCTGCTATCCTTTCGTATTCACTTTCGTCAAGCGTATACTTTTGGGGAAAGGGCGCCGCAAAGCCGCGACGCACCCACTGGGCTGCTGTGATCATAGACATCGTGATAGATTGGGGGTATCTCAATTCCAACGCATAAAGCCAAAAAAAGATTGGGCATGCGTCAGAAGCCAAGTCAATGTGGCGGGCGCCTCTAGAAATTTTTGGTGGTGGGGTTATCGATAACCAGCGGGATATCAACCCTAACCCTAAATAAGATGGCTAAGCGCATCGCGTGCCGATGACCGCGCTCAACTTTGAACCCACAACAGCATTGACAGAGCAGGGCAATCGCGCGACGATGGCCGACGATCGAGGTTTTAATGGGTTCAACCCTAAGCGGAGACGGACAGACCAGCCTAGGTCTCAGAGCAGATTTGACCACGGCTCCCGTGGTTCGACTCCCAGAGCACAATCACGATACTCCCCGACACCAGCAAGAGAGGCCGAAGATGTCAAGCCATCAGAAGAGGATGCCCTGGCTCTGGACCGCGAATGGTACGACGGCGATGAGTTTGGTAGCCACGTACACGGCGACGACTCGTTCAACCCTTTCGCTTCCTACGAAACGACCGTGGAAGAGAGCAGACAGCAGGAGTCGGCACGAGCCGAGAAGATGACGGCGCGTTTCGATGCGCGCGCGGATCAGCGAAACAAGGAAAACGATGCCTGGGAGACAAATCGAATGTTGAACTCTGGCGTGGCGCAACGGCGCGACATGGCATCCGATTTCGACGACAACGAAGGGACACGCATCCATCTCCTCGTCCACGAGCTAAGGCCGCCCTTCCTCGACGGTCGAACCATCTTTACCAAGCAACTCGAGCCCGTACCAGCCGTGAGGGACTACCAGAGCGATATGGCAGTCTTCAGTAGAAAGGGCAGCAAGGTCGTGCGCGAGGCACGGCAGCAGAGAGAACGGCAGAGGCAGGCGCAACAAGCTACGAGCATGGCTGGTACAGCTCTAGGCAATATCATGGGCGCCAAGGACGAGGGTGATGGTGACAGTGCGATTCCCATGGTTGGTGAGGAGGATGGTGCGGCGGGCGGGCGCAGTGCGGCCAAGTTCAAGAAGCCACCACCGAAGGAACGCGAGGGCGCCAGCAATTTTAGCAAGACAAAGTCATTAAGGGAGCAGCGAGAATCTCTGCCGGCATTCTACGCACGGAACGAGGTGCTGCGGGTTATCAGAGAGAATCAAGTCACGATCGTAATAGGCGAGACAGGGTCTGGCAAAACCACGCAGCTGACTCAGTTCCTCTACGAGGAAGGATACGGCAAGACGGGCATGATTGGATGCACGCAACCCCGTCGTGTCGCCGCCATGAGTGTTGCCAAACGTGTTGCGGAAGAGATGCAGGTTCCTCTGGGGAGCACAGTGGGATACGCCATCCGTTTTGAAGACTACACAAGCGAGGAGACGCGCATCAAGTACCTCACCGACGGTATCCTGCTGCGAGAGTCTTTGAACGAGCCCGACCTCGACCGATACAGCTGTATTATCATGGACGAAGCGCACGAGCGGGCCCTCAATACGGATATTCTCATGGGCCTCATCAAGAAGATATTGCAAAGACGGAGAGATCTCAAGCTCATCGTCACATCGGCAACCATGAATGCAAAGAGATTCTCCGACTTCTTCGGCGGAGCACCAGAGTACACGATTCCCGGCCGTACGTTTCCCGTCGACGTCATGTTTCATCGCTCGCCCGTGGAGGACTATGTCGATCAAGCTGTGCAGCAAGTGCTGTCCATCCACGTCTCCATGGACCCCGGCGATATTCTTGTGTTCATGACAGGCCAAGAAGATATCGAAATTACCTGCGAGCTGGTGCAAAAACGGCTCGACGCACTCAACGACCCGCCTAAACTCAGTATTCTACCTATCTACAGTCAGATGCCCGCCGACTTGCAGGCCAAGATCTTTGACCAGGCTGCACCGGGCGTCCGCAAGTGCATTGTGGCGACGAATATTGCCGAGACGAGTTTGACGGTGGACGGCATCACGTACGTGGTGGACGCGGGATACTCGAAAATGAAGGTTTACAACCCTAAAATGGGTATGGACACGTTACAGATCACACCCATCTCACAAGCCAACGCCTCGCAGCGTTCCGGGCGTGCTGGCCGAACGGCACCCGGAAAGGCATATCGATTGTATACCGAAAAGGCTTTCAAGGAGGAGCTCTACCTGCAGACAATCCCGGAGATTCAACGCACGAATCTGGCAAACACGGTCTTGATGCTCAAGTCCCTTGGTGTCAAGGACCTGATGGACTTTGATTTCATGGACCCGCCACCTCAAGACACCATCTCGACATCCATGTTCGATCTGTGGGCACTCGGTGCCCTGGACAACCTGGGAGAGCTGACCGAGCTCGGTCGCAAGATGAGTGCCTTCCCGATGGACCCGTCGTTGGCCAAGCTTCTCATCACTGCTGAACAATATGGGTGCAGTGAGGAAATGGTTACAATCGTGTCCATGCTTTCCGTACCAAATGTGTTCTACAGGCCCAAGGAGAGACAGGAGGAGGCGGACCAGGCGCGCGAGAAGTTCTGGGTCAGTGAGTCTGATCATCTCACCTACCTACAGGTTTACACCACGTGGAAGCTCAAGGGGTATTCAGAGAGATGGTGTACGCAAAACTTTTTGCACGGCAAGTCGTTGAAGCGCGCCAAGGAGATCCGAGAGCAACTTCTCGATATCGTCAAGATGCAAAAGATGGAGCTCATCAGCTGCGGAACCGACTATGATACCGTGCGAAAGTGCATCTGCTCCGGCTACTACCACCAAGCGGCGAAATACAAAGGGTCAGGAGAGTACATCAATCTCCGCACAAATCTCGGCGTCCAGCTGCACCCTACCAGCTCGCTCTACGCAGGCCACCCGCCCGACTACATCGTCTACCACGAGCTGATCCTCACATCCAAGGTTTACGTCTCGACTGTTACGGCGGTCGACCCGCACTGGCTCGCCGACCTCGGAGGCGTCTTCTACTCTGTCAAGGAGAAGGGGTACTCTACCCGCGACAAGCGCATCACGGAGACGGAGTTTAACCGCAAGATCGAGATCGAGACCAAGATGGCTGAGGATAAGAAGCGGGCCGAGGAGGCGAAGCAGGCCGAGGAGGAGCGGGCGTTGGTGAAGAAGAAGAAGACGGTCGGCAGTGACGGCAAGAAGTTTGTCACGCAGGGAGCTGTGAAAAAGCCGATCGCGAAGCGACGGAACCGGGGATTTTAGATGATCGTTGCAAAGTCTTGCGGGCATTTGGATGATCTTACACCATTTATCGAGCGTTTCATCTTCCTTTATTATAGCACCTGTCAAGACCTGATGTCAAAGCTCTTCTCCCCCTCAATCACATCCTTGTCCTTTGTCTCGAGCTGCGCGACCTTGGCGTGGGACGGGCCTTCATCAACAGCCTTGAGAAACTTGGCCATGGGCTCCTCCTCTCCTTGCGCCTCTCCTTCCACCTGCAAGTGATTCCTGTCAGCAACTTGGTTTTCTCGGCACTTGGACGAGGCTTCTCACCTTGTTATCAGGTGTGTTGCGGCACCATCCTGTGACTCCATACTCGTTTGCTCTCTTTTGTGTAAAGTACCTGACCAAGGCTTCAGGAGCAATTACATACGACATTGACAGTAAATTTCTTACCGAAATCCAACGCCTAATGTCCTGATGTTAGCTGAGCTCTGGTGGTATCAGTTGGAAGGTGGCCGAACCTTGGACTCTGCCTCCGTGGGCAACGAAGAAAACCTTTTCACCAATGTTAGTGAGTTTGTGAAAATATCATTGAATCACATACCCGTTTTGCAGCCATCATGAATGGTAATTGTATTTCTTCTTAACAATGTCGAGTTCAGAGCAAATCGCACGTAGTAGAGTGCTAGCATCAACTCGTTCCGACTCGGTGCATTACGTCATTTTAGAGGAGAACTTTAACCCTAACCCTCTATTCACATGTGCGCAAAAGGTGGGCTAACTTTCCACCCTGTCAATCTTGCCAACGGGTCTCTTCTATCTACACTCGTCCAACATCTCCGTCGCATCAAAAAGAGTGTCATTTACGGCCCTCGAGGTTTCTTTACAGCATGGACGAACTCGCTGCCGCCGAGTCCGAATCAATACGATTCCGCCCAAGCAAGAAACGCAGGGTGTACCGCCAGCGCGATGACACCAGCGACCGCGACGCGCCCACGACAGATCACGCACCTGTCGGCGACTCTACCGAACCCGTGGCCCTCGAAGATGGTGACACCGGCGCGATACCCGTCGCCAGACTCCGCAACGCTCGCCGCCACCGCGCCGGCGGCGTGGGCTTCACCACGTCCGACAGGACCGAACCCGCGGACAAGAGCCTTACCGTCGCACAGCCACCGCGAGATGGCCATTGTGCGACGGCAGTCGTCCACGGAACGGCAGACCGCTTCACGCAGGAACGGAGCGTCATCTCCTCCTTTGACAGCAAGCACATGTACGGCTTTGACCTCCCCTTTTCCTTCGTCCTGTGTACCCAGGTCGTAGAATCATCCCCCTCAGCTATCTTTGCGCAGCGACTAATCATTCAGGACCCAATTCATAGAATCCCGTCTCTCCCGCCGCGCAGACTCTGCAGACGCGCACGATGAAACCCGAAATCCCAAACCCATCCCCGACTCCGCCTCATCCTCGCAGCAAGACTCATCCCGAGTTCCACCGACAGCGAGCATCCTCGAGGAGGATCAGAAGCGCAAAGCCCAGTACCAGCAGCCCGTTGCGCACGGCCAGCTTGTGGAGGTTGACCTCGCGGCCATACCCGTCAGGCCGTCTCAGGGCCAGCAAGGGACGCGCGCCCCGGCGCAGAAGAAGCCGCGGTTAGGTCCGGACGGCAAGCCCTGGCGTGGAGGCCGGAAGCGGCGCGGCAGCGATGACATCAAGCGTGATCAACTCGTAGAAGAATTTCTCCACGAGAACAGACGTAGGTTCTTCTACACTCCCTCTTGTTGTGTAGTCTGCGTGGGAGATGTACTAACTTTGATGACAATAGTCGACGTCTACGACACGACATCAGGAAAGGAAACAGCAGTGGACGACAGTGGACAGGACGGAGGCACAGCCGACGATCGACTTGCGGAGCAGTTTCAGAAACAGTACATGGACGACATGGCCCGTCGACGGCAGAAGAAGAAGCCCGTGCAGCCGCCCGGTCGAGCCGCCGGCGCCAGCGAGGATGTGCTCAAGGGTCCAAAGTTGGGCGGGAGCCGCAACGCAAGAGCCGCTGTACGAGATGCGTTGCTCAAGAAGGAGAAGGAGGCACGGAAATGAAGTACGCCAAACTGTACTCAAAGGCCTGTCTGATTGTCAAACATATTTGTATTGTGTGGGCCATGCCTCATGTATCATGTACGGTGCAGACTATCTTCTGATTGAATGCGAGTCATGCCTGGCTTTTGCCTTTGGCATCTCGACTTGGAACGTCACTGTATGCAGATTAAGAACGAGCTTGAGCCCAAGTGTGGAAAGCAAAAACGCCACCCAACCTTACTGATCCCGAGACGAAACGAACGAAACAAGAAAAGATAGCCAAGATGTCTAATCCAATATCAAAATGCAGAGGGCTCAATGGCCATGCGGTGGGACTTTCCGTACCAAAGCAATACAACCTCGTTGAGCTTGCGAGATTAATATGCAGAGGGAACGGCAAGAAGAAGAAGAGGAGGAGAAGACGAAGATCATAGAAAGAGAACCGAATAATGTAGAGAGAAGCGAAAGAAAAAAGAGGCGCAAACAACCCACAGACAAGACCGAAGTTCGGGTGAAACTCCAGAAGTCAATGTTAGAAAACAGAATCATGCACTTGTTACCAGAACTCCAGTTGAAACGGCTTGAAACGGGCGCCGACGGTCGCGCATCGGGGACACCTAGTGCCTTCCTCCTTATGTATGAGGTCCACGCACGGCCTACAGAAACCGGAGATGCATTCGGTACATGCAAGAGATTCGCCCAGCCGTGAGGGATGGTTGCATCGAGCGCAGCAAATCTGTGCGTTGCGCCCGTTGCGCAGAGGAGGGGATATGTCTGAGATATCGCGACCTCTCATCCGCACGTCATCGGAGTGAGTTTCCAAAGATGGATACAGTTCGGCGGGGGGCGGGAACGGTGGCGAAGTCAAGTCCGGTGGCGTCAAGTTTTGTTGCAGAGGTGAGGCCTGGTATTCGTTGGAGTGATGGTGTTGAGACCGATGTGGTTGTGGCTGGGAAGGTGTCACCGAATGTCGTGACACGGACATTGGCGACTGAGGGAGCTGATCAATCGTGTCAGTCTGTGCATCTGAAACGTGAGGACAACCGAAGGAAGATATGTTCTTACAGGTGTCCGGTCGCCTTCGAGGTCGTCGGCGGCAGATGACGCGGCATCAGCGACAAATAACAAGCTCTCCCAGCGTTCGAGGCCGGGCTCGGCCGAATACGGTCGCGCATTCATACGCAGACTGTCATTGGACTGGAGACCCAGGCGTCTGAGAGCATCTGCAGCATGGCCTTTCGAGTTCTTTTTGTGGTGACCCTGGTGTCGCTGCTTTGTGACCGAATTTTTCTGACTGTGCTTCTGCACGGAGCCTTTGTGCTGGGGAGGAAGAGTAGAAGATCGCCCGGGCGGCGAGGTGCTACTGATTAATGAAGGCAGAAGGTCGCGCTGCCGAGGATGATTCACTGATGTGAAAGGGTGACTAGTCCCATAAGAGGGTGGCAACTGGATGGGCGGCAATGGTGTCTCAATGGAGCTATGAGGATATCGACGTCCTTCGTCCTATATAGCGTGTCAGTACATTGGCCGGAATTCGCATCGTTCAGTGCATGGGGGCAACGCAAGCTTACAGCGTCTACATCGGATTCTCCTTCAGACTTCACATCATGAAGATTGGTCAGAGCAAGGGCCGCTCTAGCTTCGGAGCCACCATTCGCATGTCGCGGCGTCGCTGGGCCGTGAGAGTAGTAGTGCTGAGAGTAGTCGCGTCCAGAAGCTGGAGGCTGCACGCTGGGAGCGGAGGTTGTTTCTTTGGGCCGGGGTGCCGAAGTGAACATGAGAATGATGCTCTCCTCGGTGGCGGGGAGCTTTGGAATGTGGTATTCAGCGTGAGCACGACGGACGTGCTCCTGCATAGAACGGTATCGCTTGGGCTAGATGACGAGAAATGTCAGCTATTGTGAAGTCGATGAAGACAGTGCGCGATTCGTGAGATCCTGCGCCTGTACAATGAGAATTGATGGGCCCATCAACTTACACCTGAGCATCGCTTACGGCAAATTGAGCCGTCGGTGTTGGGCAGTGGGCAAATGACCTCATCATTGTTATCAGTAACAGAGAACGAAGAAGTCAAGTTTGACCGCGACGTTGTGGAAGGTGTGGCTGAAGGCATCTTGGCGCTTGTGTGAACGCTCATGCTGTTCCGGAACAGTACAGTGAAGAAGCTCGCTTTGGCAAGCGTCGATGCTTTGAGACAATCGTTGCCTGCCGAGACCTGACTGCATCAACTGAGGAATCCAGCCTGGACCGTGCGATGTCTGAAGGTCCGAGGATGACACCCGACTAGTGAAAGCCGAGCACAGGTTGATCGATGTGTGGTTGTATATATTTGTCAAAGACTGTCGATGACGGCGAAGACGGCGATGATGAGATGAATGGACTAGACTCGGAGCTTTGTGCGAGATTGCGTCGCCGATAGAGGAAAGCCTCGGTCGTCGGATAATGGCGATAATGTGCGATACTGGGAAATCAATGACCAAAGGGTTTTAATGAAACCAGGATAGTCGACGGTGTAGCGATTGAGCACTGCGGCAGCCTGGTATAGTTTACGAGACAGTGACTAATTCCTGTCGCTCCCACGTTTGCGAATCCCGTCGTCTAGGATATACTCTTGTTTTTACTATCGAAGGCTGTGGATTCTCGAGTCTCCCAGGCGGCCGTTGTGAGTTGAGTTTGAATATTGTGGGTGAGATGCGTGGGCGGTCGGATCGGATGCGGATGGTAGATGAATGTTGTAGATATCGAACGAGGAGTGGCGACAGAGGGACGACAAATCAAGTTAAAATAGAGAGAAGTCAAGTATAAAGCGTGGGGAATCAAGAAAGTTTCCAAGGGGGAAAAAATGAGCTGGACGAAGGGATATAGTATTGAAGAGAATAAGATGATTGTGACTAGGCAGAGCTCGATCCGGGGTCTGACAGGCAGCTTCGCTACGGGAGCTAGCAGGTCAGAAGAGGACGAAGGAGGGAGCAGAGGCCCAGCAGAGAAGGATGCGGTGCTGATCAGACTCAGAAGGAAAGTCAGATCCGCGAAGTTTGAGCTTTGTAGATGGGCATGGAGCAGAAGAAAGAAAAGAAGCTTTTCGTTCTGGCTGGAGGAAGAGAAGGAGGAAAAAAGCCGAGTCCAGCTTGGACGAGCTCCTCGGGCTGATGGGCGCCAGCGCGACGGAGGTGTGTGAAAGTCTAGAGAGCGTGGGGACAGTGGTGACCGAATGGGAGGCAAGGCAGAGCACGGCTGGGGCTAGTCCAGAGGAGGCGAACCAACAAAGTGCGAGTAAAGCGGCAAAAGTTGACCCGGTCTCCAAGATCCTTTTGCCTGAGCAGGCCGGCGTAAAGATACTGGAGGGCAGCGTACCGACTTGACTCTTGCGCTGCGCTGCGGATGAAGGCACGCACGACTAGGCTAGAGAGGGGAGGGGGGGAGCGCACCTGACAAAAACGGAAACGGAAGAGCAAGAGCAAGAGCATGAGCAACAAGCGTGGAGGGAGGGGGGCCCAGCTGGTTACTGTAGCTGCTGCCCTTTGTGAATGGTGCACCTCTAGAATCAATCAGGCAACATCCTTGTGATCGAGCACCAGTAAATGGTCGGTCTCAAGCTCCCAGGTCCGGGCTCAAACCGAGGCGCCCAAACGCAAATGACCAGTCGTCAGAGTCGCCAGAGTCGCCAGCAGTGCAGCAACAGCAACCGAAATCCCAGGTGTTGACGATAAGACTCGCTTGCCAAGGCTGTCCACGAGACCCTGCTTCTACAGGCGGTCCCGGTCCCCACTTGGCCAGTGCAGCTTCGTAGACGCCGTGGCAAAAATTTACAGAGAGCAAGCTTCAAGCCCAGCTCACTGCCGCGGAGCTTATCACCATCTGCAAATGAAGAACAAAAAAAGAAGACGGCCGAACCGAGAAAGCGTCCTGCTTCTGAACTGACTCGACCGCAGACGTCAATGGTTCGTCCTGGGGCCTGCCTGCGAGGTAGGTTTGCATCATCTTCCTGCGAGTCAAGGCTTAGCTGACCAACGAGAGCCTGCCCCTGGGCGCGCCCCCTTCTGTCTGCGACACCATCCCTGCCGGTTCAGAGCATAGCTCCCCAGGCGTGCGTTGCCTGCTGGCTAGTTGAGGCAAGTCTCAAGCTTGCAATCTTGTGCATGTTCCTTCCGAGTCTGGATCAGCTTGAGCCCTGATGCATCACAGTAGGCTCGTAACGCCTTTCGAGACGAAGATCCTATCACAATGGACAAATATAGCACGAACGGCAAAGCCCATGCTCTCTACTGAAGCAGCACATGTACCTAGCTCTCTCCGGCTCAACGGGCACAGTGGGCTGGCTCGGTGTTGTGGGGCCGCATCACGAGGTAAAGAGCTTCTGACACCGACCCGCAGCACTGCAGCAGTTGACAGCAGGCGTCAGTGGATCGAGAAGCCTGACATTCTAAGCTAAGCTGCAGCTCGCTGCCAAAATTCTGCAGCATTGCCTCGCGAGCCGGCCATACAAAGACAAGAGTCAGCTTTGCATTCCCGTCTCCAAGCTATCTTCTGTTAGCACTGAACGGTTCCGGACGGTCTCGGGGCCACCGAGTGCGACCAGAATCACAAAAGAAAATTAAGACAGCCATCAACCGGCTCGGTACTCGAGGCGATTGGACCCTTTTGAGAAAAGGGGGTCTCGGTCAAGGCTGCTCGCTTATCACTGCGTCGTCGAATTTTCCCATCTGCAAAAGAATTTTCACGCGGCTGGTCAAGCTCCCCCCCTCTCATGAGTCAGGTCTTCCTTGACAAGAAGAAGACATTCCGGGAAGAGGCCGGATTCCTGGGACAATAGTGACATCCCGCGCAACTAGCGGCTGCTGAGCACTTTGAAATTTTGGAGTGATGATGGCCGCCCAAGGATGATCCGCATAACGAGATCGCATCGCGTTGCCTGGGTCGCTTGGGTGAGGCGCCAGCTCAGCCCATCACGTCACTGGCAGGGGTCACAGGTCACACACAGGGGAGGGTGTCATTACCGCACGTGGTACCCAAGCTCCCAGATGCTGACATCCTGAGGCTGATGGTTCTGTTCAATGTGCAATGGCCAGGTCAACCGCAGCGACATTACACTCATCACTTTCATCAACTCGAGAGTTCAGGAGCTTGGAACAGGAAGCCATCAGCACCCCACGTCACCTGCATTCAGGGTCTTGGCGCTAGTCAAAAGGGTCTTTACTGGAGCTGCCAGCTCCATGGCGGGGCGTAATCAGCTCCAATCAAGGTGTCGGTGTTGCCAACGCGTAAAGCAACGTAGCTCAAGTACGATACTTTTGAATAAGCTCCAGAAAAAGGTTCACATATTGCCAGAACCACTTGGTCACGGACCATCGTCAAGAGTACTCGACCAGAGCATCGTTGCTCCAACGACTAGTAGAGACACAGGACGCAGTCTCGGCCTGCTCCTAGGGTAGACAGTTCTCGTCACTTCACTACCTTTCACGACTACATGGCTTGTGATGATCTCGCTTTTGATTTTCGACTACAGCGCATTTCGCGATGAGTACATTCAGCCTGCTCGCCCGTAGGGAAAAAAAGACTACCTCAGCTGCTTCAAAATCTCGCTCAAAAAGTCCTCAAAGCTCAGCGTGATATACCCGTCCCGGTCATCATCGTACTTTTTAAACACATCCGTCATTCTCTTGAGAGAGATGCAGCTTTGCACAAACAGATCAAAGCTCATGACGCCCTCCCCGCGCTTGTCGTACGTGCGGAACAGCAGCTCCACAAACTGCGGGCTCAGGCGGTAGCGGAAGGCGATGAGCGCGTCCGTAAACTCGGGCAGCGAGATGTTGCCGCTGCGGTCGACGTCGAAGCGGTCAAAGAGCGTGCGCCACGAGGCGAGGAAGGACCAGAGGCCGCAGAACTCGTCAAAGCCGATGGTGCCGGAGCGGTCGGCGTCGAACATGCGGATCATCATGCGGACGGTCTGCGGGTCGAAGGAGGTCCAGTCGCCGTTGACGAGGGCGGCGGAGAGTTCCTTTTCCGAGAGCTGGCCGGTGCCTGTTTTGATGTGTTTCCATTGTCAGCGACGGGTGATGGCGGGGTTTGCTGTGGCCCGAGTTGGCAGGCGACGGGACTGACCATTCTTGTCTACCGCCTTGAACAGCGGAAGCAGCGAGGAGTCGGATCCATGCTCGTCCGGTCGCGGCGTCGGCGGCGGTCTCGACTCGGCAGGCGGCCGGGTCTGGTGTGGTGGGCGCTGCGCCGAGGCCTGAGGAGGAGGCGAGGCGAGGGACTGATGATAGTTTTGGGCCGGACGGTGCGACTGCGAAGGTCGAGGGTTCGGGGGCAGCGGTGCTGGCTTGTCGTATCGGCTTGATGGAGGAGGAGGAGGGGGTCCGGCCGACCCTGGTGCACCTGCTTTCTGTTCCAAGAGTTTCAGCCGTCACATTCGCTGTTGGGTGAAGATAGGGTATGTAGATTCGACACGTGGGGAGTTTGGTCGTGCTTGGTGTGACGTACGGCATCCGGCTCTGCGAACCTGGATGGTGAAATCCAAAGTTAGCTTGCTCTAGCCAATTTGTGACCTGATGAATCCAACATGCGCTCCAGCGACAGGTTGATTAGGGCGAACAAACCTTGGGAGGGCGTCTGGATTGTAGTTTCTGTTGTACGCCATCTTCGTGGATGACCCCGCTTCGGGAGTGAAGCTCTGGGAAGCTGGTGTTTGTCGAATCGGATCTACGGGTGTCGTGATGAGCGCTGGTTGCCTTGGCGTTGACAAGAAATGCGGCTTAAGGTCGGCGTGCGTTCAAGAAATTGATTCAAGGTTGAGGTCAGGCAAATGGATATAGATGGGCATGCGCGCGGGATTAACTATTGGTATTTTACCTGGTGATAGCTACTGCAGCCTGATGGAGTCATGTTGGGCGGCTGACTATCTGGATGGGCCCGACCTTGTGGCGAGCTCAGTAGACCCCACGGGTCAGACAGGCATCGACTAGACACCGCTGGCTCAGAATGCTTGCGCGTGGGCGACGCATGCTTACAGCAGAGTCGAGTTTCCGCATTTGCTTGATGAGACGCCCTGCCGAAAACAGACAGGGGGTTCATTGTGCGAGGGCGTCGCGGGAGCAGGCTGATCGTGGTGGGTGCAAGGAGAACGCACACCGCGGATCTGCCTCGTATCGACTCAACAGAAGAATACAGCTCCAAACCGGACACTCTAAAGTCGTGTTCACGAAAAAAAAAATCATCTTATCATTGATTCAGGCAAAGCAATTGGCAATATCTTTCTCGCTAACCAGCAGACTCTTCCAAGTGTCTAGGTAGAGAGCTTGTGAAACGCCTGAGAACCACCAACTCAGTGACCTCCGTCTCGCACCTGTCTCCTATTTGCCATAGGCTGCTTGGATTTGGTCCGCAGTCAAATGCGTCAGGCACCTGAACTTGCGAATCCCCTGCACGGCAGCCGCCGCGATCGGGCAACTGTAGTCGTTTCCAGGGAACGGGAAGCACTCCCCGTATACTTTGTTATCTGTCCCCGTCAAAGCCCAATTCCTATCTTTGTAAATGGCTGGTGTGTGCATGTTAGTCATGGATCGGCGTGCATCGACGAGATATGGCCGGCGAGACCCAAGGAGGTGAAGCTTACTGAAATGATAGTGAGGGTTGTGCGAGAAAGACATCTCGAGCTCTTTGATACCGTCGGCCCGGTCTGACAGGTTGCAAGCACCGTCACAGCGATAGCCGATGCGGTTCCCACTGACGTCTCCGTTGCCCGACAGAATGTATTTGTTTGCGCCCTCGACATTGTCGCAGTCTGGGTCAGCAGCGAAGATTTGCAGGATTGGAGTGCGGATGGCGTCAAAGTAGATGTGCTCGACGCCGAGGTAGATGTCAAAGTTGGCAGCCACAAGGGAGACCCAGGACAGGGTGAGGGAGGCGGTGGAGAGCTTCATGACGGCGAAAGGGTTCCTGTGTTCACTGATGTCCCGACTTGAGCAATTGTCGAAAGAAACGCTCTGAAGAAGAGGGATCCAGCTCTTGGGTGCGCTCAAGGTCGGGAGAGGATCACACGTATTTATACCTTTCAAACCGACCCTTGCGAGACTATCCGGAGGTATCATACATCTTGTGACGTTTGACAAGAGAAGCTAGCGCTTTCAGAGAATGGTAATGTCATCGGTGAAGTTGATGCACATGCTTTTGGGAATAGCATATGAGATGATCTGCTAGCCTTGGAATCTCTTGTCCGGCATACCTAGAGACAGACCGTCGTGGGCTTCCTAATCCCTCGGCCGACGTATGTCTGTCGTCCTGATAATACAATGTAACGTCGAAGCAGTCGAGCACAGTACCCCATAGACCTTAGTTCGGCTAGTTCCTTGGCTGGATAGACCTTGACCGGGGCTTCTAAGCGAAGCTTATGCTTGTTTACATCGGTTGCAATGGACATGCCCGCCAGCAAGACGCCAAGCTTTGATACAGGGCTTGGTATGGTTTTGATTCGAGCATTTCTCTGGCAGCGTAAAGCCAAGATCTGCCAACGCTCAGGCCCTCGATAATTAGCACTTGAACAGGAATCCTAGTTTGGGTTCCCACGACCGGCATTGACTTTGATTGCTGATTTGGGGGCATCATCGAGATATGAAGCTACTGACAACTCAGGCACGGCCACTCGTGATCCTATCTTCTTTGCTGCAGTCGAGAGGACCCACGTGGTGTCATATCTTGGCATTGTTCCAGTCAAATAACAAACCGGTTCAGAGAGTGATCGCAAAAGGTGAGCCGTGATTTGATGGGATTAGACGAACATCGCTGGCGAGGTAAGGTTGAAACATCATGTCGCGATCAATCAACCAAGCGTGTTCAGGTCAATGAATTGGCATCTGATTCGCCCATATACGATGCTACAGGTGCAAAGTCAAGATGGCAGGTACACTTGGCTCGTGTCGGACTTTTGGAATTGATGGACAAGCCTCTCTGCATCAAGAGAAGCGCTTCAAGGCACCATCGCTCTTGTGAGATCCATGACCTATTGAGGTTAGCGGAGATGGGAACGGAAGCCGTTGACCCCAGTTCGTAAGACATGACTTGCGATGTGGCTAATAGAGTTTCGACGCCCGTCTCTCATCATCTTTCAGGGAACGATACCAACGTCCATCAGTCTAGCTATCTCAAGACAGGCGCTGCTACCTCCATGAATGTATTGCTTGTCGGGATACACTCGTTCACCTTCTGTAGTCTCAAGTTCGTTTCGTTGGTGAAGATGCATAATTCGGCTCTGCAGATATTGCTGATGGCTGCTTCGTAGACTCGAGTTCTAGACTTGGCAGCATATTGTGAACTGAATGGTGTTTTGCAAAAATAGATGAGGTTGCTGCGGTTAGAAGCCTTGGAGAAAGATGTCGTATTTGAGTGTGGCCGTTCAAGCCCCACTCAGCAGCACCGCAGTGTTTGGGGTCGAAATACATATATATTCTTTAATATTGGGAAGGAGTTCCAACGATTAGTAAGCGGCTTCGTGGCCCAATGGCAAGGCGCTAGACTACGAATCTAGAGATTGCGAGTTCGATCCTCGTCGAAGTCAACTTTTTGCTTTTCAAAGTCCCATGATTGTTGCATACTCTATGATTTTTGCCAGATACTACGATGTGCCAAATAGCCCAATCGCAGGACTTGCGGAGGAACGAGCAGCTGGACTTGGCTGCCGACGTGATGTAGTCCTGATATGATGAATGAGACAACATGACGAGAAATGACGGTATCAATCTTGTAATGTGGTATGATACACACGAGTCTCGCTTCTGTGCAAAGATACTTGCACTTGTTAAAGCACAGGATACTGAAGTTGCTCATCAGTCGGTTTCCTTGATGCGCGAGTGAACGAGGTTACCACGATGCCGGTTTTCCTTCACCAGCTTCTAAGAACTTCAAAGCTGGGCATCTTTTAGGATGTTTCTCGAAACTCTCATGTAGAGGTCGCGTCATCGCAAATTAACGAATTTCCTAAGCAGGCATTGAAAAGCGCAGCGAATGAACAGGCTGGCTGCCTGTTGTGTAATTATCGGAGAATATAGCGAAGCTTCTCGTTGTCATGACTTGCAGTTTGGAATCCACCTAGGCGGGCCCTCTCAAGACCGCCTTCAACGACACGCTTACCGTCTTTTTTCACCGTCCCCAGATTCTCTTTTCTTACTAAATCATCGTTTGGCACTCGTATCTTTCCTAATTACACACTCTGCCAGTTCCCTAACCCCTAGTTGCACCAGCGAGCACCGAGACTCGTCGTATTCTCTCTTATTCCCCCACATTCATCAAGTTTGGCCCGCGTGCTGGCCTTGCCAAGACCACGATCATGAACGGTGACGCGTCCTCTTCCGATGAAGAGTTCTGGCTCTATGGCTACGGGTGCGTGAAACTGAGACCCTTACCGTTCTTTCCGTGTCTCCCTTCCTCCTTTATCCTCGCCCTGGCTTCCCCGGCGTGGCTGTGTATATCCCTCAATCACTCACACCTCCGAAACCTTATTGCCCCTATCCTTACATATCATTCGTGATTCTAGGAGCCTCATCTGGAAACCACCGCCTCACTTCGGTACCTAAGACCACCCCCTCTTGCCAAGGCTTCAGCTCTATGATCAACGCCTCTCTAGGATCCCCGAGTTTGCCGTTCCGGGCGAAGTTGAGCTGTGTGATTGGGTCTGGCGGTCATGGGCTAACTTTGAGGTCCCTTCGTTCCTGTTACCAGATAGGAAAGTTCCTGGCTACGTTCGTGGGTACGTTCGCCGATTCTGGCAGGTAAGCCTGAATGTCCCTGACTCGGCTCGCCCGTACCCATATCTGACATGATCGCAGGCAAGGTATGAATCCGCTTCCCACAGAAGTTGACCACATTCTCCAATGTCTCACCACGAAGTCAGTGAGGATCACAGAGGCACCCCCGAAGCACCCGGTCGGGTCGTCACGCTCATCGAGCGCTCCTACTGGGAGACTCTTGGCGATCATCATGAGGAAGCTCCCGATAAGGTCTGGGGCGTTGCCTATCGCATCACCCCCGAGAAGGTAGCCGAAGTAAAAGAGTATCTCGACATACGCGAGATCAACGGCTACTCTATCCACTATACTCCATTCTACCCAGCCGACGGCTCGGACACCATCCGTACCCTTGTCTACATCGGCACGCCTGACAACGAGCAATTCGTGGGAGTGCAGGACCCCCAGAAGCTTGCTGAGCATATCCTCCACAGCAAAGGACCCAGCGGACCGAACAAGGACTACCTGCTTAACCTCGACCAGGCTTTGCAAGATTTGGGACCTAAGAGTCGCGACCATCATATTCAGGATCTGGCTGATCGAGTGAGGGCCCTTCAGGGTGACGCCGATGCTGGCAGTGTGTCACACATCATGGCAGACACAGGGTCCGATTTTCATCAGGCCGGAAGCACTAAAGAGGCAGAGGAGATCGAGATTGCCGTCCATCAAGATCAATGATGCATGACGGGTGAAGTACTGGTATGCAAGGCTCGTTGACATTCAAGTATTCGCGGAGGCTATTGCCCCAGGACTAGACACCTTATCATGCCTTTGTTCCCATCATTGAATCCATGTGACGACGTCGCCAAGCCGTCATGATGATTTCTTCTCATACTTTAGGCAGCCAATCCCATTGCCATGCCGTTCTTTGTGGGCTCGTGTCTCATCAATTCATCAAGGGATGCCTCCCAACATTGACCGAGAAAAATCAAGCCTGTTCCCTGCTATCGCAACCGCTTCCGCGGGAACAACAGGCTATGCCTCTCAACCCGAAAGCACGCTAACCCGCGCGTTATGAATACAGCATCCGAGAAAGATTCGATACCAGGTAGCGGCCTCATACAGCCCCCAGCTTCTGCCATACGTCTACAAGAGGCCAGTGTCCAACTTCCTAGTAGCCTCGACCGCCCTGGGGAGGCATTTGTTGCTGGAACTGAGGAGGCATGTGTTGCGGAGCCTGCGGTTGCTGGTTGGGATCGGGGTAACCGTACGGTGCTTGCATGTATCCTGATGGGCGAACAGTTAGCCTCGATGAGCAGTAGGGACGACGGGATCAGGTGCGTACCTTGGGGAGGAGTGCCGAAGCCCTGCGGCGGAGGCTGAGCGTATCCTCGGCCTCCGTAGGGCATCTGGTTGTACATGGCCTGGGGCGCGGGCATGCCGTAGCCCGGGTGACCGCCATACCCCATAGGCATACCGCCGTATCCTCCGCGTCCAGCGAAACCACCTCCGCGACCATATCCGCCACGAGGGCCAGCATCGGAAGCCTTGTCGACGCGGATCTGTCGGCCATCAAACCTGAGCAGCAGGAAAACACTGGTCAGCAGATTGTTCCTGGCGAGGAGTATTGCATGGTAGGTTGGGAGGGGCATAAGCACATACTCGACGTTGTTCATGGCATCGATAGCCTTCTGCGCATCCTCTTCCTGCGTGTAGCGAACAAACCCAAAGCCACGACTGCGACCGGTGTCACGGTCCTTGACCACGACAGCCTCCTCGACGACACCAAATTCCTCAAACTTTTGGCGCAGCGTGTTCTCTTCGGTGTGCCACGCGAGGCCGCTAGTTTGGGGGTTAGCCAAGACTTGTACGAATCAAAGCAAACGACGCAGCGCACTGTCGCAGATCGAAAGCAGCGAGCGAAGAGAACGATGAGGAGAGTGCGCGTTTGCACGACAGGAAAGCGACTGACCCGATAAAGAGCTTGGACATTATGAAGGTAGGGACTGATGATTCGGAGCAAACAGAACACAGGATCGTACAGCGAACAAGAAACGAAGAGAGGCTGATGATGATGGATGCGTGTATTCTCCAAAAGGAATAGAAGGAGGGAAGGAAAGCTGGCTTTTCATGACGTTGGACGAAACCACGCGACGAGACAACGGAACAGCACAGATGCGACGGCGGAAAGGGACAAGTGAAGGTGGCTGTGCAATGGAGATCCTGCCAGGGGCCATATTGGGGTCAAGTCGGGCATGGTGGAGGGTGTGGTGCGAGTAACAGACGACGTTGGCTGGCTGTGCCTTTACGGTCTCGTCTGCTGATAAAGTGAGGAGAGGGGTGGTGGGCGTAGCAACGGTATTGTGGAAATGGTTCATTTCGACGCACAATAGGCAAGGTGCAAATCAGGTTAAAGGCTGGCTGTCGACGGCATCAGGCGAGGAGGAGGTCGCAGAAAGCGAGATCCGCCTGTGGGTAGGTAGCCAACCAAGACGACCAGTTGCATGGAAATGTTGTAGAACTGTACGATGGCAGAGGACAGCTGAACGACAGCTTGCCGGGCTGAATCACATGTATGCTGCCGATAGAGGCCAGGCATGAAGCTGGCGTGAAAGACGGAAAGGCTCCTGGGGGTGAAAGCGTCATAGCCCACACTTTGGAGAACAGCGCTGCCTTGGGTGGGTTTTTATTGGGTTGGTTGGGAGAGAGAGGGAAATGCGTTTCCAACGTTAAATCACCAAGCATTTTGGGCCCCTCTTTCCTACATGAGCTTGATCCAATCGGCGCGTCGGAAGGGTAGAGCTTATGCGGGGCTAGTGCCCCTGCTGTTCAAAACGGCAAGAGGCACTCACTCTCTCTCCCTCACCTTCATTGCTGCAACTTGACGCTGTGCCAGAAGAGGTCAAATGGCAAGACGGGGTCCGTAGGTGCCACTGGGGATCCCTCCATATCACACAGAACCAGCCCAGACCCCATCCCCTCCCCTCCCCCTGCCCACCTTGATCTTGCTTCGGATGCCGTTCCAGCAGCAACAACAGTGAGCCCATGTCCTCCACCGTCAGACTAGCTGGTAGTGGCAAACACTAACGCTTCTAGCAACTTGTTGCTCCAGGTGCTATGACCTATGACGGAATGGCTGTCGCCATGAAAACCACCAGCCTATTCGCGGGGAGACAGACACCGAGATACACACTGCGGGCAGCGTCTCCCACTAGGCCACCTCAAGAAACCTTCTGAGCACGTGCGAGCGGCAGAGAAACCCCCCAGACTTACGAAGCCAACTTGGTTGGGAGCATGAATACACCCAAACGTTGGCACTAACTACCGTGCAACAGGCACGGGTACAGGCACCAGCTGCGAATGGTGTACCGGTTCGCACGGCATAGATGTTCATGAGAAGAAAGACAGGAGGGATCCGCCGTCGCGTGTTCCATCAGTAATAAGCAAGTCATCCAACATGCCGGTTTTCCGTGGCAGCCAACATTCAACACCGCTTCGCCCAAAAATCATGGCTTCGCCGTCGACTTACTTGTACATCAAGGAAAAGAGATATAAAAAGCCGTCGAGCGTTTCGAGTTTGTTTCGTCACGCTAGAAGCCCTTCAGGTATGGAGCATCGCGAGACGTTATAACGACATGACCGTTTCGACAGGGGTAGTGTTCGGCATCTGGCCGCAAGACTTGGCTTTTGCGACGGCCGCTTGGCCTGGATCTGAGCAGCAGGCGCCGGCAAAATATGGGAAAGGGATGCATCTGCACGCTCCGACGCGATCCATGAGGGATCTTGTCTCCTCCAGCGCCCTGATCGTCATATCATGATACTGCTGAGAGGACAAATGTCTCTGTATGTGGAGCTTGTCCCCGGCCGGCACGCTCGGGGCCCAGCTCGTGCCTCCCCATCGTGGCTGTGCAGCAATGTGTTCGCTGGTCGCCATCCAAGGGATACGTTGCGCGATGGAGAATGTTTCGGTTCTCAGGTCGAGGCAATCTGCGCGTGCAGAAATGAGCACATTATTGTCGACGAGGACCGTCACTTATCGCCACTCCCAGCACCAGACAAGGCGGAGCGAATTGCGAGACTATGTTCGATCTGCTAACGGCCTTGATGGGCATGCGCCTTCATTTTAGCAGTTGCAAATATGGCTCAATATGCGTTGATGGTGAGATTTGGTCGGGAACGATTGCCCCTTATTGCGGGAAGCAGTGCAACAGCAAAGACCACACGCCCCCTAGGCCACTTCTATGACCCCCCCTGGATCCATCACGATGGAAAGCCATGCCTGGCAAAAAGCTTGACTGCGCATGCGGCCAATGAACACCCTGGTCATGTCCCACCACCCTATCCGCTAAGGTCTGTCGTAAATCAGTCAGTTGGGCACTGTCGAGATGGCCGCTGCTGGCTTCACCGCATACAGACCGCACGAGCGATGACTGTTCTCGCACCAGCCAGACCCAATCTCATTGCCGGCATATCACATCGAGATGGGATGCAGACCCAATAAGCACCAAGGTCGACGGAATTGAGGCCCAGGACATATCGGCTGGGGTCGCGGTCCGTGCTCTGTGCTTGGCATCAAGCCGTCCCCGAAGTGCCATGAACCTTATTCTCACCTCCCCCTTTCCCGGTGACAGCTCATTGGAGGTGTCGATATAATCCCCAAGAAACAGGAAGCCAGACAGCATGCCGGGGCGCAATCTGGTACTATACAAACAATATTAGTTCTACTTCCCGTTGTCTTTTGATCGAGCGCCAGTCTGTAAATGAGTTCAAACATCAAAACTAGGCCAAGTTGGTTGTACTGCAGACAGGTTTCGCCTTCCTTGTCAAGAGTATCCAGCTCGACCAAGTCATCTATGCCTGCCGCCATGAATCGCGAGATCATGTTGAACCTGCATTTATACATCGACAAGCCTTGGTGACTCCTTCGAGATACAACTATTTCTGGTTGTCAAGTAAGAGTTGCTGCAAGCTTTGCGCAGCAAAAGCTCGTCTGGTCGTGTGTTCTCACAACGCAAGTGCCAGTCCATCAAGCACAACCCTTTCATCAATGGATTGATTGAGAACGGCATTGATGTTGAAATCAAAGCCACGGGCCAATGTCTTCCAATGTTCCGATCGAGCCCGGAACCTCGAACTCTCAAACATTTCAACAAACGAAGTCGTCTCGATCTGCCAAGAGGTGAAGAGTCTCCACGAAGCCGAGTACTGACATGGCTTGCGAGCATCGAGCTTCGTGGCGAGTCTAGTGTTTCAAGCTCACCAGTCTGCGAGCCGCAGGGAGAGCCGACTTCACGACATGAATCTCGGAATGGCAGGGATTCCGGCCACGCAAGAGACGTTTTTCAATGCAACCGAGTCCGGAAACGGCCTCGTAGTTCAGCCTGGGTACTTTCGGGTCGTCCGCGGTCAAGACTTCGTCGACACGCCTCATTATCTTCCTGTGCAACGGATCAAAGTCTTGCAGACACTCAACCCTCTCACTCGGATGGTGAGCAATCCATGCCATCGCGCTTATCCGATGATGAATCTGCGAAAGAGAACCGGTACGCTCGGCGACCAAGGCATCGAACGCGCAAATACGATCTCAACCAGAAGGAGAATTATCGTGTGTCGAGCAGCAAAAGACAAAAGAGCTCTGATTTGCGTCAGAAAAAAACAAACCGACGCCACGAGCCTCCAGCAAGCGCGGCTGTAATGGACGGTTTTGCGCCGGCCAATATCTCCAGAGAGCGAAGAATCACAGTACGCAACTTCACATTGCGATATTGCCATTCGAATGCTACTAACCAGGGTTGGATAGACGAAACCGGGTCTCAGAGCGGGCATGCTATTGAATGGAAGAGCTTCGAGCTACAGCAAAGGTAGTCTTCACACTAGACATGCAGCATCGTTCACTAACCAGATTGATAGACTTGTCATTCACGGACATGGCATTCGTAGAAGCTCCCAGAAAAGCATCAAACAGCGCCGGACCCCATTTGCTTCTTCCGCTGAACGAAGGCCTCTCAGGATGCTTTGAGCAGCAATCTTCGGAGACGGATGAATTAGAACGACCAGCGAACAAAAGCGGAACCAGTGAACCTATCGTGGAAGACGACAGTGCCAACCCGTCTCCAGTGGGGGGTGAAAAAGAGGACTCGGACGGCAGAGTGAATCCGGATACAAATGTCAATCCCATTAGCCCGTTCCCGATACAGCAAGATACAGTCGCGCCCTCTGGTAGGCGTCTCGGCGGCAGACCGTCTCAGCCAGCAGCTACGAGGACTTTGTTTACTGCAACCTCCCTTCTTCAACCGAGACCCGAGAATGACGATGATGCCGTTGCTGCAGAAAACCATAGACCAACCATCGATGGCTATGTTCCCTCGGTGCAGCAGACGTTTGGTTTTGGAAATAATCAGCTCAGCAGTCAAGACCTCAGCAAGGCAAGGATAGAGCGCAGGGACAACGCAGGTGAAACTTTCGAGACATTTTCCCAACGCGTATCACATAGCACATGGCGCAATAACGGCCCTGAACCTTCTGTTGACAGGTTGCACAGGGCTAATATGATTTTCCCCAGAACATTACCGGGGCTTGCAGCTTACAACGATGAAGGTAGTTATTCATCGCCATGGTCTATGCGATATGCTGGCCTTCCAGAAGCTCCATGGTCATTGCAACCAGCTCTGTCTGCAAATCCAGACTGGCATGTTCAAGGTCCGATCGGTGATGCGGTAGCTGCGCCGCATAATCGCCCGGACTCGATAGGGATCCCATTGCCCTGTGAATCAGCAGCCGACGTTGAGGCCCAAGTGCCGCACTGCCACTTGACTCCTCAATTACGCCCCTGCCGAAGCCCCTTTCTTGGACGTTGTCTCTACGAACACAAAGCTCATGATAGAGCCTACCTCGAAAAGTTGGACACTGCGCATATTGATGCTATGGGCAATTTTAAGGATATGCAAGGTAGGCAGGGCTGTGAAAGTCTGGCAGACTTGGAGCGTTTGTTAGCGGTCGAGGAGATGAACTACCGCATACGCAGGGGTTGGCAAGCTCTCTTGGAGGAAGAAAGAAGAGCGGAATCCGGTCTTTTTCTGCCTCGTATGAACGAATATCCCTTGGAATTCACCAAGTCGGACGATAATGATCTGCATCTTTTGGGCGACTCCAGCTTATCAGACCAAGGTCTTGCCAAAACGGATCAGCTGGCAGGGAGGTTTGACGCAGGCACAGACTTTGGGCCTTCGGATTTTTGGCACCCAAGACGTGTCGTGTAGTTTTTGATCGTTATTCTTTCTCATAATATGCAATGCATCATTCAGGCTCTTGATGCTGCCAGTTGTCCCTTAAAGAGCCCACGTCCATGCCGCAGGCTTCAGCTTTCGCCTGTAATGCGTGCGCTTTGCCAACCACAGGAGCGTCGATCATCTTGCCATCAAGCGTCCATGCCCCCTTTCCTGATGCTGCCGCCTTCTCGTCTGCAATAATGATACGCATCGCCCAGTCCATCTCTGCGGCTGCCGGCGCAAAGGCATCCTGCACCGGGGCGACCTGCGAAGGATGGATGCACTGCTTCCCATTGAATCCCATCGCCTTTCCATTCTCGCACTCTTCCTTCAGCCGCTGCAGGCCTGCCTCACCGCGAAAGTCGGTACAGACGAGATCGATGGCGCTGGGCAGCTCCGCGGCGCGCGCGGCGGTGACGATGGCGGAGCGGGCGTACAGGAACTCCGAGAGCGAGGGGGTGCGCGTGAGGGACAGGTCGAGGGCAAAGTCTTCGGCCGCGAAGATGAGACCGCTGAGGTAGGGAGATGCGCGGCAGATGGCGGGGAGGTCGATGATGGCCTTTGCGGACTCGACGAGGGCGATGATCTTGATGGGGTTGTAGGTGGGGGAAGAGGGGTCATCGTGGCGATCTGGGGCGGCGTGGCGGAGGACGTCGGTGACGAACGTGAGATCGGCAGGAGAGGAGACTTTGGGAACGACAATGGCGTCAAGGAGTGAGTTTTGCGGGGTGACGAGGGTGGTGAGATCTTGGAGGGCGAAGGACGTGGATACGGCGTTGATGCGGACTGCGAGTTCGGAGATGGAGGACGGCCGGGAGGAGAGGGAGGTGAGGTGATGGGAAAGTTGGGCGCGGGCTTGAGGTTTTTGAGACGGCGTGACGGAGTCTTCGAGGTCGTATGTGATATTGTCGGAGGTGAGGGTCAGGGACTTGTCGAGCATGCGTTTGGATGAGCTGGGGACTGGTGATTATGTGAGTGAGTTGAGGAGGATGGGTGAGGAAGGGGGGGGGGGATTCGTGATGATGGCATACCATAAAGAAGGGAGCGCCGAATGATGGATGATGATCGAGCAGCCATCTTAAAATATTGTGTCTTAAATTGAAGAGTGTGTGAGAACTGAGAAGTTTCTTAAGCCGAGGCCATCGTGTTTCGCGACAGCTTCACGACGCTCACTGGCCTGGATAGATTATGAAGGGTTAGGGTTTAGCGAGCTCTCAGCTCAGATTCTGCCAAAACCTACCGCCTACTGTTTCGGGCGCTGAGCTCCCCGTGTATTCGTGTCCCCTTGAAGCCACGATGAAGCAAGCTCGACCTCGAGCCGCAAAGAGCTGACCTATCCCACGATCACCGCGACGCATAACCCACCGACTGCATACAACACCGCCCATTGTCCCATTGAAGGCCGACCAATTTCGACTGTGGCCGAATCAGCCAAACTACATCGATCAAAGTGCCAGACGCGTAGCGCGTTTGGTTTGCGATAGCTCCCATCACCATGGACGCCAACAGGATGGAGGCCGCGCAGCCGGCTCCCACGCCCGGCGAGCTGAGCTGGCGTCTAAGCTCCCATCCCATTACGCTCCTCACATTCCTCGGCTTCAGGATATGTTCGTCGTCTCTCTTCTACTGGGCAACTCCTTCCCTTACGAGTACTTGATCGCTAACATGACGGACCCTTGTCTTAGCAAGCGTCCTCGTCTACTTTCTCGGCCTCTGGGTCTTCAACAGCATGATTATGATCTTCATCATCACCATTCTCCTGCTCGCCGCCGACTTTTACTACCTCAAGAACATTGCCGGCCGGCGGCTCGTCGGCCTGCGCTGGTGGAACGAGGTGGAACCGACAACGGGGGAGAGCCGGTGGGTGTTTGAGAGCAGCGAGCCGGGCACCAAGACGGTCAACGCGACGGACAGCCGGTTCTTCTGGCTGGCGCTGTACGCGCAGCCGGTGCTGTGGGTGGTGATGGCTGTGCTGGCGCTGGTGAGGCTGCAGTTTCTGTGGCTGCCGCTTGTTAGTACGTGACGAGTCCCCTGGGCCGTATTCTTGTCTTTTCTTTCCTTTTCTCACCCTCCACCTTCCGCATGGATGTCGTGGGGGAGTTCTATCAGGGAAGAAGTACATTGGAATAGTCTGCTAACGTTTTGGTAGTCATTGCTCTCGTGCTGACGATCATGAACACCCTGGCGTTCTCGCGATGCGACAAGTTCAGCCACGCGTCGAACCTGGCAGGGAGTGCTTTCAGCACCGGCAATCTGGCGGGCAACATTGCCAGTAATATGGTCGGCCGTTGGTTCTCGCGTGGTTGAAGAATAGAGGGAATACACGAACGCGCGTGGGCAGACACCTCGCTTATCAAGGAAGAGGCGGGCGTGAGCCGAACTCTCCTGGTATAAGAGGAGTGAACTGCAGGAATAAGGCGTTGCCGGTGACAGTATTTTTTTCCCCCAATGACTGTAGGATCACGGGTAGCGACGGGCTTACTTGTACATTTCTTTAGCGCACTTGCTTCATGCTGGAAAAGTCAAGTCTCTCTTCATTTTTATTTTGCACGTGTGACATTGACAAAAGCTTAGAATGTGCTTGAATTCAATGGATGTATGCGGCAGCGGTGTCTTTGCGGTCTGACACCGGAAAGTCCGCCACCTCTACAGAGTGCAGACTTCTCAAAGGAATGACAAGTGGTATCTCGTGAGGGCCCTCTCCTTCGTCTCTCTCATGAAGAAAGGGGGTCCCCCAAATAGTCAAAACGCCCTGCTGTACGCCATTACAGTACGAGAATGAGAGAAACACAGCATCACATATCCGTCAACAGATCGTCCAAAATGTCCTCACCGCCGTACATGCCTCTCAATCGCATCGTCCAGCTGCCGCTCTTCCTCCTCCAACCTGCGAATCTCCTCTGGCGTCATACCGTCCTCGACCAGGTGAGCCACGCTCGAGGGCACGCCCTGCGTTGGGGTCTCCATCGCCCGCGGCGCTGGTGATGGCGCTGCCGCCGCCATGACGGCATCGTCACGATACGGCGACGCAAAGTCATCCTCGCTGCTGCTGGCGCTGTTGATCCGTTCTTGATGGCCCAGCTGTCGCGCCTGCGGGTCGCGGGAGAGAGCCGAGTGCGGCGACTCTGTAACGTGGGGGATCTCCTTGTCGCTGGCGGGGATGAAGGCGCCGGCACTTGCTGCTGCGTTGCCGCTGCTGTGCGGGCGTGTCGTCTCGCGGCGTCGTCGCTGGCGCCGGCGACGACGGCAGAGGAAGAAGACCAGGCCGCCTATGAGGGCGAGGAGCACGACCACGCCGGCGACGCTGATGCCCGCTATGGCACCCGTGGAAAGACCTTTCCCTTCTCCCCCTTCATGATCACCGCTGTCGCCATCACCAGTCGCTGTCACATCGCTCGTGCTGATCCCCGATGGCGCAGACGTCGACGAGGCTTGACGATCCCTCGCGGATGTCGTCGATTCCACCTGCTTCCACAGCTCGTCGTCGGCTTTGCTTTTGAAGGATCGCTCAAAATCGTCGATATCGGCCCGGTCTAACTCTGGATCCGCGACAGTGAACACCCCTGAGCGCGTCCACCCTTGGTCTCCCTCGTGTGACCAGAACAGCTGGATGGCCATCTTCTGCGCACGGTAATCGTCCAGCTCAGCGCCCTCGTCAAAGTAGCTCAAGTCAATCTGCGCGCCGTCGCCCGATTCCACTATCTTCGTCAGTCTATCTTCCCCCTCATTCTCGTCGACGCCATAGGGGAGGAATGAAACTTACGGATCGTCAATGCACCACCAGAGCGGCTCTCGGAGTCCTTTCCGCTGGACTGCCTCCTCACAATCGCTTCAGGAAAGCTCTGCTCCGCGATCACCTTGTTGAGCATATCATCGTCGTTGCCACCCTTGCTTTTTGCGTTCCAGCTCAGCATGCTGACCGACACCAGCTTCACCTTCTGGTCCTTTACCACCCAGCCAAAGCTCTTCCGAGATTCGTTCAAGTCGAAGATGCGCCCCCTATCGGAGATTCGGCCGTTATGCTGAAAATTTGCGGTGTCGAACGTTACGAGGTCGCTCGTGTTGGGCGTACTAGCGACGGGGTTCGTTTTATCGGATGCTGCTGTCGTTGTTGCAGCTGGTGACGATGATGTGGACGATGAGGTAGACGAGCTTGATGGGGAGCTTATTGTCGAAGAAGTCGACATTGTGGTCGAGTGATCCCATTCTTTCTTCCCTGCTAGCGACTCTGATGGCAAAATATCCTGGCTCTCTCCCAACGCCGCGACCTCCGGCTTTTCACCACTCACAGACTGCTCAGTTCCCGACACCGGGTCATCTGCCTCGTCAGCGCTGCTGGTCACGCCATTCGAGTCAGTCAGAGCCGTTTCGTCCTCCCATTTTACGTCGTCGCCCAAGGGTCGAGACATGGCCCGTCGCTCTCTTGTGGGATTTGGTGAAGGACACCCAGGCGAGGCGGGTTAAATATCCCCCGCGTCTCTCGTTTGAATTCAATAAGAAATTTCGGCGTGCGATATCGTGGCTGCTTACTCGCGATGACTATGGGACAGAGGGGACCGACGGACGTAGGTAGTTCCAGGCTGAACATGCAATCTCATCAACTACGGAAACGCTTGAGTAATCGTGGATCACGCAGGAGAGAGCAAGCGTAAGCAGAGAGACACGCAGAGAAAGTGCAGTGAGGGCAGGAAACAGTGCGAACAAAACGAGGCGTCTGTCGGCCGTGTCCATTGTTGGCTGGCGCTTCTCAGCCGCAGCAGCAACACGGCAGGATGGCGCAACAGGGATCACCCCCCTCCTGCGTAGCCCCCTTCTTTTGGGCACAAGAGATGTCAATCACCAAGAGGCAAAGAAAAGCGCGCGAGCAAAGGAGGTGCCCTGACGTCGAAGGGGGGGTTTTAGCGCTGAGGTCCGCGATCCTTCGGCTGATCCTGGTGATCCCATATCCTCTGTGCTGGGCGCTCTGTTTGTCACGGATTGCTGCCACAGCCAGGGACGACATTTGTTCTCGCCCACTTTGTCTGTTATGCCCTTTTCTCCATCATTTCTTTGTTCAAGCACAGGCCATTCAGTGAAACTTTCGAGACCCAACAATCATCTGGCCGCCCTGCAAATCCCCGGTTCAGTGTCAGCTCACATCCATATGGCAGACAGGGGGGGGAGGGGGGGGTTCGACGCCCTTTGAGATGCTAAAAATAGCAGCACGTCACGCAGGGCTGATCCCGACGCACTGTGCGGCGTCAAAACCAATCCTCTAGGCCTATGTTGCATCCCGCGAGACGCCTAGCTCTGTCGGGTAAAAATGTGACAGGTCTGGTGATGAGTCCTCGTGCTGTTCACTATGTATTTATGCTTGTATTGTCTACAAAGCAATAAAGAGAAAGAAGAAAAGGACGTCTGGCTCAAGGAACCTTGTTCCTGTTGGCTGACGAGAGTCCAACTCTGCTCGAGCGCGTGCTGGGGACTGCAGCCGTGCCAATTACTTTTTTATGCTGTGTCAGACCCCAAGAATCAGCTTAAATCCTACGGTGTTCCTTGGTTGACACCGTGCAAGCAGCAGCTTAGCACCGTGTAAGCAGCAGACTAGCTGCTGTTGGCTCAGATGAGAGCAAGTAAACGAAATTCAGTCGCGCTGTTCACTACCTACATGTTTCTGCCCAAGGTCTCTGGTTGCAACCAATTTGATGAAACACAAATAGTATTGGCGGAATGAAAAGCGACATAGTTTATGTACGCCTGCGGCGCCAGCTTTCACGTTACCCGGTATCTAAACATAGCTCATGATCGATCCTCCTGTTCTCCTCCTCAAAATCCTTCCCCACCCAGATCCCCCCTTGAACGTGACGCCCATCCCAACATTAAGATATGAACTTTTCTCTTCCCTTTCTTTCAACAAAAGATAAAAGAAAAAGAAGAAAGAATAAAAAAAGAGAAGAGCAACGCCGCTGAATGCAAACCCTGAATCACAACAAATCAATCCCGCTGGGCCCAAATCTGCTTGAATTCTCACGCAAACGTCATTGTCATCTCCTTTTCCTTGCCAAAGTCATCATCGTCGGGGTCTGCCCAAGGATCGTTGAGCGTCATGTTGGGAAGCGTGGTCGACGTCCTCATACTCGGCCGGCTCAGGCTCTCATCCTTGGGCGGCGGCGCGGGCGGTGTCGAGGTCCCCGACGGTCCGTCGAACGCAGAGTCAAACGTCATCTGGATCCCGTCGTCTTCGTGCTGCTGATCCCACCCAGGCGATGACGAGAGGTAGCTCGGCAACCCGCCCATCGGCCCCCGCTCGTCCCGTGAGACGCGCGCGCTGAGCGAGTGCTGCGGCGGGAGCGCGTCGAGGCTGCGAGTCTGCCCGTCCTCGAGGGTCGTGGGCCGCCGAGCTGGCAGGCTGACGCTTGAGGGCGACGAGAGGGACTGCGATGGCACCTCAAGCTTCATGGGCGGCAGTGTTGACTTGATCTCCTTCACCTGAATCTCCTCGTCCCCGTATCTAGCATTCGCTGCCAGTTCGGCACGGATGGCGTCAATGTCAAACAGCACACCCGTATTTGCGTTGCCCTCTGCGCTGCCACCTGGGCTGTGTCCCTCTGACTGAGCCCCTATCTTGTTGCTGTCTTCGTAGACCTCCCACTTGGCCTTTTCCATCTTCTTGCGCCGTCCAAACAGCGCAAACTTGCTCTTGGTCTGTTCCGCCTTGCCGTCGCGCTCCAGCTGCTTGCGAGCCTCCTCGATCTCATTGATCAGCTCTCGCTGCCGCTCGCCGTGCTGCTCCGGGTCGGGTTCCTCGATCTCCGTAAACTCCTCGCTCTCCACCGGGAACCCGCAGATCTTGAGGAGAGTCGGCATGGCCTTTCGGTACTCCATGTGACCCTTCACGTGCTCTGTGCACTCCACGTTCTCGATAAAGTCGCAGTCTTCGATCGCGGCCAACCCGGCGACCCGACGAATACCGCCACTCGTGAGGCGGAAAAGGTACCCCAGGATCCAGTCATTGCGGTGGTACCCGTTCACGAACCGGCCGCTGACGACCGTGCGCGCCCGCAGGTACTCCTCGCGCTTCACCACGATGGGCGAGCCGAACATGTACACGTTCTGCACGATCCCGCAGGCGCCCTTCTTCGCCAGCTCCTGCAAGCAGGAAAAGATAACGCGAGCGCCGATGGAGTAGCCTACCAGCGTGATCGGGCGCGTACCCAGGCTACGCTCGATGAGCGAGTCGGCCAGAATCTGCCCCGCGGACCATGCTCTGTCCAGAGATACGGCCCAGGGGTTGTCGATCAGGTAAGACAGCTTCGTCAGGACGATGGGTAGCTGCAGTGCAGACATCAGACCGACCAGAATAGTGCTTCCGAGAACTTGCTGCAGTCCCTGGGTGAGTGCCTTGAATTCCACGTTAGCATTCCGTTGGCCGCTTGTGTGTACAATCAGCAGTATCACGTACCTCGGTTGCGAGAATGTTGATTGTCTCTCCCATACTCCTTAGCATCTCCGGCTCCCACAACACCGAGTAGATATCGCCCACAATGGGATCAACCGTGCTGAACGGAAGACGAACGTCATCCATCTTTCCTGTCAGCCAGCCCGACACGGTCACGATTAGATTGACACGTTTGTTGTTGTGTAGCGGGCGGTACTCAAACGTCTTGACTGCGCCCGTGCGTCGATTCGCGGCCCGCACGCCAATGATGCCACCTGACGTGGCGGCCGTAGACGTGATGATGGCGGCGCCGCCGACACCGCCGAGAAAGGCCGTCGTGCCGGCAGATCCCAGCCCCACGGTTGTGAACCCAGCGGCGAGACCGGCGCCGATGAGTGGTGCCATGAGGCCGGCCGAGAGACCAATCACCAAACCACCGCCCACTGTCGCCAGCCCCATCATCACGTACCGTTTCTTCAATGCCTGTTTCCTGCGCGCCTCCAGATGCTCGTCCTCATTCCAGTCCTCCTTGTCAGCCGCTTGTTGCATCTCCAGAGCGTCCGTGACCCGTTTTTCAAACCTGCAGATGTCGAGCCAGGGAACCTCGAGACTCGCGCCCACACGCTCCATCAGCGTCCTGGATCGAGCGTCGTAGATGGAGTCTGCAATCAGAATCAGGAACAAGTCGCAGAGCACCGTCCACCGGAGGTCAATCTCAATTTCCGAGGTCGTAGGGAGCTGCGAGGGTGTCTTCACGCCAGGCATCTCGTCAACGCCAACCGACTCGTACGCTGGCGGCGGTCGTGCAGGCTCTTCGTCGTCCACGTTGAAGGGAGGAGGCACCGCGCCGTCCTGTGTCTTGGCTTCTTTGTCATCTTCCGACTTCTTGCGCTTTCCATCAAAATCTCCGTCTTCTTCGTCCCCTTCCACCTCATCATCCGCCTCGCTCACTCTCGAAGCAGCCATGGGATTGTGCACGCGCGCATTCTTGAGCAGAGCCGGTGTGAGATCTCCCGGAACCACGCCGTGCTCAGCAAGCTGCTCGATCATAACCTGCTCGGCTTCGCTGATATCCATGTGTCCGTATAAACGGATCATCATCTTCTGCCCCCACATCTTGGTGGCCTCGGCTGACATGGCGAGCTCCTTTTTCACTTTCTTTGGGATGTCGCCCTTTTCCCGCTCCTCAACAATAGAAGCAATTTCCAATCGTACGACACCCACGTAGGCTATACGCTGTCCCTCTGTCAAAAGATCCTTGGTAGCTTGCATCTGTGACACGGCATCTCTCGCCTCGTCGTCCACCGCATCTGCTAGACTCGTACCAGCCGCGTTCTTGAAGAGGTATTTGGTGTTATCATCCATGCTAGTCGCAGACTCAGCATCCTCGTCCATGAGCACACGCGTGTAGCCCTTGCCTGCTCCACCAAGGCCGCCATACTGAACCTTCTCTTCTGCAGTGTCGTCGTGCTCCCGAGCGATGAGGCGATCGTCGTCGTTGTACATGTCGTACCGCGCATAAGAAGGCATCTCTTGCCAGCCGTCGTCTTCTTCCTCGTCGACCGACGGCGCCTCAGGCTGGGCTGCTACTTGGTGGGAAAACTCGCTGACGCCAACATCGCTGGCGAGGCTAAGACCCTTTTTGTGGTTTGATCGGGATTTCCCTGTCTCGGCCGGCGCTTCAGGGATCTTTTCGTCCGCTATCTGCTGTTTGGTCTCCTTTGCGGGCTGCTCTTCCGACGTGTGCAAGCGCGAGTCTGTATCCTGAACATTACTCTGCACCATCGCATCGGCTTTTACATCGTCAGAAGATGCGTGTTCGACTTTGATCGTGTCGCTTGTCCTCAATGCCTCATCGACGCGTACATCAGGTTGCGGTGGATTCCCTTTGGTTGGATCTTCAGTGCTCTTGTCTTTGATCGTGGTCTCGCCATCGGAGGCGGTCTTCGATTGTGCGTCTTCAAATTCGGCATCGTCGCTGTCCTCGTTGAAAGCTGCAGCCTCTTCCTCCTTTGTACGATGGGTCGACGATTCTGCAGGTCTGCTCTCTCCCTTAACCTCATCTTTCGGGCTATCGTTCTCGTTCAGCTCGGTTGCCACAGGAGGAGGATTGACTTTTCGAATCGGTAGGCCGAACTCATCTCTCTCGATGTCCATAGCCGGCGCAGCCGTCGTAGTTTGTGTGGCGTCCGCCGGGGTTTTCGTTGGACCATCAACCATCATGAAGTGAAAGGGGGGGCTATCGGCGCAAGCGGAAAGTAATGTTGGGAATCAGCCTACCTTGCGTCCGCAGCCCAGCTCTTCGACCCCGCGCCTGACGCCGCAACGCGATGACGTGAAATGCAGGGCGAAAGGAGAAAGAGAGCTAGTTGGCAATACACGGGGTTGTCTTCTACGACGCTCAAGACGTTGATGGTTGCACATGCAAAGGAGGTGAGCAAGCAAGGGATGTGGGGTGACGCGCGTGGGTCAAGCCACACGCCGGGCCATCTGGATGGCTCGGACTACGAAAGCCACACTTGACACCGTTGGTATGTGAAACTTGATAGCAAGACCGTGGTGCTATTGATTACGTCTGCAGATATTGACTGAATCCTTAAGTCATCTCCCCTCAAGAGCAAGCGGCTTTCAAAGAGATCGTGGCTTTTCATAAAAAAGCAGAGCATCTCGCTGGTTTAGAGCCAGACGATGAGAAAGCTAATGTCCGCACAATCGGATTTTAGATGTCAGCTTCCCCTTCACCGCACTTGTCAACCGCACTCCAAGGGTGTTCTTCAATATGCATGGGTATTGTCATATCTCCGACTTTTGAATATATACAGGCATGTGTTTGTCTCTTCCGCCACGCCACAAGTAATATACGCCTGGCGTGCAACCCCGTCTATAAGACTCAACATGACCAACTGCTCCCCAAAGACGGTAAGGAAAAAAGAAACGTGAAGACGTTCAGACACATGAAGGTAAAGTAGCAATAACGGAATAATGTAAAGTGGAGGAATGAAGAAGAAAATGGAAGGGATGCCATGGTCCAATTCTTATGACTTAGATGACGAATTACCCTCCTCATCCAGAATGAGAATTCCAAACAGAAATGCAGTCATCAATGGTATCTCAAAAACACGCTCAAACGCACAGGAACCTCACACGCAAGACTCATCACATCATGCCGCTTGGGTTCATGACGGCGGGCTGGCTGATGGTCATGGGCATGCTGAGGGTTTGCAGGCTGTTGTAGGTCTGTGTGGGCGCAGAGCCATGCATTTGAAGAGCATTGGGGTCTGAGACGACAGAGTTGAGGGAACCGGTGATGTAGGCATTCTCAGAGGTCGGAGAGGCTTCTTCGAGAGAGCCAAGATGGTCCTCGCTGGAGAAGTCCTCCTCTTCTTCGCCAGACAAGGGGAGGGCGCCGTCGCCGCCGTCCTCGCGTTCATGAGTGCGCTTGTGTCTGTACAATGTCAGAATGGGAACAAGGAAGAGAGCGAGTACATGGTTCAGGGGGTGGAGGGGCTCATGCGTACTGTGCAAGGTTATCGGACCGCGAGAATGCTTTACTGCAGTGCGAGCAGACATAGGGTCTCTCCTGGGTATGTGTCCTCACGTGTCTAAAACAATGTGATTAGATACATGCTTTGTGTAGGCGTTGCGGGGAAACGGAAAAAGGAAATAGGCGTCTTACCGCTTGAGATGCTCTAACCTCTTGAAAATGCGGCCGCAAGTAGGGATAGGGCAGGAGTGAGACTTGGTCGGGAAAGGTCCGACCTCTGACACCGTGGCAGAACGCGCACGACGAACGACACCGGGAGGGCCGTTCATCCCCGGACGCTGCTCGGTGTGGTACATATCGACGCCCATATCTTCGGTCAGTTGACCAAAGTCCTGCTTGAGGGTCATGGGGTTGACAGGGCTTCCATCGACGGCAGAAAGCGGGCTGCCGTGGCGAGAGATGTCGACGACATGCTTGTGCTGCTGGCTGGTGACGGAGACGCCCGAAGCGCTGTAGGATAGGCCGGGAGGCGAGTTGTCGGTAGATTCCTCGTCCTCGGGGACGGGACCGACGGAAGCAGACACCGACCGTCTCAGATCCGAAGGTCTATGGACGGCGGTGGTGTTTGATGTCGGGGCAATCGCCGACATGGTAGGGGGGATGGACGAACGTCGCCGCCTCTGCTTGTAGGTAGGCGAACCTTCGATCACAGCGTAGACGTTGTTCTGGCCATACGGACGTGTAAACTGATTTGGGGCCATGTGCGACGGAGGCAGCTGGACCATGCCGTTCAGCCCCGGCATGGAGACCATGTGCTCAGGAATGGCAGAGTACAGGCCCGTCTCCTCGTTGGCAATGTATGCCGGCTCAGCCGACATACCCAGTGCTTGCTGAGGAGGGGTGATGGGCTCGAAAGAAATTCCCCGGTTGCTGTAGTCTTCGTAGTGGGATGAGACGAAGGAGGGAGCAGGAGAGTACTCAAGGCCGTAGGCAGGCATGGAGGCATGTCGCTGATGGCCGTGAGCAATGGGGATTCCATTGGCATTGTACTGGACTCGGGTGAAATCAGGATCCCTCTTGACTGGCGCGACCTGCGCGGCCATGGTAGGGGGCATGGTCATCGTGTTGTATGGGGCCATCGCGTCCATCCCGTCCGCTAAAGGGGTCATGGACTGGGGCATCATGCTTGGTGGAGGCATGGAGTCCATGGATCGCATGACGGGAGAGGTAGACTGGCTCTGAGGGAAGGAGCCGGGCTGCTGGGCGCTGAAGGAAGAAGAGTTGGCTTGCTGTGCCTTGGTGAGCTGCTCGTACAGAGACTGTGAGGAGTCGTACTGGAAGGACAGGGCTGGCTCGCTGAGGGCGACGGTGGTGGCCTCCTGGCTCATCTTCTCACGCTTGAGATCACGCTCGAGAGCGTCGAGGAAAAGACGGTCGTGAGGCACGCTGTACCAGTAGAAGACCTTCTGCTTCTTTTGCGTGCGGATGCAGTTGTTTTTGTACAAAAAGTCAAGAAAGGCGCTCTTGGGCTCTTCCAGAGAGGCATCAGTGCCTGACTTGAGGTTTCGCAGATCGGAGAAGATGCCCTCCTCAAACTTCTTTGAGTTTTTGACGGGACGGCCAAAGGCCTGGAAGCGGAAGGACAGACATCGCACAATGTCGGTACCAGAGATGTGGAAAAGGTTGTTCCAAAGAACGCAAGAAACGTACTCGCCGGTGGGAAGCAAAAAGCGGCGAATATACTGATCAGCTTGCCAGTCCACGGGAGCTGAGATCAGAAAGTACTTGAGGTTGTCGACCTGCTGGAGGGCCACTTGTGCATCCTGAGGAAGAGCGCGCTGAGCTTCATTGCTCAGCATGAACGTCTCGGGCTTTTGAGACGCCATGCCTGAGGCCTGAGAGTACATCGTCTGTCCGGGTCGATGCTTGTCGATTGATGGATTTGTGTGTGAAGAATGGTGGGACGAAAATGAGACCAAAATTAACCTCGTATGAATGCCCGACTGTCTCGTTTCTTCTCTTCATGAACCGTCGGTACGTGCCGTTATGGGGGATTGGCGTGTTCGGTGGATGCGGTGCTATTAGGGTTTCCGGCCGGAAAGGCGCAGCCTCTGTCGGTGAGAAAGGTAGAGATGGACCGCGTGGGGGCAATGATGGCGAGTGAGAATGTCGAGACCAGCCCGAAATGAATGGCCAACAGCGTCAAGCGTATTGGGGTTCGCGATGTTCTGCGTGAGATGATGTGCCCAGGGGGACTTGCTCCACTGATAGATCGAGTTGGGGCGGCAAGCCTCGTCCTGGATGGCGGCTTTGAGGAAACGCGAGGAGATCGCTCGACAATTGAATTAAGTGTTTATGCAAACGCGGAAACGGGTCGAAATGATGGGACAAAGATGTCGTGTCGATTCTGTGATGCTCATCAAACAGCCAGCGCAAGAGGAGTATCAACGTCAGAGGACCTCGGGTGGGCGTTCCAAAGAGGGTCGAGATGCGACTCGCTGTGTCTGAAAGGGCGGGAGATCACAGGGGCCACAGGGATTGGTGTCGTCCTGGAGAGCGAAAGTGCAAAGCCGGCCGTGTTCAAGGCGCGAAGAAGAAGAAAGATTGATCGCGAAGGCCCCGTATGGATGGATGGGGGGGAGGAAAAGGGGAGGGAGCGCGAGGACGAAAAGAAGGACGGCCGCGAAGAGCTGAAGATGGAGAGGAAGAGGGCGAGTAAAGAGGGCGAGCGACGGAAAATAACCAGGTATTAGAGAAGCTGCGAGGGTGACAGAGCTGGTCGAGCAGGGGGGTGGGACGGGAAACTTGAATGGGGGGAGGGGGGAGAGAGGCACAGGGAATGAAGAAGATGAGGGAGAAGAGGGAGAGAAGGGGACGAGGGCCTGGGATGGATCACGGACCATGGACAAGCAGCACGCACAGAGCAAAGAGATGGGGCAGAAGAACGACAGAAGAAGGGGACCTTCTGTCGACGCGAGGAGACGGGGGGCGCGCTAGGGGACGATGCCGTGCTGTCTGCAGGTTGTGGTACTGTACTTGCAGACCGCCGGTATTGCTTCACTCTGATGAGCCTGCTGTGGGCGTGGGTTGCGGGGAGCAAGCAATAATGCGAGTGAGAGAGTGAACGAGCGAGCGCCTGGCGTGCCTGGCGTGCCTGGGGGCCCTGAATTGCCGTGAGCTGAACTGAGCGGCCGGGGGGTGGGGCGTATGATGAGTGATTTCGCGTTGTTGTGCGGGTGCCCTGGCGACGCGCTGGGAGACGACGCCAGGCCATCTCTGGTCAGGCACAGACACAGCGTGGACTGGTTTTCCCAGATTTATACTAGCCCCTGGCGCGTGCTTGATCGCATGAATTGCGGCCGGGCCGCAGAGTGGTCGAGCAGACGAGAATTCTCGCGAGCTTCTCCTGGACGCGTTCTGGCCTGTAGTGGTAATATATGTGTATGAGTAGCCGCCTTTTCACAAGCAGGCGAGTCAGCGAGGGACACGCACACACACACACACACAGAGAGAGAGAGAGCGACAGAGAGATAGAGTGGGCCAGCCTGGCGCGATGTGGCTGGGTTTTCCAGGCACACAACGTGGACACCTGAGGGGCGCTGCCCATCGTGGCGCTCCCACTCGTTCTGGTAAACCTGCAAAGCTGTAATTGATTGGCTTGCAATTGCTCTTTTTCTCCCGTGCTATTCTTATCTACCGCTGTGTGACATATGTTTCTGTTTTCTCTTGCATCCGTGCAGACTTGCCGATGGCCAGCCATCGCTCCCCACACATGACCGTCAAACAGTCGGCAAAGAAGATAATGCTCGTAGTGAAAGTGGACTGTAGCACTCGATGGCATGTGTTCAATTCGCCTCGCTACTTGTGTTGCCTGATCATCCGGGACCCATCATGGCAGCTGCCTGTGCATGCTCTCATAATGCCTTCCTATAGTGGACCGGCTCTCATCAAATCGAGCCAATAGTCAGCCATCTGTCGGAGCAGATTGACAGACTGGGCAAGACCGACACCGCGGAAGCAAAAGGCGGGGCTTAGTTGGACGTTGCTTTCCGCTGCCCTTGCCCTGGTCCTGACCCAGTCCAGTCCAGTCCAGTCCCGCTTGCTGGAAACCATCTCCAACTACATCCACAGTATGGTGTAGATGTCTTCTCGCTGTCAGCTCTTACCCTCTGCACGTCACTATCTGCCCTGGCTCCAGAGCATCTTGCAACATGTCAGTATTTCTCCTTGCCTGTCAAAGCCGGCAAACCCGATTCCAGTAGCAACAATATCCTAGGCCAAACGTCGTCTTTGTGTATCCGTACACCACAGTCATTTTGCAAGTTGATACTTTGCCTCAGCACATACTATCTTGCATACTCTTGAATAATGTTCCCGCTTCATCACCTCGCCCGTCGAACCCATGACACTCTGCTAGTGACCGGTCCACGCGTTAAGACGGCTCTGGGAACAATGCCGTTTCTGTCACGTTCTCCAGCAGCAGTCCATCTCGAGGATCCAGCGCCTCCAACCCTCCCGACGACAGCTGCAGAACGAGAACCCAGCCACGTTGACCAGAGAACCCCTGCCTATATGTGAAACGTCCTCGTGAAAGAAACCGTACCATGTCTTTCCATGGTATGCTGCGGGACAAGGTGGGTACATGATCTCGGGTACCATCTTTCGAAGGACTTCACCTCGGGGTCTTTTTACCAGGCTGCGGCTTGGTAACGAGTCGGCTCCGCACCTGCCATATGACCCCGTCATCCTACATGATCATGTACGACCTTGAGTTTTTCTGCTGATATTGGGGCTCACAAGATGATCCAGAGCCTGCTTGAGTAATGTTTACTGATTCATGCAGCCAGTTGTTATTTCCCTGCTTACGGCCTTATCCTTGCCGACAAGTCGCGAGCATGCCTGCAGGTGACCTGTACTCCGTATTAATATCGCCAATGCCCTAAAAAAATGGTGATTTTGGACACGATATCGTGACCAGCTCACCCAGCATCGACTTTCCTCCACTATCAACTAGTCCTATGATGGGAATAGATGAGAATGACACTAGCCCGACGCAAAGGCTTTCAGCGGAGACCCTGTGTTCGTACAGAGCCAAAGCCACGACCACCGGTTGCTCGTGCATCATTATGCGCATGATGGGCTTCTTCGGATGCCAGAGAATTTGGCGAGCTTCCCGCGAATTCTCGCAGGACTGAGCTATGCTGGCCCTCAAAAAGATGTAAGTCCCCAATACGTGACAGCATTAGCTTTGGGCCAGCCACAGCGCAGCCGAGCTGGACACTATTGCGGGAGTGCCTGAGCTAGTCGATCGCTAGCAGCGCATCTCGACTCCATCGCAATTAGACGAAGAACGACGTTGCGCCGGCCGACAGGGCAGAGGCGACGGAGAAGGAAGGTCAGAGCGGGAGAAAAAACTGCAGCCACGACAGGGGCAACCCATGTCGACGACGCCTCCAGACTCTGTCGAGAGATGAAACACGCATGGCACCGCTCGCCGCCTGCTTCAGTAGTGTCGGATGTTGCTATCGGAGTGGCTGGTTTTCAGAATGGGAGAGAGCCACACCGCACGCTTTCTCGGTTCGGCAGCGACGCGCGCACTGATCTCGATCATGCGTGGCGCCGGTGACACCTTGGATCCAATTTTTTGCTGGTCTCTGCTGCCGCTGCCATGATGTATCTTTTGGCAAGAATAGCTAAGCGAGATATTTAGAGATGTGGTGGCTGCTCGTGGATAGGGTAGAAAAAGCCGACGTGCGAGAACAGAGGTTGACATCAATCAGACTGCGCAGGTTGCAACAGCACGTGTGTACTTGTACGAACATGCGCTGGTAGAGCAATCATACGAACGCCTTCTTGACGACAGAGACAGATCGTGTGTGTTGGGTGTACTTGACTCGACGCGTGCGTGCAGTCACCAAGTGGTTTTCCATAGAGGGCATTATGCCAATGCTTCGTTTGCAGACTTCTGGACCGAAAGCGGTGTTGGGCTGCCAAGATATGGCGCGAGATGCGAGGCAACGCTCCTGATGGACTGGACTCTACGTAGTAGCTGAGTAAGGTCACAGGTCGGCATCACTGCGACCAGGAGCGGGAGTGTCGATCAACACGCAAAGGGCGGTTTCAGGAGTTGAAACTGTCGGAAAGGGCTGATACAGCGCATCAATGATCGAGCTGGGTCAAGGTTATAATTAGAGCGTAGCTCTGGCTTGCGCCAATCAGGTGGCTATTTGCAGATTCGGCGCCGTGATGCAGGTCGGCGATACGCTGACGATGTGTTTCTCTTTTTTTGTTTCCCTTCATTGACAGCGCTTTGCTGCGTTTGGCCTCCTGCGCAAATTTTCGTGCTTGGTTTGGGAATTTCGAATCTTTGGCTGTTGTCCATTGGTCTTGCCGCCGCCATGATTCTCAGGTGTCGGAGGATTGACCAATTCGACTGCGCAGGCACTGTGAACAAAACGAACGTAGGTCGGCATCCTGCAGCCATGGTAGTAGTCCTAGAGAACATGATTCCGAATGTTTTGGGTCGAAGCGTGTGTTGATCATCGTCACACTGTAGTGACCACTTGCAGACAATGATAAGGCGCACTGCTATTGATCCTCCTGCGACGAACATGACCTGCACTTGATTACCGAAGATAGACCCAAGACGTAATCACGGATCGAGCACGCTATGAGCCGCCACAACTTGTATCAACCACCTTGTAGATACGGCGAGACCGGATCATGTGATTTGGTTGTGGTCGTTGCTGTCAAGCTCCATCATCCATGCCCCATTCAGAAAGCCACGCCGTTTCCATGTTCCAGGCATACCGCGCTGACGATAGCAACTCGAACCTGCTAAGCTCTCTGCTTCCAGGATTCAACGAGCTATCTTTGTCGTCACTGCGCAACCCGAATCTCTGGACGTGATCGCGAACCCTTGTTCGTCGTTGCGGGGACTGTCTCTACCCAACCCCTCCTTATCGCGAACAGACCTGAAACCGTGCCCAGGCAAGGCGCCACTGGTCGAAACGGCCGCGTCTTCTCTCTCTCGCATGCGTCTCTGCGTTGACACTCGTTCTCAGCCCTGGCTTTGCGGATTTGGCAATCTGACAACGCAGTGTTGAGGGCAGTGCATAGACAACCCCGCGGCTAGGATTTGGACGGACGGGCGGGCTGCTTGGCCTTGGCTCCTGGCCCTTGCAAGGATGAAGCTCTACTTATGCACTGCGGCATGAGGAGAGACGAGGTATTCAATGATTTGAATGATGTCGCAAATCTCAGTCTGGCAATGCGTATGAATGTTGCCCGTCGCCGTCACCCAGCAGAACCTGTAAGCTCGGATACGACTCTCGAGACTGTACCGGCCCTCCATCAGTCAACGATGCAAGCAGACCCATTTGAAAGAAAGACCACAGACTCGCCGCCACTTTCTTTCTGTCTCTAGCTCTTTTGGGAAGCCATGCCCGAAGCAGAACAGGAGAGGAGAAGCGTCTGCAAGGAAAGGTGCATACATACATCACGCGCATACACACAAAATACGACGCACTTGCCCCTGCAGCCACGCCGAATGCAGGTACATGAAACACAGCAACGCCCAATAATCTGCGGCATGGCTTACCTGCCGCTGATGAATAATGCAGCCTCTTTTTTGCTCGTTCACCAAGAAAAAGAAATTATTCGTCTTTGGTCGATTTCTTCTGGCTTTTTTTCGGTCACTACTCTTTTTGCGCCTGGTGAATTCACGCCACGAACCATTGGACCTGGGTCCGTGAGCTCTAGATCGAAAGAACCCCCCTCCCTTTTACCTAGTCCAGGATCAGGGTATTATTGACACTCTCGGGCGTGATGTTTCGGGGACGATGAACCATCGAAAGACTATGGGAACCTATGCTGTGAATTGAGAGCTTTTGGGGGCATGCGCGGTCAGACGAAGGGGGGCCGGGGATCGGCGGGTTATCTTGTGTTGATTCTCACCATGTCCTGGTCCTGGCGCTAGATCTCAGCATGGGCAGGCATTGATCGCCTTCTGCAGTTGTTGGTTAGACTCTCAACTTTGCGTGATAAGGTGGCTGATCCTGGTCTGTAAGCACAGTTTCCTCACATCTGAAGAGTACGCGTGCTGGTCACGAAAGGCGTTTCTGAAGACTTAGTGACCTTACACTTATCGAACAAGCCGTCATTGACATAAAGCTCATCCGATCATGTATCCAGCATCCTGCTCGGAATATCCTTCACTCTCTCCAAGTTAAACCATAAGCGATCACGCAGTCCCACGAATCAGGGTCCTCTGTCCTACGAGACTGCCTCCCAAGGACGACAACACAGTCTGTGATCATGTTTCACATCCGTCCCTCGCGGGAGGGATTCCGTCTTCCTTGCGCCAGCGCCGTGGTGATCAGGCTTGCAAAGTGTTTGCAAAAGAAGAGGCCGAGGTCCCTTTGGACCCAGTCCAGATCGCCACCGGCATGGTTTTTGCCATGTCGTCTTGGCGATAACGAGAGCACGCATGGTCTGCTGATCTGCACGCGGAACGGCAGTGCAAGAGTGAGAAACGCGTGGGTATCAGAGTCCCGAGTGAACCCCGGGTCAGCCCGGCCTGGATGTGTCACGAGTCAGGGTGAAATGGCGCGGTACTTGCGGAGCTACGATCGGGCTGATAGGTACAGGGTGCCTGATATGCCGATACTGCACTCGCTTGCTGAGTCTTTGACGATGTAGATGGGCATGGCATCAGGCCAGCGTTGGTGTGTGTTATGTGCCTCTTCGCTTGTCATTGGTTGAAGCTCGCGAGAAAGCCAGAGATGAGAGCTAAGCAGACTGTTGACATACTGTTCCTCGTATGTGCCACTGCTGCTTGGTAAGGTAATGCCTTCCACGCGCATTTGCCTCTGTGTTGTCTTCCTCGAGCGACCTTGAGCTCCCCCACCCTGCTGAGCTTTTCCCCTGCCAAAGCTGAAAGTCACGTCTTACGGTGGAGATCTCCTACGTCCAAGAACAGACGTACGACTTCTATTGTTATCCCAGAATTCCTCGTTGAGAAAACTCCGAGGTACGTAAAAAGAAGAGCAAGGAGAGCGCGCGCCATTCTGCATGATCCTGAAACGCGGACACGCGTGGGTCAGGACCCCTGAGATCTGGAACATCTCGCTTGGCCGTGTTGGGAAAGACGCATAGCGACATGGTTTCCTTGGCATTTTGGAGAGAGTGATCGCATGGCAAGAATAATAGCCGTTGAATGAAGAACCGGCGCTAGAGAAAAGTGGCAGTGGCATGAGTTGATGTGGGTTCGCGGGTAGCTGGGTTGTGTCCAGCTGAGAGACACCGTGGGTGAGAGAGAGAGAGGGGCGAACTTCGTCCTTGGCTCTTTCGCTCATTGCTGTCAACTCAGCTACCGAACCTGGCCTGTCAAGCGCGGACGTAATGTCCCTTTCTCTTGTTTTGATCTTCTCGGGATGATCAACCTCTTCGTGTGTCAGGAAACTCTACGCGAGAAAGCAGGCGGGCCAGGCATCCCTTGTCCGTCATCGTGTTTGATAACCGCCGGGGTTGTTCGGTTTTCCAACAATAGACGGCCGGCGTAGAGGTCCGTTCAGTGCCGTCATTAGAAAATAGAGAGGGCGTGTCTGCAAAATATGTTGGGGTTACAGACTTAGTGGACAGTTTTATTCAGTCGAGAGAGTGTCGCACAGGATTGAACCAAAGGAATGGTCTGTTGGTGACGTCCACGGAGAGCAGGAGACATCTCACCTGCCAAGACGTCACGTAAACTGATTATGTCATGTATTGAAATAGAATTTTCGGCCACATGACTGATTGCTGCCGAATCCAAATCGTGAATCATCGCCAGCAACAAGGTCGAAACATTCCAAGTCTTGAACGGTGCATGTGGAAATGCAGTGGTATAGGGTAGCAGTCCACGATTGGTGGTCATGCAATCACAAGGGAGATGAGCCAATGAAAGGCCCTCCCAATTCCAATAGTCATTCCAAACCGCTAGACTAGGGGGCTGACAATCGGGCGCCTTTGAAAAGGATGCTTGATCCAAGGTTTGGTTACCGTGAAATGAAAGATTGACGCTTTTGCTTCGGAATGCTGGCACCACGGTTCGAAAACGACGTCCTTACACAAGGTGGGATAGCGAGCTCATACCTATTGACCTTGGACGAGAAGGTGTGAAGACTCATATAGGGGTCGCAAGCAAACAAAACAAAACAAAACAAACCTATTTCTCAGAAGCCACTCCACGTCTCTAAACAGGTACAGCCTCCGTCGAATAAAGCCCGCCTCAAACCTAGCATCGAAAGGGCATCTGCTCTCATGCCCAAGACCGTGGACCTCCTCGGTCGTGGACCCACCACCTTCGAGTCCGCCATCGAGGAGGAAGTCAACGTCCTCAACTGGGCCACGTACGGGCCCGCTCTCGACAAGTTCTACCGAGAGCTCACGGCGCAGAAGGAATAGATTGAGACCCTGGTGCGTCATCACCTTGCTCTGCGCAGCTATGACGCTTGCAACATGCTGCCCCGGCCAACGTGGATCCGGGGCGGCTTCAACGTCTGCATCACCGTGGAGGTGACGAGCGGCGGCTCTCCAAGCAAGGTCACTGCCGCATCCAGATGGCAGTGAAGACACTGCTCCACACGCTCTCCCACAATTACATCAGACGAGACCTGCGGCATGGCCCGTTCCATCTCCAGCTCACCGATTTCCACGCAAGCAACATCATCGTGGACGAGGAATAGAACATCACGGGGCTGGTAGACCTGGAATGGATATGCGCCTGCCCTGCTGAGATGCTCTCCGCGCCGTACTGGCTGACTGGCCGCTCCATCGACGGGATCGAAGGTGAGGCGGTTGAGCCCTTTGAGAGAGCACTGCAGACCTTTATGGAAATGTTTGAGGAAGAGGAGGAAGAGCAGACACGCCAAGGCAAAGGAGCTCGCGAAATCGCCGCGCTGTCACAGGTCATGCATGAGATGCGGAAATCCAAAGGAGTGTGGTTCTGGCATTGCTTGGCATCTGTCAACGCCATGTACATCATTCTTGAGCCTAAATTACTCCCGCCAGGATCCTTCTCCCTATCAGTCGGAAAGGTCGTGTCGACCTTCTGGAGCCAAGACTCGGAGAACGTTGTGCAGAGAAAGCTGATGGATCGGAGGGCGTACGAAGACCAGGTTCGAACTTTGTTCAGCTCGTGAATCGAGGGTTGGGACGTTTCGGCGTGTCGATACAACAAGTGAACATACACGGCGCGAGCAATGAAACTGAACGCGATAGAAATCAACGTCGGAAAATGTGCTGAATATTGCTAGACGCTCCTATATCAAGCACTATTTCTACTCATGGAATCAGTTCACCCTCCCCTTTCTAGACATATCATGCATGGTAGCCAGCCTGCAGCATCAGAGAGCACCACCTCGCCCCACTCGGAAAACCCTTTTCATGACGCGAGACGGTATACCTAGTTGCCACCGCGGACGATCGATCCGGGGAGCTTTTCTATGCAAGCATCATTAGATCATCCCTCCTACGACCTCGCAGCCTCGAGCTCGAGCTCGAGCTGCCTGATGCGCTCGCTCTGGTCCTGCTGTGAGCTGCCAGCGCCCACCTTGCGCTTCAGCGCATCGACTTCGGACGCGAGCGCGTTGATCTGCTCGCTCTGCGTGGTGATCAGGCGCGTCTGGTTCTCGAGGAGCTGCCTGATCTGGTTCAGGGAAGAGGAGTCGCTGCTCGTGGTTGCTGCGGGAGCGGACGTGGCGCTCGGAGTGGGGGCGGAAGACGGGACGTTGGCCTGGACGGGAGACGAAGGCTTGACGGGAGCGGGTGCAGCAGCGGCGGCGGCTGGGGCAGCCGCAGACGCAGGGGTAGGCTTCGCGGGTTCGGAGCGGATGGGCATGGAGGTGCGCTGCTGAGGTCGCGCAACCTCCTCGAAGCTGTCATCGTCTGAGCTTTCCGGTTCGATAACCTTGGGCTTGACGGCTGCAACAGGGGGAGTGCTCTTTTGCTCCTCGACCGATGGCTGAGGCGCACGGACAGGCTCCGCCGCCTTTGGTGCCTCCTTTGGCGGCTCCGGCTTCGAGACAGGTGTCGCCTGGATGCTGGCGGGCGGCTTGTATTCTGAGGGGACCTCCTTGGGCGCGGTTCCGTCGTAGATGCTCTCCAGGTCAATCTTGGAGGGAGCGGCGGTCTTGCCCTGGAGCCACTCCTCGGCGCTGACAGCAGGCTTGACGCCGACGGCAGGGGGGAAGATATCGGCCTGGAACGTCTCTGCGCGGCGTGGCACAGTGAAGGAGATGGGCTCGATGTAGGCGTCGTTGACGGTCTTGTAGGCCCTCATGACCTCGTTCTCGTGTACCTGATGCTGTCAGTGGCTCGTTCCAACGGAATGCGCGTTCGATCGAGAGGCTCACGTTGATGCCACGGCGAGGCAAGAATGCGATACCACGCTGGGGGTCGGGAGACTTGTACTCGCTCAGGTACTCAAACTTGTCATTCTCATACTCGTAGTAGCGGATGTTGCCGTCACTGTTCAATTTTATTAGCAGCTTCTCGTTTCCCCATACAGATCGTTAGACTCACCCCTTTCCAGCAAGATAAAGGCAGTTAGACCCATCATCTATATCACAATTAGCATACCTATACAGTGAATGCAGACGGGGAGGATCTTACCCCAGAAAGGCATGCAGACACCGGAGATGGAGTCGAGCATGCTGAAACCACCAATGGGATTGGGGTTTCCAGGCTCCCACAGGGCTATTTGACGCTCGCTCATGCGCGAGAAACCAGTCGTCGCGAAACGGTTGTGCTCGCCCATCCAGACCGCCCTGCTGTTCTTGGCGCCGCCGTGGCCGGGCGCCTCGTGAACGGGCTTCTCCTGGCGCACATCCCAGACGCGGATCTTCTTGTCGCGTGACGTGGTGACGAGCATGCTGCCGGTGGCGTTCCAGGACAGGGACTGGACAATGTCGGCGTGTTTGAGGGTCAGGGGAGCCTGGCCGGTGCCGACGTCCCAGAGCTTGACGGTAAAGTCGCCGGAGGCGGAGGCGAGGATGTTCTCGGCCGCGGGGTTGAAGAGGACCTGGCCGACCTTTCTGCAACAGAGGACCCATCAGACAAAGCGACAGTGTGCGGGGGGAAAGGAGAAGGGTCCGCCTACCTCGAGTGACCAGGGAGCTTGCTGACGGGGTGGACATCGGTGACCTCCTCAGCGTCTGTGTGCAGTGTGAAGTCCTGAGGCACCTCCCAGATGAAGACCTTGCCGTCTTCCGAGGCGGAAGCAATGATGCGGTCGTTGAAGGGGTTCCTGCGAGCTAGTCAGACCAGTACACGCCAAGCTGCCAATCGGGGGATTCCCCCCCCAGATCGAGCCTCACCAGTCGGTATCGAGGACCGTCGCCGTGTGTCCACGGAAGAGTGGGATCTGATCAGGCGCCTTGCCCCTCTCCTCCAGAGGAATGACGGCGAATGCGCCACCGCCAGACGCATCCCAATTGACGGATAAGTACTCGGGGTTGACCTGCAGGCGTGCGCTGTCAGCATTGTCGCAACGGTGTCGTTGGTGAAGGGAGATCGTCGTCCCACCTTGACGAGGTTGGTATCCCAGGCGTTGCGTGTGATGCGCAGGTTGTCGTAGCAGAACTCCTTGCGGGTGGGCTTGCCGAAGACGTGTCCTGTGCAGTAAAGAGCCGGTCAGAATCAATGCTGGGCGTTGCAGGAAATCAAGATGGACGGAACATACGATACTTCGACGCCCGTACGAAGCGGCCGGCCATTGTGGTGGGGATCTATGGGTTGCGAAAGGAGGTGACGGATGGAAGGATAGGTAGGTAGGTAGCTGAGCTGGCCGAGGAAAAGTGACGGCAGACGGTCGATGTGATCGTCGTCGATGGAAGCAGAATCGAGGCGTAGGGACCGAAGATTGGGTGTAATGGGTTTCGAAGGTCTCGGTGAAACAGGGTACGGATATGAGGATCTGGCGGGAACTCTGGCGCTGCGCCTCGTGGTCATCCAAGGTCAAGCGAGAGGGAACGAGCGCATTGGCTTTGGCATTGGCTTTGGCGCCACAATAAGCGAGAGACACTCAAAGACAGCGAGAGCTCCGAACCCCAGCTCCAGCCCCCTTCAGCTCCACTTTTGGTAGCGGATTGACGTACCGCTCGTGTGGCTGAGCAGAGTTGCAGGTGTGGCTGGAGATGAATAAAAGTCACGTGGTGTATATGGTCCTATCTGACTGTGATGTCCTGTCTGGTCTTGAGTGAGTGCAAACACCACACGGCATAAAACACACAGGCACAAAAGGCAGTAGCTTCAGATGACTTCTGCTCATTATGACTCTAGAGATGCTCTGAATAATGAAAGGAGAAAGAACTCTCAGCATGAGGATGTCCAGCCAGCCAGTGCCTGTCAACAATACATGAAGAGGGAAGATGGCGAAAAAGGAAAAGAAAGAAAAAGGAAAGAGAAATAAAGAAAGCAGGCCAAGTCTTTCATACAACCATCCTCGAGTACTGCATACGTGCATACTCTCGTCTTTCCCTTGGACCCTTGTCATTTAGACAACGTAATGAAGCTCAGCACAAACCAGACTCCGAAAAGATTACACAAACCCCTGTGACATAAGAGAAAAGAGAGAAAATAACAAGACAATGCAACGCATGAATATGCTTGTGTCAACGGACGCCGAGATGATGCTCCATTGTTGCGCCGTTGCGGAAGGAATGAAGGGGTGGACGCCGACGCCGGGGGAATCAAGGCATGCCGTAAAGATCAATAGTCAGAACGCCTGACCGGGAGAAGACGCCTCGTAAGGCGTGAGCGTCGTGCAATACTTGTAATCGTCAGGTCATTCGTGGTGCGATCGGGCTCCGACGGAATCCAGATCACGGGTACATGCTCTTCGTTCTCGAGTGCATGCGCCGTCCCGAGGAGGCCCGTCGACGGAGCTGCTCCTCCCGCTTGAGGACGAGCTCGCACCACTTGGCTCTTGACCGCACGCCGCTGATCTCGTCTTCGCTGTTATCGCCACGGCCAATCACGTCCGAGAGTGCCTTCATCCAGCTGTCCTTGTCCTCGGCTGTGTCGGCGTAAAAGTCAATCACTTCGCCGTTGTTGAAGCGCATTCGGAAGCCCTCCTCAACAAACATGTACCCGTCTTCTTCTTCCGCGAAAGCTGACTTGCGGCGTTTACCACCTTTGCCCGTTGTTTCTCTCTCGGTGAGCGCCTGGCGATCGTCGATCAACCGCTTGGCGTTGGCAAGGTTGATGGTCGCCCTAGGTTGACGAGTCGTCTCGTGGTAGGCCGTCAGCTTGGTGCCGACGAGCTTGAAGTAGCGGCGGCGCCAGTACTGGTTTCTCAAGTCAGTATGTGTGTCAACATTCGGGGTTCTCAAGGGGTATGCCTACCGGACAGTCACCGCCCTGCTGGCTCAGGGGACCTTCCCAGTTGCGGGACATTCTCTCCTCCGCAGCCTTGAGCTCGCGGATGCAAGAGTTCATGCTCTTGGGCATGTCGTTTTCTCCCGCGTTCTTGGGTCGAGGAACAAACAAGAGCTGAAGCTCAAGCTTGCCAATCTTGTAGGGTGCCTTGCGAACAACCGCCGTGCTACCACGCTTGCTCTTGACGCTCGAGGCAAAGTTGGCCTCTTCCGTCGCCCACTCGTTGAAGCAGGCCACCTCAGCCATGTACGGTCGGCCAAAGCAGCGGCTCTCGTGCTCTTTGAGGCAGACGTACGAGCGCGCAAAGCTTCCATCCTCAGCCGCGAGAGGAGAGAGCAGCTCATAAGCGGTAGGTGCTGTCTTGCGTGCCCTCAACTCGGAATCACGCTTTTGCTGAGCCACCCTCTGGTCCTCCTCACGCTGACGAACCTCCATCTCCTTGCGTTTCTTGGGCGAGGAAAGGAGCCTGCTGAAAGTAGACGTCTTGGTCTTGGTGGCCTTTGCCGCAGCCATCACAGGAACAGGAGCAGGCTTTTCAAGCTTGACGTTGAGCGTAAGCTGGAACTCGAGATCGTTGGGGACGACTAGTTCGAACTCCTGCCCGATAGGTGCGTTTCGCGCCAACTCGAGCCAGGCCGTTGTGACACAGTGCACTCCGTTGTCCAGCGTCAGGCTGAACCAGCTCCTCTCGTTTCGGGGAATGGGGAGGTCCAGATCCTTGACGCCCATCACCTTGACAAACAGTCGTCCTCTCTCGCCACTCTCGGGTGTGGCAATCTGAGACATAATATCCTCCTCGGGAACTTCTTTGAGGGCGACAGCGTTGCTCTCGTGACCAGGCATCGGAGGAATGGGGCCTAGGCCTGGGCCCGACGTCCTAGCCCTGCCACCAATCTGAGGTCGACTGGATGAGTTCCAGGGCTCGACGACCCAAGATTGAGGTCGCGTACCCTTCACAGGAGAGTTGTTGGCCGAGCGAGCCTTCCAGCTGCGGTCGCCATCATTGTCGCTGGCGGTAACGAGCTTGGTGTTTTGCCTCATCAGGTATCCACGCTTTTGGGACTCCACAACGCGGTCAAAGTCTTGGTCCATATTGAGCCCGAGATCGAGATCGAGCTTCAAGCTCTTGGTCTGAAAGCTCGGATGACGCTGAAGGAAATCATCCTTGCCGGCTTCAACCTGGTCGACACCCGACAACCGGTTCCTGTGCTTCTGCGGAATCGGAGGCACGCTCGGCACTTCGATACTAACTTGCCGACGAGCCTCACGCATCGCAGCGAGATCTGCAGGTGTGCCGGATGCCCTCGTCTTGAGCCTTGAGCCCGAAGCCTTGATTGTCGCCTCCCTTTCGGGGACGACTGGCTCCTCAATCAGAGGCAGCTCAGGCTCTTCCTCAATAAGCTCATCTTCATCCTCCTGCTCCTCCTCCTCCTCCTCCTCCTCCTCCTCCTCAACCCCTTCTTCTTCCTCTTCGTATTTCACGCGGTCAGGATGGTGAATGACAGACTCGGGCGTGCCGGGCTCATCGCTGTCCTCAGGCTCACCCCAGCCGGAGCCATCATACTCGGGCTTGCTCCACTTTTGCTCTGGTGTGTGTGGACGCTGGAGATAAGCACGAGCATCGGACATGCGGAGCCCGGTTCTCTCCTCCTGCTTTTCGGGAACTGGAGACGGCGCGCGCTCAGCCACGGGCTCCACCTCCATCTCCGGCTCCGGAGTAGGCTCAGGAATGCTCAACCTCTCGAGCTCTGTAAGCTGTGCCGCCTCCTTGTTCTCAGGCTCGACAGCCTCGGGAGTGGGCTCTGGGAGCATGTATGCCTCAAACTCGGCAGAGAAGGCAGACTGCTTCGTACTGGGCGCGAGGCTGGGAACGCCGTCATTGAGGAGGCCCATTTTCTTGTTTGGCGTCGTAGCGCGTGGAGTAGGGACCTCTTCAGTCACAGGAGTCGTCTTTTGTTGGCTTCCCTGGCCGTCGGAGTAGTGAGACTCGCTATCATCGTCGTGATCTGGCTCACTCTTGGCGTCATCGCTGTCCTCAAAGTCGGATCGCTGGTAAAGATCCAGAACATCGTCATGGTCGCCATTTTCATCTTCTGCGTTGCGCGTGATGATGACGCTGTCCTGATCCTCATCATCGTCCTCGTAAATGACAGACTCCTCAATTGATGGAATTGGAACTTCGGGGTCGAACGACGTCTGTCTCTCAGGGCTTCGCGCGGGGCTTTGCTGAGCGCTGGAGCTCGGTGGAGGGGAAGAAAATTGGTAGTCCGACTCGAGCGTGGGGTCAGCGCTGCCGTTCACGCGGCGCATGATGGACTCTCTGGAGATTCTCTCAGGCAGTTCGTAATCTTCAAGAGTTGAAATATCGCCGATGGTGTCATCAGCCTCGTGGTCGTCGATAGCATCGTCGATCGTGTACTCGGGTTCAGAGCCTGACGGGCTGCCAAGACGATCGCGGCCATTGCCACGCCTAAGACGACGCTCTCGTTGAAGCTCTGCCGTCGATTTTCCACCGTTGTCGTCCGAGAGCATCATAAGCTTCAATCTCTCTTCCAACGTCATCTTGGTGTTGCCAATGTTCTGAACCTCAGTTCGTGTCGCAGTTCCGGCGGGAGGAGATGGGAGACTTCTTGGGGACCCCAGCATGCGCTCTGCTGTCGGCGTAAGGGCCGGTGAAGCAGGACCAGGGCTTTGTGAGCTTGTGCGCGGAATGCTTGCTCCAGGCAACGGCGGTAGAGGGCGGTGTTCTCCGTTGGAGTTGGTGGAACCGTTGCGACTCCCTTGGTTGCGAGAAGCATCCGCGACCGACGGGGACGCCTCAGGCATTGGGCTACTGTCCCAGTGCTGCCTGTGTCGGCCGCTGAGAACCTGGGGGCTGTCGCCTCTCCAGTCCTCAGGACCTACAACGGGTGTTTTGTCGGTGTCTTCTAGAGAAGCGTCGAAACTGTCATCAGGTCCGTGCATGTGTGCCGGCTCGTAGAGATCGCGATCCTCGTAGTCGTCGTCGAGAGAGTCGTAGCTCCCTTCACGTGAAGTCGATTCAATAGAAGAGATGTCTGGTGTTGCCATCTCATACTCGTTGATCTGGGGAGGAGCAGCGTCGAAGGTGACACTCTTTGCATGGCGGTGCAAAGAGCGGCTGCTAGGCGGCTGCCTTTCGTCGAAAGAAGAATCACCTGTCCAGATGCCGGTATCCGGGTCGAAACTGCTCTTAAACTTGGAGGGCGATAGAGAAGACTTGAAGGGCGTCCCTTGGTCCTTGCTTGGTGTACGAGGAGTAGGGGTGCTGGGCACGTCGGTGCTGTCGTTTTCCGCAGTTTTGCTTGGGCTCATGGTCAAAGGGCCGGGTCTTGCTCCGGCGGGAGAGAAAGGGTCTCGCGAGCCTCGTGTCAGTTCAGGTGAGCGTAGTCCGTTGGAGCTGGGTGTGCCAAACAGGCTCCCAGAGAGCTTGGAAAGTGGTCTCTCAATAGTCGGCAGTCGGGTCGGGTCATATTCTTGCTCCTGTTCGAGGGCCAGGATGTTGCTGTTCTTCACGCGAGACGCCCGTTGTAGGCGCTCGATGGAGGAACGTCTGGGTGATGGTGAGCCTGTGCGACCTCCGTAAAGCGAGTTTTCGACAGAGTTGCGGTTTTGCCAGAAAAGGCGAGGCGACGCCGGGTTCTCGACAGGCGAGGACTGGAATGGCGACGAATCTGTTTTGAGGCCGGATTTCTGGTTCAAAGATCAGCTTGAGACATTCCTCGACTGGTGAAAGGATGCGCCCTGGACTCACCTTTGTGGGGGAGCCAGTGTGGAAGCTGGGAGAGTTACGCCTCATCTCAGAGGGCGACAGCTCAGAGAGAGCGCGCTGGTGGCCAACGGCCATTCTTCCTGGTGTTGAGCCTGGAGCTCCTTTGATACTTTCTAGACAGGTAGACTGCACGTTTGTTAGCAAAGCGTCCACAGGCTGCGCGGCATCGAAGCTGCACCACGCACCGAGTCTTGCGACATGCCGCGGGGGCGGTTACGTTTGCAGGCGATTCTCAGGGCGTCTGAAGTCCAGGTACATGTGGTTTGAGCAGGAGGGAAGCTGTGCGATCAGATGTTTGGAATGTTGTTGCTATGACCAGCGGGGCTGTGAAAGGCGATGCTGGAATGCCGGGTTACGTGCAAGGCAGGGCAATGGGATGAGGTGCGCCCTATGAAGTGCTCGCGGATGATGCAATAAGGTATGAAGGCAAGAAATGTGAGATGATCACGTCCTGCGTACAACTGCGAGAAAGAGACGATGATGATGAAGCAGAACAACGTGCCTATCATAACAAACGTTGGAGTGCGGGAGGAAGGCGGTTGAAAAGGGAGGCTTATGGACTGCTTAACACGGGGGAGGGTCCACCCACCGTTTCGCGGAGGCCTTGTTTATGTTGACTTTGGAGGTCCGGTTGCCACTGGCAACGCGCCATGTCGTGGAGCGCCGCACGTACCAGGATCGTGTTTCCCCGCTGCTTACTCTGCCCTGCTGTAAGAAGAAGCAAGGCGAGATCCTTGCATCAATATCAGTAACCATGGCAGCCGACAGCAACGAGATGCATCATGCGCTGGAACCTGGACGAAAACTGCCCGCTCGATCTGGGGTGTTCCCCGTTCAAACGTAGTTCTATGGCAAAGATCACCTATCCGCGCCAGGGAAAGTATATAGTCAGCTTTGCCACCCATGGCAAGATGCGCAAAGCTCGGAGATCGATCAAGATCTCGATCATGATCAATCGCAGACTGATGGTTTCACGGTAGTTTTATTTTGGGGAATTGGGCAAGTCATGAGTCGCTTAGCCGAAATCAGCTCAAACATGACGATTGACACCGGTGACCCATTGCGCGAATAGAGGATCAGCATGACTATTGTGAGCGCTTATTTCCACCTGAAGCATATCTCAGGCGATTATCGTATTGTCGATCGCGGCACACTTGTCGTGATCGTTTGTGTATGGCATTGTTACTATCACCGCAACTGGGCTCAGCTCTGCTCGCTACCGCTCCAGGGTAACGATGCTTCCGCTTCCAGCAACTGGCTCTGCACTGCCATGCGATATTATTCTGCCACTCCAAGTCACGGACATGTCCCCCAGATGCGTGATGCCTGGGCATCAGTAACAAAACAAAAAGGAAAAAAAAAATGCAATGTTCACGTGTGTGGAAAACCGAGTTGGCCTTGTGACACAGCGAGGATAATTGCTGAGGAGAACAAAAGGTATAGTCGGACCGGGAATCGAACCCGGATTCTAAGCGAGCATTGAAGCGCTTATGTGAAGCTTATGTGCTACCTTTACACCATCCGACCGATGATTGCTTGTTATGGTTTAGCGACCTTGGTTTTGCTGATATATACTAACAATTGAGTTGTTCCTGTGGAGAACGCACCGGTCCCCTCATGCTAAACGCTGCCTCAACATCAAAAGTTATTCTCCGGTCAACGATATTCCACAGTCTCAAAATGACGAAATTCAGGCCGTGTATCGACCTCCACGCGGGCCAGGTCAAGCAAATCGTCGGCGGCACCCTTGACAGCACATCCGCGGCCCTTCAGACAAACTTTGTCGCCAAGGAGTCGGCAGGTCACTTTGCGACCCTGTACAAGGACAATGCCCTCACCGGATCGCACGTCATCATGCTCGGCCCCGGCAACGATGCCGCTGCAAAGGATGCTCTGAGCGCATGGCCGGGTGGTCTGCAAGTCGGTGGTGGCATCAACGACCAGAATGCCAAAGCATGGATGAACGCTGGCGCGGACAAGGTGAGCAACGCACGCTGATCATGTGACTCTCCGTAGCTGGGTGAGACGTGGCAGGCTCATTATTCACCGACAGGTTATCATTACTTCATATTTGTTTCCAGACGGCCATTTCAGCCAACCGAGACTCGATGCGGTACTCGAGGCTCTGGGAGGCGACAAGAACAAGCTGGTCATCGACCTGAGCTGTAGACGGCGAGGTGAAGACTCATGGTTCGTCGCGATGAACAAGTGGCAGACCATCACCGACATGGAAGTGAACCAGGGTATGTCTTTGAAAATTCTGTCTCTCTATTTCTCTGGTTTTATGTTTGTTAACATGGTCAAGAATCCATAAAGATGCTTGAGCCTTACTGCTCCGAGTTTCTCATTCACGCCGCCGACAACGAGGGTCTCCAGAAGGGTATCGATGAGAAGCTGGTTCAGAGGCTGGCAGAATGGTGCTCAATACCGGTCACGTATGCTGGAGGCGGTCGAAACCTGGATGATCTGGAGCTTGTGAAGAGACTTAGCTCGGGCAAGGTTGACCTGACCATAGGCAGTGCCTTGGATTGCTTTGGAGGAAGCGGCGTCAAGTTTGATGACTGTGTTCAGTGGAACAAGGCTCAAGAAGCATGAGTATACATGTCCTCTGAATGAAACACCGCGATTCTCTACCCTTCTGGTTTTGCTCTATCAAAATTGATGACCGACGATTTTTTCCCTTTTCTTCTTCTTCTTTTTCTTTCTTTTTCAGTTGGTCTGAAACTCATCATCCTATCTCACGCTCAGCCAGTCGACACGATGAAAACGCGTCTGGATGTTGAGGTCCACACAGTGGCGCTACGTCACAACTGCCCCTCCAAAACCTTTCAATGCATGCCACCTAAATGCCTCAGGCCCCCCAACAGAAGCTTTTGTGCTATCAAGATACCTTCCCCCTGAAGAAAAATAAACCATATATCTAAGCAACAATCGCATCATCGGTGGCCAGAAGATCCTGAAGAACCACCAATTTAACGACCAGCGTATCCTTACCAGCCAATTCGTACCCCGCAGTACCATCAAGGTTGTCAAAAATGGGCAAAACGGAGACCAAGGCCTGCCTCAGTACGTATCAATCTACATTGAGGCACTGCCTGCAATCCCTGGATATACAATGTGACTGACTTTGGAAAAGTCGTTATCGATGGCTGGGGTGTGCCCGGCAAGGACTCACCCAAGGATGGTGATGCCATCACCAATGCCGAGACCCCTCAGATGTCTGCCTTCGAGGAGGACAAGGACCACTACTGCCACCTGCAGGCATCTTCCACCCACGTCGGTCTGCCCGAGGGCCTGATGGGAAACTCTGAGGTTGGCCATCTCAACATTGGCGCTGGCCGTGTTGTCTACCAGGACGTTGTCAGAATCGGTACGTTGGTCCTGTTGCATGTGGCGCGGTTGAGGGGCTAGTTTTTCCTGACAAGACCTACACAGACAAGACCATCAAGGATGGTGAGCTCGGCCAGAACAAGATTATTTCGGAGACTTTCCAGAAGGCCATCGACGGCAATGGCAGACTGCACCTCGCTGGTCTTGTCAGCCACGGCGGTGTCCACGCCAAGCAGACTCACCTCTACGCCCTGCTCAAGCTTGCCAAGGAGATGAAGGTCCCGAAGGTCTTTATTCACTTCTTTGGTGATGGTCGTGACACCAAGCCCAAGAGCGGTGCCGATTACATGCAGGAGCTCGTTGACACCGCCAAGGAGATTGGCATCGGTGAGATCGCCACTGTTGTCGGTCGTTACTACGCCATGGACCGTGACAAGCGCTGGGAGCGTATTGAGATGTAGGTCGTTCTGGGATCTTTCTTTGCCGGCAGACAACTAACAGTAGGGTTCAAGTGCCCTTAAGGGTATGGTTCTTGGTGAGGGCACCGAGTCTGATGACCCCGTTCAGGCCGTCAAGGACGTCTACGCTCAAGGAGGTGCCAAGGACTGCGATGAGTTCCTCAAGCCCATCATTGTTGGTGGCAAGGAGAGGAGACTGCAGGGTAAGAACGCGCTGAGGAAACGTGAGAGTGAGCATTGACTGACCTCGATGTAGATGATGACACCATTCTGTTCTTCAACTACCGCTCGGACCGTGTTCGCCAAATCACCCAGGTTCTCGGCGACGTCGACCGCTCTGTGCTTCCCGACTTCCCCTACCCCAAGGTCAACCTCGTGACCATGACTCAGTACAAGCTCGAGTACCCCTTCCCTATCTGCTTCCAGCCGCAGCGCATGGATGACGTGCTCGCCGAGTGGCTCGGCAAGCAGGAGGTCGAGCAGGTTCACGTCGCCGAGACGGAGAAGTACGCCCACGTAACCTTCTTCTTCAACGGTGGTGTCGAGAAGGTCTTTGCCCTCGAGACCCGTGACCAGGACCAGGACCTTGTCCCTTCCAACAAGTCTGTTGCTACCTACGACCAAGCTCCGGAGATGTCTCAGGACGGTGTCGCCGACCAAGTCTGCAAGCGTATGGGCGAGCAGAAGTTCCCCTTCGTCATGTGTGTAAGTGACAATCAGTCCGAGTTCCCCTGATCTCTCTTCAGAACAGTGCTGACGATTCATTCACAGAACCTGGCTGCCCCCGATATGATAAGTTTATCCCTGTCCCATTCTTTCGTTCCTGACTAACATGCGATGCACGTCGGCCACACTGGTGTCTACGATGCCGCCGTGACTGCGGTTGGTTCTTGCGACAAGGCCATTAAGAAGATCTACGAGGGATGCAAGAAGGAGAACTATGTTCTCTTCATCACTGCTGACCACGGCAACGCCGAGGAGATGAAGATGCCCGACGGCAGCCCCAAGACCAGCCACACGCTCAACCCGTAAGTGCCGCTGTGAACGCAGCTCCTGTGCGATCGATGACTATGTGTGCTGACAACGAGAACAGCGTCCCTTTCATCATGGCCAACGGCCCCGAGGACTGGACACTCAAGAGCGCTGGTGGTGTGCTGGGTGATGTTGCTCCCACCATCCTCGCTGCCCTTGGTCTCCCCCAGCCTGAGGCCATGACTGGCGAGAGCCTGCTCGTCAAGGGCCTGAAGCGTAATGCTGAGCAGTCCGCGTAAATAAAGACGCTGGAAGTATAGAGTTGGGGGGGGGTGGGATAATATGGATGATGAATCACAAGAAACGACCGAGATGAAAAGAGGCATAGAAGGTCTTGGGAAGACAGAACATGGCGTCACTGGGTAGATACATAATATTCGCGAGTACATCTGGAATAGAATATAGCAATGTTCCTACCAAGAATCGAGCGAAGCAATGGAGTAGGTCTTGGGGGTACTGAGCCGACTTGGTCTGCCTGCCAGCCTCATCACATCTTGATTTCCATTCCTTTCCCTTTGTGGCTGAAGAAATGTGGCGGTGCAGGGACAGAGCGGGAGCAGCCGAGATAGTTGGCGGGCGGCGATTCAGCTCAGCAAGCAGATGGACGCTGCAGCTCATGAAGCTCGATCACCAGCTCGCGGCAGCTCCCTTGCCATCTGGGTCCCAACATTCGCACCAAATGGCTGGCTAGCAGATGTCCGAGCAGGCACTAACAGAGATTTAGAATGAAGAAAAGGAAAAACGCCGATCCAAGGAAGCGCACCACGACGGGACGACAGGGTTCAGCTTGCGAGCTTGGGTAGCAACAAAGATGGCTGGCTGGTCCAATACCTGCCACCAAGGATGGGCACAAGATTACGCCAACACGCCACGCTATCGACCGTTGTGTCGTCTCTGCGCAGGCGTCGTCATCTCCCTGCTTTCTTTGGTGTTAGCCGGCTGACTTGGCGCACAACTCCTTTCGCAAAACCCATCGTCTCGTCCACTTTGTTTGATTTCCTCACGCTCTCTGCTTGGGCGACAATGCACCTGGCAGCGAGCCGTCAGCTCCTCAAGTGATTGCGCCCACTGTGGCTGGCAGGCGACGCGACAACAACCGATTCCAGGCTTGATAGCAAATCCAACGGCGCGCACACAACATCATGTCGGGCAATCCTAATCGAAACTCGTTCTACGACCGCGAGTCTACACGCGACGAGCGCGTTCGCGACCGAGATCGAGACCGGGACCGAGACAGAGAGCCTCGAGAGCGCGAGCGCGAGCGCGATCGCGACCGCGACTCATACATCCCACCGCCAGCATCGGCTCCCCTCTCCCGCCGCGCAACCATCACCGAACGCTTCAAAAACTCATTCAACCGCGCGCGCGAATCTGCAACCGGTACGATACAACGACGAGCATCGGCCGTAGACACCAAGAGCGCCACCTCACGGATCCGGGAATGGCTCGATCAGTGCTCGGCCGAGCATCATCACCACTGCAGTGCACCGAACCCCAAAGCGGCGGCTGTGGGCGGCAGGGTGCCTCCGAGCCCGGTCAAGAAGCGCGCGTCTCGCGAGGACGACAGCGACAGCGAGGAGGACAGTGAGAACACGGAATCGGGATCGTCGACGCCGACGCCAACCGCCAAGGCGAGAGAACCACCATCAACTGGATCGCCGACCCTGTTTCGCCCGGGATGGCTGATCGATGTGGTCGAGAAGAACCTGGTGCGCTCAAAGCCCACAGACAGGTACATTGCGCTGAGCTATGTGAACGGTAATGGCCTGCCGCAGCGTCGTGGCGCGCCAGAGGTCGACATGATGCTCATGCGATCCACAGTCGACGCCTTCGAGCTCGGCCTGCCGGAGCAGGATATTCCCCAAACCGTCTCGGACGCCATGTGGCTGACCAAGAAGTTGGGAATCCGCCATCTCTGGGTTGATCGTCTCTGTATTGTACAGGATGACGAGAACGAAAAGGCGGCGCACGTGCAGAACATGGCGTATGTGTTTTCGAACGCCTACCTGACGATCATCGCGGCACACGGAGACATACACACAGGGCTGATGGCGCTGAGTCCCCGACGGACGGCGAAGCAGCCTAAAACGAGCAGCAAAGACCACGACGAGCTGCTCGAGGAGTCGAAATGGAACACGAGGGGCTGGACGATGCAGGAGGCGCTGTACTCGCGCCGCGCTGTCTACTTCTTCGAGGACACAGTGACTTGGGAGTGCCACTGCGATCTCTGGCAGGGCCCGACGACCGGCGTTACGAAGGCCGTGCGTCCCAAGCAGCCGAAATGCCAGAACCGCATGTCCTCGGCCGAGTTTGGCTTCCGGCACGCGCCGTGGCCGGACATGGACGAGTACGCCAGGATCGTGGCCGACTACAGCGCGCGCCGTGTCACCTACGTCGACGACACGCTCCGCGCGTTCGCTGGCATCACCCACGTGCTGTCTAAAGTCTTTCCCGGTGGGTTCCTGTACGGCATGCCCCTCATGTTCCTCGACGTCGCTCTCCTCTGGCGGCCTCAGTCCTCCATCCGCCGTCGCGCCGTGACTCGCCCGCCTTTTCTCCCTTCGTGGTCCTGGATGGGCTGGTGGTTCGACGGCGTTCCGGCAGACCTCACTCTATGGCGCGCGGCTACAGACTACGTCGAAGAGACGAAACCTACCAAGCGCGGTGCCGCCGGGAAACGCTTCCAGTCCTCGCACCTCTTTCGTATCAAGCCTACCGTACAGTGGTCCCTCACCGACCGCACCAACGTCGTACCTGTTATTAACAACGGCTTCTCACTTCGAGACATCAAATCCAGCAAATCCCGGCGCGCCTCCATGGCCGCCCTGCCGCCCGGGTGGACGCGCGTCGGCAGCGCCCACTTCAAGCACGACAGCGATAACACCACCATCTTCAAGTACCCCGTCCCCATCGAGGAGCCCCTCACGGCGCAGGAAGGTGCCTACCCGCAACCTCCCGGCGAGCTCGCCTTCCCGGGCCCGTACCTCGGCTTCAAGACGACCTCTGTCCTCTTCGAGGTCGACTTCTTCGCCACGCTCTCCCCGCGCGACGTGCTCAACCCGCCCATCGCCGTCGGCAACATCAAGCTCAGCCGGGGTCGGTGGTGCGGCCAGTTCCGCGCTCACGACGGCTGGCTCGGCGTGCAGAGCTCAAACTACGATGGCGACGAGCGCCTCGAGTTTATCGCCATCTCCATTGCCGCCGAGAAGCGTGGGAGCCATGTGTTCCCGCCGGAGAGGTTCGAGGAGTTTATGGACGATACCGAGGTGATTGATATTGTTAACGTGCTGTGGGTCGAGAGGATTGGCGGGGTGGCGTATAGGAGGGGCGTGGGAGCCGTGTTGCTGGATGCCTGGAAGGCGCACGCGCGGGAGGAGGTGGATGTCTTGCTCGGCTGAGATCTCAGTTGATCTATACTTTGCGCGGAACATGTCACACATATTTGTATAGGCTGTGTATATAAACATATATATATATATATGAACGAAGAACTTTGATAGTGTTGACGCACGGCTTGTTTTCTGTACCATATCTTCTTTTCATCAATGAGAAAGAATCTCGGACTTTCAACAAAGCCGTAAAGGCATCACCGTAGTATGCAGCAACATCTCTATATGCAAAGCGTATAACGAAGAATCATCAGGTCATAAGTCATTGTTCGACGGTAAAGTTGTCAGCTCTCCAGTGGTTTCTGGCTCCACACAACCCCCCTATTCATTTCATATCAGTATTGGAACCCTTGAAGGGACGATTCAGGTGATTGACGTACGCAGGAAAGTAGGCATGACAAGATTTGTCGCGCAACTGTTGCCTCGCTCTCAGAACCAGGTCCTCAATATCATCATAGTCCCAGCCATGCACAACCGAGAGAGTGTACAGCACGTAGCCTTCCATGCTCTCATCGGCGATGACCTTGTTGTATAGCCCAATCTTTTTCCATTTCGGATCCGCCGGCCAGTCGCCAAACGGCAGCTTAAAGTGCCACTGTTTGATGTTGTGGAACCCAGTTTCCTGCTGCCAGCGGACGTTCTGGCCGTCCTCGATGACCTTGAACGTCTGACCTATCTTGTCGCCGGCGTCCGCAAAGAGCTTGCCCCAGCCGGCAAAAGGGGAGTCGGGTGGGATAGAGTCGTCATCCGACTTGATGTCGACAGAATAGTCGAAATGCTCGATCCACCCTCCGGGTTTAAGGCACCGATAGACTTCTTTGTAGAGGGCTGGCCAGTCCCTGATGGATCCCATGAGACATCTGATGTGTACAAAGTCAAAGTAGTTGTCGGGGTACGGCCATTCGCTCTGCGCATCATTGAGCTCGAATCGGCAGTTTGGAGGAACCCAATCCTGAGGTCGAGTCAGCTCAACCCCGTGCCTGTGGGCGCCATGTGCCCATCAAATCGCACTCACCGGCTGTATAGGTGAAAGGTCGGTGCCGATGACCTCAGCACTGGGGTATTCGTCGGCCATGTCTCTGCGCCGCCGTCCCGTCAGCACACGACTTTCCGAGGGCACTCACACCAACCTCTGCCGTCACTCACATTGCCCACAATCCTGTGCCTGTTCCAATATCGATTATTCGTTGCGGATTGGGACCGATGTCGGCTTTGTGCAGTTTCTCGTCCATGGCTAGGAGGATCATCTGATGGCTGCGTGGAAACGTGAGCAGGTGAGCACGAGTGTGTGGCGGGTTTCATTCGCTGCTTGAGACATACGAGAGATCCAAGCCCTCATTTTGCAGTTGGTCATTCGGACCCCTACAGGTGTGAGTACTTTGCGATGGATTGAAAAATCATAGTGGCAGAGAATCTGCCGGTAGCCGGAAATTTGACCTGATCTCACGTACCAGTACTGCGAATTGAGGTTGAAGTTTTGAAATGTGCGACCATGGAGCCGCCTGTAGTCGCGAACACTTTCGCTCAACGAATGCCGGGTACTCGCACTGAGACGTCAAAGAAAAATCCAGCCATCAGCAAAAGTCGTCTTCTTTTGATTCTTATTATAAGAAAGAAAAATGTCCCGAGCGATTCCCCCCCTTCCTGCCGGTAGTGACCCAAAACGCTGGGATTTTGTAGCGGGGGGAGGGGTCGCCAAGGGGGCTGAAGGAGGGTGACCACTCACTCGTCACCTAACGCGGAATCGGTGTCGTCCGCCCAGTTGGGATCCTGCACAGTCGTATACTGCGTCAGCCCACGCTGCTCCATGGATGTCATTGCGGTGGTTCGGTTTTCTCGTCACGCAGCACAGAGTCTCGGGCTGGAGCACTCCTGATCGCCAGGTCTTGGAGTGCTCGTTCGAGTCTGTCGCGCACCCGTTTCAAGGGAACGGCAACAGCGCGAGATAGAGAGAGATAGTGAGAGGGAGAGAAAATGGCTTGCTCGCTGGCCGACTTGCTGGCTGTATCGTCGTGTCTGCAAGGCTGGCAAAAGGACAGGCTGGAACTCACTATGGGAATGTCCTCGTGAGTCGCTTCCGTAGTCATGGCAGCGTCAAGAGTCCCGTGGGACTGGTTCGAGATGAGGGGAGGGGCAGGATGGATAGAAAAATGATCCGAAACCCTCGAAAATCCAGGACAGTGGGCGAGGGAAACGAGGTGCTGGGATCGATCGCTTGTGACTGCGTAGGTAACAACACCTGCATGGCATGGGACGGCCATTACCGTTGTGTTGGGTCTGGGATCTAGACTATCTAGGCCGGAAACTGGATAGTGAGTGGGTGTGGGTGGCCTTTCACGCTGACACCTCCAGGCCCTCCCAACAATAAGCTTCCGCAGGGGGCGGCACGGCGGAGGGATCGGGCGACGACACTGAAATGTGGTGCTGCTAGCAGTGCGTGTGAGGGTGTGACTGGATCAAGGGACTGCGTTGGCCCATCCATGGATGTTTGTGCGGTAGGCTGCATGCACCATGCACATTAGGTGGTAGACTGGCCGGTTCCCGAGGGCCTGGATGAGGACATGCATAGGCAGCTGGCCGCGGACAGACGTCCGGCCCTCGAAGGAATGCAGATAAGTCACTTGAGGTCGAATCGAGTCGCATTCTTGGGCGCTGCGAATGCCCCGCGATATGTGGGGGAAAGGACACATTTTTGGTGGTATTCCGTCGTCGTCGGTTGGTTGCTTCAACCTTCACTTCATCAGGCCGAGCGGCAGCATGGAAGCGAATCCCGAACGTCATACACCCAGCCGCGCAGCCATGCGAGCTGCATGCAGCAATTCATTTTAATGTCGGACACACATGTTTCCGCTCGGGTTGAGGCCGGACCGTGGCTCGAATGAGTGTCTTGGCCGCTTGTGCAGGGCATCAAATCTGACCCCAGGCTACCGTAAGGATCGAGCTTGCGTTCGTTCAGAGCCCAGGCCTGACAGCAACCTGTCGGTGGATTTGCGTCATGTTTCTCCTTTTTCTTCTTCTTCTTTTTTTCTTCTTCTTTTTTTCTTCTCGTTCATCACGTCCTTGGCGAGTCCTGCACATTCATGACGTATCCATCCTCTGGCCGCAGAAAGTCGCAGAAGCAACGCAAATCAAAGCAGAGGAACCGAAAGTCCTCGGGCTGCAGAAGCCAGCGAGGCAGAAAGACACGGCACCAACAGGATGCCTGCTTCCTGGCCTACCTTGCCTCAGCCTTTGTGCGTCATGCAGGCAAGACAGCATTAGTTGCTACTGCAGAGGCATTGTGGGCACTTTTGCCCAGACTGTTGGGTATGGTGCGGACTTGGGACCCCGATACAGATGTGTGCGTGCGTGAAGAGACGCGTGCAAGGCTCTCGAGCCCACGTGCACACCAGCTACTTTGGATGTATGTTGCCTTCCTTTTCCTTACCTCTTTCAAGATGCGTTGACGAAATCTCTTGCATGCATAGAACCTGAAACCAAAATTAAGATACGAGATCCCACAAGTGCCCATTCACATTATCACCGTGTTCCTAGAATCCTTTCATCGCAGTGCGCTAATAACCCTAACCCTATGCGTCTTGTTTCTCGACACTGCTGGACAACTTGGAATCATTCAAAATCACATAAGCCTGAATAGTTGCAGATCCTTGAAAAACCTACTGCCTAGGTCTGAAGCATGATTTGCTGTTTGATCAACAATTGCTGGGTCGATCGGCCGACATCGCATGCCTACAGGCAACATAGTCATCGATACATGATCGCCCCTACTGCGTACACCAAAACCCATGTACCTCTCTGCATTACCACTTCGGCTCATCACCGTCACCACCTGTTAGCGCCGCGTCAACGATCAACTGCACCTCGAAACGCATGCCTTTGATCGAGTCCCTCGCGTGACCGGCAGTGGAGTCATCGACGTACCATACCTCTCACGCGACTTTGACCACGAGCCTCGACCTGCGGTTTAGCGAGACAAGAGCAACGGCGAATGCAGCGGAACGCGATTCAAGGAGACTAGGCGATCGACGACCGTGAAACCCGCGCCTGAATGGCTGGCTGATCGGAGAGCGAGCTTCCCTCTACCGTCGAGCGTGTGCAGAGGTTGGGCGACGAACCTACCTTTCTTCGACCTGATATTCACGTATTGGCTGGAGCCTTGAGCTAGATCATTGATAAAAAGGCAGAATGGATCGCGTAAGGAAGGCATTCGGACGACGGCCCTCGTCGGGCAGCGAGTATGAGCCCTTGACCGGCCCGGACGAAGACCACCCTCTCCAAGACTCCACCGTTCTCGACGACGGACAAGACGAAGTCCCGTTCTCGTGGGTTGAATACTACATCTTTGCACTTCTGGGCATGGCCATGCTGTGGGCTTGGTGCGTTCTCACCCCTTGACAAGGTCTTCCGGATCCCCCAATGCCAGTGAACACAAGAGCATTGTTGCTGACACCTGATCCCTCCCCTCAGGAACATGTTCCTCGCCGCGGCACCCTACTTTTCCTCGCGCCTACAGGGCGACGCCTGGATCCAGCACAACTTCCAGTCCGCCATCCTCACCGTCGCCACCGTCACCAACCTCGCCGCCATGGCCGTCCTCGCCAACATCCAGTCCTCCGCCTCCTACCCCTGGCGCATCAACGCCGCGCTCCTCCTCAACGTCGTCGTCTTTAGTCTGCTCACCGCCTCGACCGTAATTCTCACGGACGCGAGCCCGGGCTGGTACCTCGCCTTCCTCCTCAGCATGGTCGCCGCGTCGGCGTGGGCCGCGGGGCTGATCCAGAACGGGGCGTTCGCGTTCGCGGGGAGCTTCGGGAGGAAAGAGTACATGCAGGCGCTGATGGCCGGGCAGGGCGTTGCGGGCGTGCTGCCTCCCGTCGCGCAGGTCGCTACGGTGCTGCTCTTCCCGCCGGAGGAGGCGGCGGGGGACAGCGTTGATGGTCTGGACGCGAGTGGCAGCGGTGGGGTTTCTGCGGGCAACACCTCGGCGTTCCTGTACTTTCTCGCCGCGGTCGTGGTGTCTGTCGTCTCGCTCGTGGCGTTTATCCCGCTCACCCGCCGCCACGACAGCATCGTCGAGTCGCGCGTGGCGGACCGCCTCGCAGAGTCCCTCACCTCGCTGGAGGAGGCCGAGCGCGCGGCGCGAAAAGTGGTGTCCCTCCGAACTCTGTTCCGCAAGCTTCGCTGGCTGTCGCTCGGTGTTTGCCTCGTATTCACAGAGACAATGTTCTTCCCCGTGTTCACCGCGCGGATCTTGTCGCTGAACCAAGGAACGTCAGGTAGCCTCCTGTTCCAGCCAGGGGCTTTCATCCCGCTGGCCTTTTTCTGCTGGAACTTTGGCGACTTGGCTGGTCGCATGGCGACTGTGCTGCCCTTCTCACTCAGCAAACGACCCATGGCTCTTTTCTTTGTTGTCGTGCTCCGCGCCGGTTGGCTGCCCCTCTACCTTTTGTGCAACATTGACGGCCGCGGCGCCGTCGTGCCATCTGACTTTTTCTATCTTTTCGTCGTGCAGCTGCTGTTTGGCCTGTCGAACGGATGGCTGGGATCCAGCTGCATGATCGCTTCCACAGAGTGGGTAGACGAAGGTGAACGTGAAGCAGCTGGTGGCTTTATGGGTCTTTGTCTCGTCATTGGCCTTGCCTTGGGCAGTGTCCTCAGTTTTAGCGTTGCGAAAGTATAGGCGCAGGATTTGCCTCGATCCAAATAGATACTACGACAGATATGAGTAAAGACTATTGTAGGACATGGTAAGGTGGATATGTCTGATCGGAGCCATCGTGAACACAAGCTTATCAGGTTGACACTTCAAAGATCCATATTCCTTAATTTATGATCATGAATGTATTAGATTTGATGTGTATAGGAAACAAATAATGTAATGACAGTAGAAGAAACGCATTTATCACCCCCTGTTCCTTCCGCCGTATGGATGACCTCGCGGTCGCAATATAAAACTCTTCTATATGTAAACGATGCATTCCGAAAAGAAACGTAAAAAATGGCCTTGAATTCGATATGTCGTAGCTCGTGTAAGGCAGGGTACTCTGGTACCCCATGTCCATTATCGGGTAGGATCTTTCAGACTTGTTGGATCGTGCATATGGCCCTCCAGCCCAGCCTCGTTCCTCTCGAGCCGGTCCCGGATGATTTCTGTGTCGCTTTTCTGCATGTCGATAGTCACTGTTCCGTTCTGAATCGAGGGCGCGCCATTTGCTTCTTCGGTCGCGATATTCACCACGTTGATGACGTTCTCGGCAGAGTCCTGTTCCGAAATCCACTCGAGGAGACACATGCTGGGTGAGCGAAAGTAGACGCCGTCGCAGAGGATTTTCCTGGCGGTGTAGAAGCCGCCGTTTATGAGGCTGGCTTCCCTGCTTCTCCAGCGCTCGAGCTTGACCTCGGGATCTTTCCAGTCAAAGTCCCCGAGACTGATGCGGATTTCCTCCTCCTCCTGCCAGGGTCTCTTGGGGATCAGGGCGAAGCATGTGCAGTCACGCAGCGTCATGGCTTGCGGCAAGTTGGGGTTGAGCTCGGCGCGGAGAGGGCCTTGCGTGTCAAGTTCACGCTGTATTTCCCGTAAATGTTGGATGATGGAGTGGTTAGCGACGTGATCCAATACTTTCTCGAAATGGGCATGCGAGGAGCTCGAGTCCGCGATGGCCGCCAGCTGAGGTGCGATCCGAAACGGAGAGCTGAATTCGTAGTGACCGCCTTGCGGACGACCGAGGGTTAATGGGCACAGGTGCTGCTTAGGAAGGGGTCGCGACGTATCGGCTTTTGTGACAAAGTTGTGGAATCCAGAGGCACATTGGCGACAACGGATGGCGTCTTGCGGGGCGTTGGGGGACTGAACCAGCCACTTGGGCTTGAATTCAATCAATTCGTACTCGTTAGAGTCTAGGAGTCAGTGTGAGCGATGTGGTGGCATTTCCAGGTGCGGAGAGAAAGGATCTTACCATCCGGACGCATGTCTTCGACGAGGAAGGCCCAGTCCGTTTTGCCGACCCAGGAGCCTTGAAACTTTTCTCGCCTTTTATGATCGATGGCTTGGAGAATCGCATTCATGGACTCAACCAGACCTTCTGCGTGGTGTGTCTTGACCAGCTCCTGACCCATGGTGTATCCTTGCAGCCTGGGCCGAATGTCTTTGAGCAAGTACTTGTACTGAAAGATGTAGTCAAAGGTCGTCGCTTGACCCAGCTTTTTGACCTTGGCAACTCGCAAGAGCGTACCTGCGCGCGACTCTTTTGTCAGCTGGTTCGACCACAGGGGTGTGTCGGGGACACGACGACCGGTGAGGGTGGGCAGGGTTCCCTGTCACGGGAATGGATGATCTCGTACGCTTGAACTTATGTGCCGCCGGGTGTCCAATCGGCACTTTGAATTCGAAGACGGCATTCGCGGCACCCTCTCCAACCAGGCGGGTAGGTTTTGTGCCGGGGGGTAGGCTTTTGATGCCATGAGGCCGCACAGCAGCATCCTGCGCGTCGTACTTTGCGATCTGCTGCAAGCGCTCGAGATCATCGACGGAGATCCACGAATCGTCGTGCTCCGGGCCCTGGACTGTCTTGGCAACGCCATTTCCGTTGCTTTCGCCGTTATCATGATGCACACTGTTTCCGTTGCTGTTGGTGTGTTGAGGATGATGGCTATGGCCATTCAGCTGCGCTGGCTTCGTTGGTACTGCCATGGTGGTTCGAGGGATCTGCACACAAGTTCGAATCTCGTGCAACGCGAAGTAGCTGCTGCGTTGAAGATTAAAACGCGACAAGAGGTGAGAGAAAGCCCGGAAGAGAACGACGACATCAAAATAAGAAATGATTATTGGAAACGGGAGATGGCAGTAGAAGGGGGGGTTGGTCCGTATATGGAGGGGCCGTTGAGGGTAGTCGAAAGCGGGCAAGACTAATTAGACTAGTCATGACAATGTCGTCAGTTGGTGCAAGGCCAAGCGCAGAGAGACCCCTGGATCTCTCAGCAAGTCGTCCGGGGGACATGGAGAATGGACAGGCCAGGGGTGTCTTAGAAGACAGGCCAGTCTTGGACTCGCGCCCGTCGCGGTCTCGCTGGCTGGATCGTGAGATCGGGGCGAAGTGCGAAGCTACTGCACGAAATGCATTTGGCTGCGCGCGCTTGCTGCGCACGCGCGTGAAGTGACGTGACGTGACGGCAGGCCAGCGATAGGCCCAGCAGTGGACGAGCAATCGCTGGCACAATAATTATGCAGCGCGACGCATGGGGGACAGGGTTACCACGTCAGTGGACGGCTTCTTTTCTTTCCATTTTTTTCTTTTTTCTTTTTTTTTCTTTTTTTGCGTTTGCCTAAGAATGCGCGCTCAGCAGAGACAAGAGGAAGAGACACAAACAAAGCGGTCCAACCTTCGACGCCAAGAGTTGATTGAGTGACTAAAATTGGACCAGAGAATCGATGTGGCAGCACCCTGTCTTGCCTTGTATCCTCGTGATGTCTCAGCAGCAGGCTGGCTGATCTGACATTTGACATGATGCTGACCCAAGCTGCGCCATCTCTTGCCTGCGCCTCCTTCTCGAGTCTACTATTGCAACAGGGAGGACTTCAAGGGTTATGACGGCAAATTAATGGTGATGACTCGTTTCAAAAACCAAAGATAGATGAATTCATCCTCTCCTTGGCTTGGTGACCACATGAGTAACTTGGATTGCCTAACTTGGCGAGGAGAGCTGATGTGTCGTCACGTGATCGTTCTACTTAGGACGCAAATCTTCAACTGTTAGACTTTGACACAGGCGAGTAGGTGAGATGAGTGAGGAGACCCTGAGACCTTTTTGAGTCCCCCAAAGGTTGCAAAAATCCTTGGAGTACCTCACTAAGGCTGCCTTCTGCATTGCCTGAAGGCTCGACAGCGGCCGAGGCCTCCGATAGTCAGATCTCGCACTTTGGGATCGCAGAGATGGATTGCCGGAGTTGAAAGGGGTTTCAAAACAAATCAATGTCTGTGGAATTTGCATCGTGTATTATAACCCGGCCCACTCTACCGAAGGTGCACAATTACAGCCTCGGAGGCGTAGACCTTTACGCTCAGCTTGCCACCCTTCTGAGTCCTGATGCTTTCTTTTGCGTTCTTCCCCTTGATTGAACAATCCCGGTTAGAGAAGTACTGACCTGCAAAAATAAGCGCGACGTGTCAGTAAGTTCTTTTTGTTCCCATTCCTTCTTTGTTTGTTTCCTTTCTTTTTTTTCTTTTTCCTCCCCTTTTCTTAAAACACTCAAATTTGGATACGTACCTCCAATTGTGACCTCCTTGAGAGGGTTCTTCTGACTCCTTGTGGTCTCGATGTTGCTGTTTGGAGCAGTCATGCGCACAACTTCGACCTTCTTCGAATGGATATTGTCAAATTGGTAGAGATGTGAGTTTCGCTTCCCCTCGCCGCTGTAGTAGTCAGTGTTTATGAGGGCCAGCTTCATAGGCTTGCCTTCCTTGTACAATGTATATTGGGCGAATAGAGTTGTGCCATCATCATCGGCAGTAATGTGGTCAGCACCAACTGCAGCCAGAGCTGCCATATACCCTCCGTAAAAGGGAGTGTTGACCTGATTGTCGTACCACCAGTTGAAGAAAGCTGTGGCCAATGTGCGTTAGAATTTTGAGCCGAGATGATTTGGTGACTGATATAACGTACCCTGATTGATAGTGCCCTGGTGGTAATAGAGGCGCTTAACACCCTTCGAAAGCGCATGCAAGGTCTTGTCAACGATATGAATGGCACCACCAAATTTCTGGTCCATCTCATAGTCTTCACCGTGAAAGCCTGTCTCGCCGAGAATGAACGGGGTACCGTCTTCCACAGCAGCCTGAATCGGGAGCAGGGCAATGTCCTCAACGACGCGACTGTGCTTCATTTCTCCCTGCAGACCATTCAGTGTGGCATTCGAAAAGGAGTAAAGATGACCGTTCCACTCTTTGACGGCACTCTTAACGCTCGAATTAAGATTGCCAATGAGATACGGGAGATTAGGCCAGCCTGGTTGGTATGGAAAAGGGATGGCGTATCCGCCTGCGGCTGCGATGGGAAGCTTTCCCTTCCAAGTATTGGCGAGTGCTTGAATCCACTCCGACTCGCTTGCGGCCTCCTGCGTCTCATTCCATGGAGGTGTGGCGATGGGATACTGCCAGAATAGAAGGTATACTAGCCGTAAAGAGGGAAGGTCAATCTGTGTTACTCGGATACAGGAAAGAGGACTGGTCGAACTCACAGTCAGGCTCGTTCCCGAGTTCGATAGCATCGACGTACTGCCCAGCGCGTTTATGCAGCTCGCTAGAGGCCGCGAAAGTGTTGCTTTGATTGTTCAGGGCGCGGTTAAGACCTGAGTTGTATCAGCAAGCAAATCCTGTATCACCCAGCGGCATATTTGCTACGAACTCACCAATTGTTGTCCGAGCACCGTACTCGGCTTTCCAATTCACTGATTAGCCGTGCTCAAATCTCTCTCAAGAATATGTTTCAGCGTACATATAAGATCGAAGAACTTAGGGCCATAGGTCAAGCTCATGGGCGCAACCAATGGATCATCCGTTGTGTAGGAAACATAGCCCTTGAATTTCGGGTCGTAGACAGCGCGATCCTGAGTGGTGCCGCCGATGCGGATAGGCATTCTCTGACCGTAAAGCTCATCGAAACGCTCGAGGCAGTCGAGTGCAGGTGTTATGTTGCGCATATACGAAGGCCACATGAAGAACTCGAAGCTACAGACACGAGCAATTAGTAAAGTGATAGCACATAGCAACGCGGAAAACTTGAGAGCCGACTCACGACGGTCCCACGGGTGTCTCATCAACAGAAACAGCGGTACTAGGCTGAGTATCGGGCAAATGATAGATGCTGTTGACTGGAATCGATGCCATAACAACATTAGAAGTGAGGGCCGCGGCGAGTGTGAGGGAAAACATGATGAACAAGTTCCGAGATTCAAGCACCAGAGGGCTGGGTATTGCTGTTCTTCACGGGCGAAAGAAGCACAAGAGGCAAGGAAGTAAAGCCCAAGATATGGATCTTCTCTAGATTCGACTGATTACAGAGTGATGCACGTCTCTATATAGGGACTTTGGATTGACTTCCACGAGGGAATGATCTCGGTACAGTAAGCTCGCTCGCTCGTTCTTCTCGTACCTTGGCTGAGATTCAAACCCTCGCATCCGATGATCATACTCCCCAAGCCCTCGGCAGATTGACTTGTCTTTGAACGGCAATCCTCGCTCGTTGCGGGGCGATGAACTGGGGAAATCTAGACGCGTGGTCAATTTCCGGGTTGGCAGGTTTTGGACCATCAGGTCGCATGGAATCCGCTGCATACCCCACACACTGCCAAAAGTCATAAACGAGGCGATTGGAAGCCAAGCTTATTATGCCCTGGCTCCAACTGACTCCATCTCTCCGCAGGCCCCTTCTCGCTCTAGCGTTGCCGTCTCCCGACTGAGTCCGTCGGGGCGACATAGGCCGACGGCACGAGGGATGGACACGTCGGCCCAGCAGTTGTTGAAACATCGGATCAAGGCTCTTTCGGGCATTCGGCAGAGTCATTTGCGCAACCATGTAGAGCATCGCGTCTCCCAAGCACAATGTCTTTACGGGATAGCCGAGACTGGGGCCCGAGCTCTTGGATTTCTCTCAACGCCGACGGGGGCGCCGTATCATGAGCCGCGATCTTTAGTCTTGGGTGGAGCTGGATATTGGACATTGATGTCTCCGTATAGTCGCTCATATGCATCGAGCCTTTGACTTGCAATGCCAGCATAGTAGGCTAACAGTGTCTCATACGAAGCCGGCACCTCCTTCATCTTCTACATCATTCCCACGATTGCCTTCCCACACCCCGTCTTGAAAGGGCTTATGTACTGTTTTGGACTTGCCGCCGCCTTTAGTGAGTGCAATTCATATCATTGCTCGCCATCTTGTATGTGAAGCTGACATCCATATAGAGCCTCGCGAAGATCCAGTTTTCTGAATATTCGTCAGTCAACTGAAGAAGTGGTAGTTCAGGACTCGGTCTATTCAACTTCACCATGGCGCAGGGCCACCAAGACGACAGGAGCTGGATGTGGCACCCCAAATTCACTGAAAACCAGGTTCACACAGCCGGCCTCCTTGTTCACTTCCGTCGAACCCTGAATATTCCATCACAAGAAGACCTGCCATCATCCCTATGCATCGATATCACGGCGGACACTCGATACAAGCTCTACGTCAATCGCAGTCTGGTTTCATTCGGTCCAGTCAAGGGTGATTCAGCATTGTGGTTCAATGACGAGGCTAACATCGCACCTTTTCTTCGTATTGGTCAAAACGACATCCATGTCAGTGTTTTGCGCTTCTTCCACGGAACAGACTTTGCGGCCTCTTTCCCTCGACTACCAGTCGGAGGCTTGAGGGTTGCTCTCCCGGCTGAATACAGCCACTGGTCAGAGGCGCTGAGCAGTAGTTCGTCCTGGGAGACAGTCATTGATCCTTGCACAACTTTCAGGATTGATGAGCCAGAGGACGACTTCCTTCACATCTACGAGAAAGTAACGGCTCCTACGGTGGAGGAGTGGGAGTGGGTTCCAGCCAAGCACCACGTTTTCCAGATCTCAACGGGCAATGCGCCGCCATGGAGTCTTGCAAAACGCATGATCCCGAGCATGCGGCGGAGCCGTAGCAGCGTTATGGCCATTCACAATGTTCAAAGCTCAGTCGAGGCCGCAACTTGGGAGAGCCGACTTTCAACTTCGGATTGTCTTCAGAAGAGGACACCTATTATCCTCGCCGCGGGAACGAAGCATCAGCTTGACCTGGAGATGGCTTGCCACACCACCTCCCTTATCCGTTATTCCTTTGCGCGACCGGCAACCAGTGGCAGTACATTGAAAGTCGTGTACTCTGAAAGCTACGAGGAAGAGCCAACGCTTGTGCCCTATCTGCGCCGCAAAGGGAACAGACGAGACTCAAGCCGGCTGCTGATCGGTCCCTCTGACGTCTACCACTTTCGAGGCGCTGAAAGCAATCTCCCACTTCGACCCTGGCAACAGGCAGAGGATGAAGAGTCCTTTGTACCCTTCCATTTCCGCACCTTTCGTTTCCTCCGTCTCATTATCGATGTGGGGTGTTCAGACTTGATCTTTAATGGTGTCGACATTGAAGCTGTCACATATCCACTGGATGTGACTGCTACACTCTCATCCACCGAAGCTGATTCCGTGCTCTGGGATACCAGTGCTAGAACTCTCAACAACTGTATACACGACTGCTACGAGGATTGTCCCTTTTACGAACAACTACAGTACGCCATGGACACGCGAAGCTCAATTCTCTTTACATATCACCTCACTGGAGACGACCGCCTCAGCCGTCAAGCCATTATCCAGCTGCACAATTCCTTTCAACCCCGTATCGGCCTGACTTCCAGTCGTGCCCCGGCGCACAAGCCCCAAATCATTCCCAACTTTTCCTTATTTTGGATCTGTATGATTTCAGATCACTATGAGTATTTTGGAGATGTCACCTTCATTTCCCATTTCACGCCCGTCGTTGATGCCGTGCTCAATTACTTTCACACGCGCATTCGACCGGATGGTCTAGTGAAGAGCGATTTCATCCCTGGTGTTTGGAATTTCGCAGATTGGGCCAAAGAATGGAAACCTTACGGCATTCCTCCGCTCGTCGAGAGGACTGGCATCTCAACTTACACGAATCAACTCTATGCCTACACACTCAGACACGCTGCCACGATTGTGTCGGCAGCGGGACGCAACGGTCTCGCCCAAGAATATATCCAAAGAGCTGAGAATGTTGTGTCAGCTGTACGTTCTCATTGCTTCGATGGGACATTTTTTACAGACAGCCTAGCAACAGAAGCTGATCCGGCCACGGATTACAGTCAGCTGTGCCAGGCTTGGGCAGTCATAAGTGGCACCGTCAGTGGCACCGCTGGCCAGGACCTGATCCGCAGGTCACTTGCGCATTCTGCAGAGGAAACCCAGTCTTTAGTTCGCGCCTCGACTGCGATGTCTTTCTACGTGCTTCGAGCTTTGAGCAAGGCGGATGGTGGGCTCTACGAAGAGCATTTCCACAGTTTTTGGGCCCCATGGAGAGATCAAATTGCTCTCAATGTGACGACCTGGGAGGAAGACGACGTTTCTCAAAGATCGGACTGCCATGCTTGGGGCTGCGCACCACTGTACGAGTTTACGAATGAAGTTGCTGGCGTGCGTCCGGCCTTGCCGGGATGGGCTGCCATCAGGTTTCAGCCTCGTTTGAGCCTGTACCACAAATTCCAGGCACGCTGCCCTCTGCGCATGTCAGAGGGCAAGGTAATTGGCATTGCTCACGTCGAGTGGCACACCAACGAGCAGTCGGACATGAAGGTCACTCTTCGTTTCGACATGGCCAGCCCCAAAATCATACCTGTTTTGGTAAATATACCGACACATGACGAAAGATTAGTGGACACTACTTCCGAGACAGTGGTTTGGGTCAAGGGGAATGATGACGATTGTAAGAGCGACGAGACCCAAAGCTGGGACGTCATTGATACAGAGATGAAGCTGCCAGCCTGCGAGGCGCAAGATTCGTAGACGGTGTTCTCAGGCTCGACCTGCTAATGCATATGGGAAGCCTCCAAACCATAACACATAAGCCCATAAAGCCCTAAAGCCCCATGTTGTTGATAGAATACACGATATATATCCACAAACGTAATTAAAATCATGACCATGGAGGTTTCCTTTCTTGACCCCACCCCCTTCTCAAGCTCCATATGTGTGGTTGAGATTGTAAGACTCTGGTATGCTGCGATGCGCCTCCTCCTGCTCCTGGCTCAGGGAAGACATAGGGAAACAATTTCCCATGGTCCCATTTGCCATGTCGATATACGAGTTGTGATTAGGTGGGACTTCCATGGCGGGGCCTGCAAGGAACATCTCGATGTTGTAAAAGTCGATTCCCTTCTCCAACGGCGCAAGCCCACTGGGTCGCAGGATAGGATCGACTCTCCCTCTGTCCTCCACCTCACTGGAGGCTACACGCCAGTCCACCACAGAAAGGAGTAGGTCGCTAGGAGACGTCTGAGTTCCAGGGGTGCCTAGGGTATCGAGCTCGGCTTGAGATTTTTGCAGAAGCTGTACGTAGTGTTGGGCTACCTGCCAGTACCTACCGAGTCCCCCTAGGGCGCGGACAATTCTCTTGAAGTAATGCGGTGCCAGTAGGTGGTCACGGTAGCGGGATGCTACGCAATACCGACCGCTTATCCAGAGGGCCCACGCAAAAGGCCAACCGAGCCTGTCAGCAAAAGATCCCCTCGGGAGCAATATGTCGGCAATGCAAGTAAGTTGCTCGACAGCTTGGATGCACTGTGCTCTGCTGGCCTCGGTAAAGCTTGAGAAGCTGGCTCCGTCATCGTGCTCCGGTTGTTGGCTCATAAAGCCACCCAGCCCATGGAGGTATATTCTCAGCGCGTGATAATATACGTTCAGTGAGGCGACAAGAGGGGACATATGACCCTGTTTGTGTTGCTGAAGTTCCGATTCACCGGGGGCGATGCGCAGCGCGCTTGGGAGCTGTGTGAACCACGTTTCCATTGTTTGAGACCAGTCTGAAACTGACTGCACCCAGCCGTCCGATGGTCTTTTCCCACTGGTCTCAAATGAAACAAAGTCAATGTAAAGTAAATGTAGATGCTTTGAAATATCCAAAAGCTCGAGTTGGTACCCAAAGATGACTTGGCTAGTCGGAGCAGCCAGGGAGATTGAGCTGCTGCTCTCAGGGCTTGGGAGGCTACCATCAGAGTTGAAGCCGCTACTGAAAGGAGCACGCCCGTCATTCCACAGGGTGTTTCGAAACGGTAACAGGTTCCGGATAGCCCGACTACTCAAGTCAGATGCATGTCTCGTCGTAACTGCGACATAACAATCGAGGGCGTAGATGGCCCAGAACAGCCTTCCAATGGCATTCTCATCCGCTGTAGAAGACTGGGGAGTTTCTTCCGCTGCAGATGACGTTCGCAAAGCATTTCCCGAGCCGCTGGTGTCCAGCTGTTGGGCCATCTTCACAGCAACAGAGAGGACACCCCAAACTTGCGGACCATGTGTGAGGCCCGAGAGGTCTAGAGCCAGTACCGTCAAGGCCTCCAGGGTATGATATGATGGCTCCTCGAGTGCCTCGAACATAATTGTCCTCTTGCAATACTTCCAAAACGCATCTCTGCTGCTCTGTGTAAGCCGAGGGTCCTGCGAGTACTGGAGCGTTGCACCAAAAAGAGCATATGTAACCAGTGAAAGTTCACCACCCGCAGAGTGATCGTCAAAAATGTCTCTAGCATCGAGGAACGGTAGCCAGTGGTGGACGTGGCGAAAGTAAAGAGATGTCAGGGAGAGAACAAGGTCATCTGGTGGTCTCGTCTCCTTAACTCTCCTGGTTCGAACTGCTGTTGGAGCTAGAGGTTTCTCCCGCCAGCTCGTGCCGTCGTCATTGGGAGCCGAATTGTAAGACACATTGCTTGTTACTTGTTCCTGTCTCTGTCTTTGGCTTAACTCCAAATCTGACAAATAACCGCGGCCTGAAAGTGTGGTATCAGCCCGAGGTACTGCGTTGTCCGTTGTCGTAATCGATGTGGATGTGTTGAGAGCTAGGCGGCCATCGTTACCTTTGCCTGATGTGTCGCATTCTGAGATATTACCCTGATGGAGACGATTTACTTCTCCTTCGAGCTGACCTACATAATGCACGAAGGGCCCTTGTTAGCGACAACCTGGTATGTCTCTAGGTGGACTGGATGCAAACTGGACCCGTGCTGTGCGTAGCCCTGTACATCAGACAATTCAAGATGCATCCGAAAGAGGCACTTTGGGGAGTCCGCTGTCTGATTCCGGGGTAGACTCACGTATCATATTCTCGAGTTGTTGACGATGGCCCACAGGGAATCCAGGGGGTCGTCGGGTTTTCGCATACTCGCATGCGACGCCTGCTTCTCTACATCTTCGGCACTTTGGTGATTGCCTGTCACATTTGGCTTTGCGAAGCTTGCAGCGCTGACATCTGTCCGAGTCCACTGCGTGTTAGCCAAGGATGCATCTTCTGAGAGGCTCAGCCGAGGTACCTGCAAGCAGGATCCGGACCATGTCTCAGACCAGATCTACTTACGCGACTTGTTTTCGCGGGGCTGTGCTGCGGCTGCCGTTGGCTGGAAGATCTATTCGACGGACCATGATTAGCGACAAGCTTCTCTCGACCGCGTGGACGGACGAGGGCCTTTCTTCGCCCACATCGCAGATTCGGGCGAACGCAGACCGAATCGAACAGACTGACAGGCTGATAAGGACCCAAAACTTTGGCCTGCTCACTTACCACGTGCCGGACTCGCGGCCTCTGGCGATAGAATCGGCGGGGTCATGGGCGCAAGAATCACGAATCAAAGCAATCCGCATCGCGCTGAATTGAGGTTCAACTCGACGGCATAAGTCACGCCTACTAGTAGGGTGAGGACTCGGAGTCTTATAACCCAGACTGGAGTCGACATACCGCATCGAGGGTCCACAGGAATCTCGCCTGACCCGCTCACCACCTCGAAGACGTTAGACTATTATCGTGTGGCAACCTCACAGGAAGGGTCACAATAAAGTCTGTAGGCCTAGTAGTCCGACTGGCACTATTATTGCAAGTAGTGTAGGTCAGGTTTGCCAACAGCCCCTGGGATCTTTGGTGTGTGTTTGCGAACGGGACAACATAGTCCGAAATGAGAGCCTCAGCTCGCCCATGGACCCCATGACGCCCCGCATGCTTGACAAAGTCGGGGAAAGCTCCGCTAGCCTCCTCATACGGGTAGCAAATAGTCTGGAGGAGATTTCCGTGTGATCGAGCTCTAGATTTCGTTTCCGAAGACGCCAGGAGAAAGTCGTTGTGCTCTGGCATAGCAGACCCCAGAAGCAAGGCCAACTGCTTGTGTGCATGTGTATGTGGTTCGAGGTCCAACTGCCCTATTATTGAGCATGTACTCATAGCCTCTTTGTCTTCCTTGAAGCTGACATCAAGGATATAAAGACTATGGCAAGCCCGGGGTCTGCCTGTGTTCTGCTCGACCTTAGTTCAGCGGCTGCTTGTGTCTACGGCGACTTCTCTCCTCTCCTACCACATCCCCGTGTGGACATACAGTAGCGATCATTCTCTTTTGCATCCCCGCATCTTACACGTACGTCTCTGTGCTCATCGGAGCAGTCAAGCTTCAGCACAACACAACATGGCTGTCGGAGGCCAGGCTACTCATGGTGCTGCTGCACCAGCCACGACCATCGATGCTCTTCCCGAGGCTCCAAGATCTCTCCTTGATACCAAACGTTGGTGGCGTCACCCTAACCTCAGGGCCTTAAACTTGTGGCTGTTGATTCCTTTGCTGTCCATCTTCTCCCAAGGGTGAGCCGAACTTCCTTCACCTAGCCAAGTCGCAGTGGCAACTCGGGCAAAGGTGCCATGATCATATTCCAAGCAATACTAATTCACGTCCTCCTTGCCATTGCAGTTTTGATGGTTCGATGATGAACGGTCTTCAGTCAGTTACTCACTGGCGCAACTACTTTGGCACCCCGACTGGCGCAACCCTCGGTATCTTCAACGCCGCGTACCCCCTGGGTGGTATTGCCGGTGTCTTCTTCGTCACTCCCGTCGCCGACCGTTGGGGACGTCGCGCCGGCCTTGCTCTCGGAGCCATCGTGAGCATCTTTGGCGCTGTTCTTCAGTGCTCGGCTCAGAACATCGCCATGTTTGTCATCTCTCGAGTCATCATTGGGGCTGGGTCCGTCATTGTGGCCGCTGTCGGTGCTCCATGGATCACAGAGATCGCCCACCCTTCGCACCGCGCCACCGCCACCGCTCTGTTCCTGACTTTCTACTCACTCGGCTCTATCACCGCTGGGTGGATTACGTTCGGCACCTTCCGCATCGACAGCGAGGCCTCTTGGAGGATTCCTTCGGGTCTCCAGGCCCTGCCAAACTTGGTGCAGATCATCTTCCTCTTCTGGGTCCCTGAGTCTCCCAGATGGCTCGTCAGTGTCGGACGCAATGAAGAGGCTCATTCTATGCTTGTCAAGTACCATGGCGAGGGCAATGCCGAAGATCCCGTTGTTGTCTTTGAATACGAGGAGATCACCAGCACGCTGAGTTACGAGCTTGAGGGTGCGGACAAGGGCATCGTCGCTACCGCCAAGGAGTTTGTCGGCACGCCTGGTAACAGAAAGCGCATGGCCATTTTGGTATGGGCCGCTATCTGTTCTCAGATGTCTGGAAATGCTTTTGTCTCTTATTACCTTTCGCCTATCCTGACTTCCGTTGGACTCAAGACCGACCTGCAGCAAACTCTCATCAACGCCACCAACCAGATGCTGTCCTGGTTCTGCGCTATCTACTTTGCCACGCTGCCCGAGAAGCTTGGCCGTCGTCTGATGTTCCTGTGTTCTCTCTGCGCCATGTGGATTGTCGTCATCTGCATCACGGCCGGTAGCGCCATGTTCGCTAAAGATGAGAGTAACAAAGCTGCTGCTTACTCGGTGGTCGTCTTTCTCTATCTCTTTTCTCCTGCCTACAACTTTGGCTTCAACGGCAATCTTGGACTATACATCCCCGAAATCCTCACTTACCCCATGCGGACTCGGGGTTTGTCATTCTTCTACTTTGTCCAATTTTGCTTCCAGATTCTATCCAACTTTGCAATTCCCATCGGACTCAAAGATATCCAGTGGCGCTTGTACACCATCTTTGTTGGCTGGATCGTTGTCGAGTTTGTTGTATTATACTTTCTGTTCCCTGAGACTAAGGGCCCATCCCTTGAAGACATTGCTTACATTTTCGATGGCCGACCAGAATACAATGAGGAGAAGGGTGTTGAGATGGAACAGCACAGGAGTGAGACAAAGGTTGACACAAAGGAATAGATATACTTGAGGAGATGTGCATACGTGGAAGCAAAAGGTCAAAAGATATGTTGTTCGCTCTGACAGGTTGTTTCGACAATCGCAAATAATGAGTGGCAGGAAGTGGGAGCTTGGACCGGAATGGATTTCTCTGGACCATGGTGTTTGCTTAATGATTTTCGTGTTCTAAACAAAGCATTGAATTCACTATACGATATTGATGGTGACTGTATTCTTGTGTTTGGAATTCAACAGAGATTAAATTCCCAGTGGTGACGTGAGATGTCCTTCCTTGACTTCTCAAAACTTCTTGTTTGTCTGCAAAGCTGGGCAGTATATCAAGTTGTGGTCACAGTCTAATGTGTTGGGATTTGGAAATGGGACTTGATGATAGGGCTCGCCAATTTCTGTGGATTGAAGAGCATTTCAAAGACGGTGCTGTAAGAAAAGATCTTGAATGGGCTCGTTCTTTAAGAAATTCAAGGTTTGGGTGTTCGGTTGGGCCTTGGGTAAGCGCAGCTTGATGCGAGCAGAGGATTTTGAAAAATGGGCAATGAGATCCACGGCAGAGGGGCCTCTCAAGATAGTCTGGTCTTTTGTTACGTGCAGGCAAAGCGAGTCCATATGCCGATAAGTTGAGAAAATTCGACGCACTTGACGCGATTGCGACTTGATTCTTGCATCACACGAGTATGTGATGACCTTCCTTCCGATGGTTCACGCTTGATAAAGCAGACCGTAGCAGCGCTTATTAGTGAATCTGTCACTTCCGCAGCTTCGTCTTGATTGACTGGCTGGCCCATTAACGTTGAAGCGGGCTTTTCGGGATATGTCAAGCCGTCATTTCTACGCAGCAATGCAGCTATTAATTCCACCCCCAGAAAGGACAAAGTCTTCCATCCGTGGCGGTTGATAGTTTTCAGAAACAACCCTGGATAATCGGCCTAGAGCCCAAGCTCCAGATCCCGAATGCGTTTCTCCGTTTGACGGCGTAACATTCTGCGATCGATCAGCCTCTCACTTGCCAACGGAACAGCATGTCCCCCACATCATTAAGTGACAAGGTTCATGAACGTGCATGATCAAATTGCGGGGGAGATGCCATAGTCTGGAAAGTTGCATAATAGTCTGCGTATCTAGCGGATACTGAACTGCGTCGAGCCAGCGCCGAGGCTTTGGTCTGTTTGTAAGTCGCCTTCTCGGCTTGAATTCACCCGGTCTGAGGTTGAATGAACCCTTGTGTTATATAAAAAGCTAAGCTCCAAGATCACAACAAGCACTTGAGCCCGTGAACAGGTCTGAGAATCGCTACGATTTCCCCTGTATTCTTTGTTTCCCCCTCCCCCTTGCCTACGCCCAACCATGTTAACGAGCCTCGCAATCTCCACGGTGTTCTTTGAGCATCACCGTCAGGCTCTCGGCATCGGCGAGAACAAACCTCGCATTACGTGGAGATTTGAAGGCAAAGTCTCGGATTGGGAGCAAAGCGCTTACGACATTGAGATTTCGCGCGGGGACTCGAGGAAACCCCAGTCCAATTTGTTTTCTTTCAACTCTTCGGATTCGCTCTACGTTCCATGGCCCGATGAGGAGCTTGGAGATGCAGAAACCGCATCCGTACGTGTGCGCGCTCATGGCAGTGGCGGTCTATCCACCCCTTGGTCGGACTGGGCCGACGTGGAGACAGGACTATTGATGGAGGATAGCTGGGCTGGCGCACTCCCCATCACAGCCGATATTTGCAAACAGTCGAATGACACCGGCAAGCGACCTCTCTACTTCCGCAAGGACTTTCAAGTTCCCAACGCCGAGGTGGCCTCTGCAAGGTTGTACATCACAGGTCTGGGGATATATGAAGCCGAAATCAACGGGAAACGTGTTGGAGATCTGGTACTCGCACCGGGATGGCAGTCCTACAACTACCGTCATGTTTATGACACATACAATGTGACAGACCTTGTCAAGAATGGCAAGAATGCTATCGGAGTAGTGGTAGGAGAAGGATGGTATCTCGGCCGACTAGGTGGAGAAGGCGTCAGGAACATCTACGGCGATTCTATCGGTCTCCTCAGCACGCTTGTGATTCACCTCAAGGATGGGCGAAAAGTGACAATACCAACCAACAAAGATTGGAGAGCCAGCAGTGGTCCCATCGTGTCAGGCGAGATCTATGACGGCGAAACCTACGATGCGAGGCTGGCAACACGTATACAAGACTGGTCGAAATCAACATTCGACGGCAAAGGCAAGAATTGGCACAAAGTGCGCCTGCTCCCGCCGCTCAGGGGGAAGCTGACGCCGCCTGACCAGCCAGGCATTCGGAAGACTGAGCAAAGAGAGCCCATGAAGATTTTCAAGTCGCCCTCAGGCAAGACCATCATTGACTTTGGACAAAACCTCGTTGGTTGGCTTCAGGTTCACGCAGATGGGCCTGCGGGTACGAATATTACCTTTCGACATGCAGAAGTACTAGAAGCTGGCGAACTAGCTTTGCGGCCTCTTCGTACAGCGAAGGCGACTGATACCATCATTCTTGCTGGAAACGGCCCCATAACATGGGAGCCAAAATTCACGTTCCATGGGTTTCGATACGTACAGGTCGACGGTTGGCCCAAGGGCAAGTCGCTGAATGGGGCCATCAAAGCTGTGGTTGTACACACCGACCTTGAGCAGACTGGCTGGTTTGAGTGCTCGAATGACCTCCTTAACCAACTTCACTCCAATGTGCGCTGGTCGATGAAGGGAAACTTCCTTTCTATCCCAACGGACTGTCCCCAAAGAGATGAGCGACTCGGCTGGACTGGAGACGCACATCTTTTCGGTCCCACAGCCAACTTCCTGTACAACACAGCCGGATTCTGGCGAGGATGGCACAGAGATGTTGAGAGCGAGGCTGCGGCGGACGGCAGCATGGTTCCGCGATGGTATACACCGATGACGCCAGGCCCGACAGACCAACCTATCGCCACTGCCGTCTGGGGCGATGTTGTTGTTGGCAACCCTTGGAATATTTACCAATCTTATGGAGACAAGGGCCTGCTTCAGGAGCACCTTGCGCAAGGCCGAGGGTGGCTAGACAAGGGCATTTATCGCAATGAGAATGGACTTTGGAACCGTCTCACGTTCCAGTATGGCGACTGGCTCGACCCCCAATCCCCACCGGACGACCCTGGGCAGGCCACGACGCACAAGTTTCTGGTTGCAGACGCTTACTTGGTTCGTATGACTGAGGTCATGGCTCAGATCACCGCTTCTTTGGGAAACCCATCGCTGGCCAAGGAGTACGCCGCCCAGCATGCATCTTTGAGAGCTGAGTTTCAAAAAGCTTGGGTTGATGACGACGGGGCACTGGCCAATAAAACAGCGACGGCGTATGCTCTTGCTATTGCATTCGACTTGTTCGCGGACGAGGGGAAGCGCAATGAGGCAGGCAATATACTGCGTGGCATTGTGGCGGCCAACAACTATCTCATCGGCACGGGGTTCGCGGGTACGCCTGCTCTTCACAAGGCCTTGACTTCTATCAACGCAACCCAGGACTTTTATCGCATCCTGCTCCAGAATAAGGTTCCTTCCTGGCTTTATCAGGTTGAGATGGGTGCCACTACGGTTTGGGAGCGTTGGGATAGCATGCTTCCTAACGGAACACTGAACCCCGGAGAGATGACAAGCTTCAACCATTATGCTTACGGATCTGTGGCTCAATTTTTGCATGAGTCAGTTGGAGGTATAGCTCCTGACAGGGACAACCCAGGGTACAAGACGGTCATCGTGGCTCCAATACCAAGTGATCAGATCACCTGGGCCAAGGCTAAGCATCTCGGGCCATTTGGCGAGACAGAAGTAGAATGGACGGTAAGAGACGACGCTGGCTTTCGTCTTCAAGTCAGGGTGCCGCCAAATTCAAGAGCCGTGGTAAGGATGCCTGGGGCTGACGTGAGATCCGAGTAGGCTCGGGTGTTTACGAATTCGTCGACCCAGAGTATGGTTTGTAGCATTCGAATTTCTATGTGGTGAATCACAGTGTAGCTGTAGGGTACCTATGTGCTTTAGTCGTCGACCAGTAATTACGATCATCGACAATCACGACATTGTGAGACTGTGAACGCGAGGCAGACACGCCAAGCACCCATCGACTGACTGGAATAGTGCCACAGGGGTGCATAATCGGACGGTCAGTGCATGCATAATAAACCTCTGCAACATGCTTGTACGATGCCCTGCCCTGCCCTGGCCTTTTCCCCAGCGAGCTGGTCAATGTGATCATCAACAAAGGGGTGGGCACACGGCAGGTCGCGCTCTTTGTGAATGCAACACGGCGACCAATCTTATTTAATTTGCGCGCGCAGTCTGGTTGGCTCATGCCAGTGTTTGTCGTCCTCCGCATAACAACCCACGCTGTGGTGCCTGGTGACGCGCTGCAAATCACGGGGTCCTCTCAGGCGCGCCAGCACAGGCCTGGTCACAAACTCATCTTCTGGAAGCGAACTCCAATGCGCTGCTGGTGGCTCCACCTCCGCATCGCCCAGGACGTGATGGGATGTTCAGGGTTCATGACCAGTGAAACGGAATGAGGACCGCGATGTGGTTGTAACCAGTCTTGCAACTATGAAGTATGATGCCTTATGGTCGCTTTTGCCATCAAGTGCCACCACCGCCAGACAGTCGATCGCGAGAAAGAGGGAGCTCTTTCAGAAGAATGTGAGCACGTGATGTTGTCGTCAGAGACTCCTGATTTCTTGCAGGTCCTGCCATGCTCGATGCTCTCATAGCGGGTCCAACAGTTCCCCCCAGCCGCTGGAAAATCACTTCAGGCCCCCGGCACAGCGGTCCCGCACGCTGTACTGACGACACTTTGGTGTCGAGTCTCCGCTTTCTCGAGAGACCCACCAACCACACGCGACCACTCAAGAAATTTCCATCACGCTCGCTCGTTCGCACTCATGGTCACCACCGTCGGCCAACAGTCGCTGCCATCATCAACCCTCCCTCCCCTTGGCCCGACCCTGTCTGTCATCGTCAACAAACAACATCCATTCCCGCTAGCTCTTCCCAGAGTTACCTGTACCATCTTCAACATCGCAGTCCTGCATCTAATACTGCCTTTTCGCCCCTTGGCTCTGCGACCGACCCGCTTTGCGACTGAGACCTGACAGAAACCCTTTTTCGCGTCCACGATCCCGACTTCAGCCGGCAGAGCTTTCCCTTTCGCCGCACCACCCGCTTCATAACATCATCACTCCCTCCCCCGCGCGACACTCTTTTATCATCGCGGTACTGACCGTCGACTATCATCTCATGGTTACGAGCATATAACCGCCATTCCAACATGGCCTTCAATTTCAACTGGTCGCCTCTGACGGCCGACGAGGAGTTCTACAGCAAGGCTCGCGACCTGCTCACAAAGGCTCTCAATAAGGCCCCAAGGCCCCCAATCATCGTCGATGATATCCTTGTCGACGAGCTCAACCTAGGCACCGTGCCGCCGGATCTGGAAATCCTTGAGATCGGTGATCTGGCCGAGGATAGGTTCCGAGGCATCTTCAAAATGTGCTACAGCGGCGATGCCTACTTGACCCTCAAGACCAGAGTCCAAGTGAGTCGGAAGCCATCGTCTTCTTCGTGGAGGGAAAATACTAACAGCTGCAGGCCAATCCTTTAAATACATATCTGCACTCCAAGCCGAGCTTCACGTCACCACAGCCCCTCGCGGCAGCATCCGGCCTCACCATCCCGCTGTCCATCACGTTATCGGACTTCAAGCTGTCAGCTTTCATCATTTTGGTATTCTCGAAGCAAAAGGGACTGACGCTGGTCTTTCGAAACGACCCTCTCGAATCTCTAAAGGTCTCCTCCACGTTCGATTCCATTCCATTCGTCCGCGATTACCTTCAACGAACCATCGAGCAGCAGCTACGAAACTTGATGATGGATGAACTGCCGGCAACTATTCACCGCCTGTCTCTGCATCTCTGGTGCCCCGACCAAGCGAATAAGAGTACGGAGGAAAACACAGAAAACGCCGACGAAACCGGAATCGATCCTTTTGACAGCCCACCACTGGACCCAGTGGATGCCAATGGCAACTTGCTGGATCCCAGCGCGATCTCAGAACTCACTCTCAACCACGGGACAGGCGAGATGCAGTCGCTCTTTTCCCAGAGGAATCTTCTCCGCCTCGCCGCATTGACAGACTCGCATCGCACTCTGTCACTCTTCACCCCTGGTATCCATGACGTCGTCTTCCGCGCCTGGACTGGAGGCATCGACCGCTCCGAAGTATCGACACCTACGGCTACCATGCCGAGCTTGACGCGGACCCTTTCATTCCCTGCGGGAAGCAGTACGACATACACCTTCTCCGATACGGGAAGCTCCGTGGGTGGGCACTGCCCTTCACGACCTTCTTTGACGTCCCTCAACTCCAACTCTTCCACGACCGGACTCCCGCTTGGCGCCAATGGCCGTGCACGCACTGGACGCAAGAAGAAGATGCGTGTGGTGAATCTCCGCAAGACAAAATCTCAAGCTCCGTCAGAAGACGTCACTCCCACCGAGGGCATGTCAGAGACAGCCTCGATCGACATGCCCATGTCTGAGCCTTTGATGGCTAGTTCAATGCCCGTGGCATCTGAAACGACCGCAACCAGTATTGAGGACAATGTAGCGAGCAAGGTTCGCTTCAGCTACGACGATGCGCACATTTCACCTGCTGGCCGCCCATCGTTGTCAGCTACCAGGTCTACCAAGACTCAAACCCCAGAGGAGGCGAGCTCTTCCTTCCACAGCCTCTCCCAATCCTCCGAGCGCTCCGGCTCACCTAGCTTTCACTCGGACGCTGAGAAACGTCCAGCAAGCACTAAGAAGCGGTCACCCCTCACAGAGCCTCCATCGATGAGCTCAGACACGTCATCGGTGATTCTGGAACAAGCTTTCATCTCCAAGATGGCCGGTGAGATTGCGCGCCGTGTCTACGATGAGAAGAAACGTCGCCACCAAACTCCTTGGGCTGAGCGGGAGGATGCACCTCCCCCGGCGTACGAGGCCACTGCTCAATGAGCTGTAACAACAACCAAAACCTCACATGGGCGTGCTTTTGCCCGACATGAGTAAGGTCCTGTCGTCTTTGCTTTTTCGAGTGTGAGCAAGGCGTTCTGGGGACATAGAAAGGGCTCGCTCATTGCTTTGCCTTTTTCTTCCATTCTCAAGTCGAAGCTGGTCATCGCTGCACTGTACATAATTGCGTCTTGTGTGTTTTCACGTCTTTCTTTTACTAAAAAGCGAGACTAGCGAGCGATTTCTTTTGTTGATTTTTTTTCTGTTTTACCGTCGTCATTTACATTCGACGACACACAGACATCTTCATTCATGGACCCCTCCTCTCTTCTGTTCCCTGGATTCGCTTGGCATCTTTTTGCACCCTGTATATGCGTTTTCCTTTTGCACTCTATTTGAGTCGTTGCACTCCCAGGCGGATGAGCGTTGAAGATACGTGTTGGAAATTGCGAGATCATGAGCGGGCAGGGGACAAGCGAGAGTGTTGAAAGGGTTTGGTGTCTGGATGTTTGGCACTCGGGACTGGCGTCTGAGGTGCCAGGCTACATATGGAATTTGAAATTTTGGGAATGTAGGATTACAAGTTTGGGGGGAAAAAAGCAACAGCATGCTTAATGAGAGCTGAGAGGTTGGGAATACATGTACACGTCTCCCTCTGCGAGCTTGGAATAAATACCACTACTCCGTTATGCCACCTTGACACTAAAGTGCCAGTACTTGCTTGCTTGCTGGCTAGCTTGCTTGGCTTGCTATTGCTGTGCCTATTTTGGGGGTGACGGCCTGCCCTTGAGCATGCCGCGCCATGCGTGATGTTTCCGTATATCTACCTTCTAGTCTAGTTGATGGTATGCGGTCCCTCTTCGCAACTCTTCGCAAATCCATGATAGATGACGTTGTGGTTATATATCCGGTATGCTTGGTGCAACATCTACCGCAAGTCGAGATGAGTCTCGCTGCTCGAGCGAGCCGGCCGATAGAATTGGATTGATTCCGAGTCAGGCGCCGTCGGCGGGCTCGTCGCCCTTTGATTTTTGGAGCAAAATAGAACGTGCGAGCGAGTCTCATGGCGCGTGTACATGGCTGCTGCTTTGCAACCTTCACTGGCACTGCGTCTGCGGTCGTCTGTCCTGCTCCGCCGCATGCTGTCGTTGTTGCTCCCGACGCCGCACTGAGGCCTGCAACGGCTTCTCGTGACAATCTCCGAGTGTCGTCACGGAGCTAGCTGGGAAAAGTGGCGGGTTGTTTTTTCCTCTTTTACCGCCCTGCACGCCCCTCGCCCAGCCATTCGGTTGCCAAACCCTTTGGATCCTTTGTCCTCTTGACCTCCGCAGCGCTCGGCACGCGAACCCCGTTCTTTTTGGCCGTCGAACCGCCTTTCTAAGCCGGCTTGCTGGTGTTGGTGTTGGTGGTGGAGGCGGAGGTGGTCGTCGCGCTCGTCCCGTCCGCAAGGGCCGCGTTCTCGGCCTTGAGCTGCTTCAGGTACTCCTCTCTGCTCTTCAATTCCTCAGCGGCCTCGGCGCACATCTGCTCCGTCTTGTCCTTTGCCGTCTTGAGCATCTTGATCTCGGCGGCCTCGGTCTCGAGACTGAATGGCTGGCCCGGACGGTTCGATTTGGGGATCATGGCCGTGCGCTCCCAGACGTCTCCGCTGTCGGGGGCGGGCAGGGGCGGGGGCGCGCGGTTCTTTCCCTTGCCTTTGCCCTTGCCGGTGCCTGTGCCCGCGCCGGCGGCGGGTTTCCAGTCCTTGGGGACGGCGCCGCTGGTGAGGATCTGGAAGAAGGTGTCGTAGGGCTCGTTGAAGAGCTGCTCCTCGTAGCTCCAGGAGCGGACCTCGCCCGAGTCGGTGATCATGGCCTGCTTCTCCTCCTCGGTGCGGCCGAAGGGGTGGAGGCGGAGGTAGTGGTACATGGTCTGGGGCTTCTCGCCGGACTCGTTGATGTAGTAGAGCTTGACGGCGACGTCAAACTCGCCCCAGCCGGTCTCGGAGACGGTGAAGGGCTTGCCTGGTTCGCTGTCGACCACTAGAGGCTGCTTTCAGTAGAGTATACAACATGAAGAGGGGAAAAGAAGAGTAAAAGTAGTGCCTAAAGGGCAGGCGCCGGTAGACGTACTGCGAACATGGTTGGGGATGGACTCGTGCAGCTTGAACTGAACCCTGCGGACCCAGTAAGTGATGTCGGTGTCGTCGATGCCCTTGACGAAGACGGTCCAAGAGTGGGTGTGGTTGTCGGGGACGCCCGCTGGCTTGGGGTTGGTTGTGTCGTTGAAAGGCAGGGCGGTGCTGCCAACGATAAAGGGCCGTCGAACCTGGGTGAGCTTGACGCGCTTGCCCAGCTGGTTGTTGGAGGGCGCCATCGCAGACGGTGTTGTTCCGGATCGCGAGTTGTAGTGGGTTTTTATCGCATGTTCTGGTGGAAGATTGAGAATGTGACGGCGCGTTGAGGAAAGACTTTGCGTTGGAAAGAAGAGAGGAGAGGGTTGCGCATGTGAAAGTGAGGGAGGCGATGCGAGAGGGAAACTTTTGGAGGTGAAGTGATGCTATCAAAGACAAAATAGCATCCAGCGTTCCACAGACAAATACAGGTGGGAGATGCTCGAGTATTTCTGTTCATCATTGCCCTGTAAATGGAACCATCAGGGGCCGCTAGGCCACTAGAAGGTGTGCTGCGCGAATCGGCGCGTTGGAGCTGAGCTCGGGGCGCACTGATGGTGTGGCATGATACTACAGTACCTATAAGGTGGTTCTGGGTATGATCTCATGATTTCATGACTTTTCGATCAGAGCTCAAAGACTGTTCATCTCCTTGTGTCTTTTCTTGTTATCTACCAACAACACTCGCTCTCTCCCTAAGTTCCTCCCGAATAGCTCCGCAAAGCAGAGCAGCTCCTCAAACAGCTCGCCATATTCTCGAATTTCTACGTTTCCATCCTCTGAACCACTACAGCTCACACACGTCTCCGAGCTCGCTCTCTTCCTCTTCGCGCCATGGCGACTCCAGCAAAGAGACTTGTCGTCTGCGGCGGCAATGGCTTCCTCGGATCCCGGATATGCAAGTATGCCGTCGCCAGAGGCTGGGACGTGACTTCAATCAGGTACGCTCTGCCCTTCGTCCACCTTCATGCGTCCTGGTCCTCGCGTCGCAAAGCAGCTGACGCACCATCACAGCCGATCCGGTGAACCTCGCTGGGACACCGTCTCCTCCTCCGCCCTGCCCCCGTCCTGGTCCCACAAGGTCGCCTGGGAGCGCGCCGACATCCTCAGCCCCGGCACCTACGCGCCGCTCCTCAAGGGCGCCGACATGGTCGTCCACAGCATGGGCATCCTCCTCGAGGCAGACTACAAGGGCGTCGTCTCCGGCAAGGAGTCCCCCATCGCCGGCCTGCAAAAGGCCTTTGCACCCACAAAGGACAGGGGCATCGACCCCCTGGCCACGCGGCCCGGCGAGGACATCAAGCCCGCCGACCCCAAGGACCAGTTCTCCTACGAGACGATGAACAGGGACAGCGCCATCGCCCTGGCGCGCCACGCCGACGAGGCCGACGTCAAGACCTTCTGCTTCATCTCGGCCGCCGCGGGTTCGTTCATCCTGCCCAAGCGGTACATCACGACCAAGCGCGAGGCCGAGCACACCATCACGACCGAGTTCCCGCGCATGAGGGGCATCTACATGCGCCCGCCCTTCATGTACGACAGCTCGCGAAAGTTTACGCTGCCCATGGCCGCGGGGGCTGCCGCGGGGAACCTCTTCAGCACCCTCACGGGCAACTACTTCAAGGACTTTCTGGGCGCCGCCGCGGAGAAGCCGCTCAAGGTAGAGCTAGTGGCCGAGGCCACGGTCGAGGCGCTCGGCGACGAGTCTGTCCGGGGTCCGGTCGAGATTCCGCAGATTGAAGAGCTTGCCAGTAAGGCATGGAGGAAAACTATGCTCTGAGCAGGATGACATGATCTTTCGGCGTTGAATGGTAGGTTCGCTATTGAAGGGGGGGGGGGAGCAAAAAGCCTGTATATTGTGTATAATATCCCCCAAACACATGGTGAACACCCACTCCTTCTTCTTTTCATATCATGGTGCCCCGCTCGAAACTGTCCCTGATCTCCGCCGTGTACTTGTTGTAGAACCTCGCCAGCTTCTGGTTGAACTGCTTGTTCTTCTCGTTAATGTGCGTGACGTCGCCGTCGTCGCCGTTCTTGGCCATCCTCTCCTTGCGCTTCTTGAGCGTCTGCTCCTCCGCCCGCCTCAGGTCCGCCACAAGCCGGTCCACGGCCGCCTTGTCCGGCCTGCTCTGCGTAAACGACGTCGAGTCGGCCGTCGTGTAAAACGACCCGTCCTTGTCCACGGCGATCATCTCCCCGTCCTCCGTCTCCACGATATCCAGCCCGCCGGCGGCCGCCGCTTTCTCGATCGCAGCCATCTTCTCCTTGACATAGCTCTCCATGTCCGGGTTGATGTTCTGCAGCTGCCGCTTGTACACTTTGTTGCTCTCCTGCGCGTAGTCCTGGAACGCGTTCTTGTCGCGGTGCGCCGCCTTCTTCTTGAGCCGCCTGTCCCACTTTTCGCTCTCGTCGACGGTCCAGTCCCACGCGCGCTTGCGCTCAAAGTCCTCGCCCGCCTCCTCCACGTCGGCCTTGAGGAGCTTGTGAGAGGCGATGGCGTGCTTTCTGTGCAGCGCTGTGAGCTGACTTGGGTCGGCGGCCAGGCGCTGGGACTCGCGGGTGGCTTCTTTCAGGTTGGTCTCGGTCGAGTTTTTCGCGCGGGCCTGCAGGGCCTTGAACCGGGCCATGCGGTCTTGTGCCTTTGATGATGAGGAGGAGGAGGATACGGGGACTGAGGAGGCGGTTTCTTGTGGTTCGTCGGAGGTGGAGGGTTTTGAAATCGATTCGGGTGCGGTTTCTTGTGGTTGTGTGGTTGGTGAGCTGGGTTCCTCTGCAGCGTGGTCTTCTGCCTCGTTGGCAGTTGCGCGCGTCGTCCTGCGCTTTTTTGCTGGTGGTGTCATTTTCCTGATGTGTGGTAGGTGTTTCCTTTGGAAGATGATAGACTGTTACGATTAGAGCGTTGGCGTTGCTTCACGAAAGGTGACTGAGGATTTGGGTAATGATCACGACGTCAGTCAAAAGACAAACGCGACAGTCCATGGGCAGATCTTCGGGGAAGTATTATTCCGGATCCGGGACAGAGGGAATAGTGAAACAACAGCAGGCATCTCAGCGCTAGTGGAATCCGGGGGAGGGGCCGCTTTGTAGTTGAAGATAATAGTGGATCAGCCGCTAGAGCTCCCGCCTGGCAGCTTCTCCTCGAGTGCGCACCCCTGCCAACGAGGTGCAGCATGAGCGCACAAGATGCGTTACAATGGACTCCTCCGGCCTCGTTACCAGACACACCTGGAGTACCCGTTGGATCTTGGGTTCAACTTGCTCCATCACTACCATCCGAGCCGACCATCGCAAAGACCACAATCGAGCCTTTCACTTACACGAGCAATGCCCGGTTGGCACATGCTTCTCTGCCTGTCATGCGCATTCTCGCGGTGAAGAGACGCGCGCTCTGCGCTGCATCATCACCGCGCACTCCCTCTTCGCGTTGCTTTGCGCGATCCAGATTCCCAGCCGAGGAGCAAGAAGAGGAGCTCAAGCCGCCTCGCGCGCCTTCTGACCGAGAACCGATCGACTTCTTCACGTTACCAAAGGAAGTCTACAGCAAGCAGCACGAAGCCCCGCATCCGACAGAAGAGATGGTCGAGAGGGCCGAGAAGGCCATTCAGGATCTCGAGAAGAGGGCTTTCAGCATCCTTGAGCGAGTGGAAACTGACGATGGCAGACGTCTATACGCGCACAAGCGCAGGGGGGTCAAGAGGGGGAACACGATGAAGCACAAGGAGATGCTGAAGAACGGGGAGATTTTCGAAATCTCGTCGACGCTCATGGATCTCGACGCCTGGGACAACCCGCGTGTGCGTCCCTACGACATTTCGGATGAAGATGCCCTGCAGGAAAAGTGGTCTCAGAAGCCTCGTTACGAAGGTGTCAAGAAGTTTGTGGATGACCTGGAAGAGCGAGTCACGCAGACGCAAACTGCCTTCAACACGCAAATCAACCAACCGTACAGTGCCACCAGAATCAATGCCTGGGATATCGTTTCAGTAGCTCTCAGAGGCGCAGATGTCTCCCCGTCAGCTGCGGCAGACTCTGGGGAAACACGGCTGGATACCGTGAAATGCTCCTCGCGAGCATTGGATCCTCGAAAGGCATCTGGATTTATGGCAGGGGTCATCCGCAAGAACGGGATACCTAATCAAGCGAAGAGGAAAGACGGCCTCCTCATTGATTGGATGCTCATGCGCCAACGCTTGCTCAAGGAAAACGGAAAGGGCAGGACAGGTGAAAACCGAGGTTTTAAGGGCAACGGGATCAATTCGGTCACTAGTCTTCGTCGGACTGTGACGAGTTATCTAGACACAGGAGTGCATGGCGTTTCCATACCCGCATCACTGGAGGACAACGGGTCGAATCCTCTTTGTCACGCGATCCAGAAGTGCTCAGCCCTCACTCAGAGAAAGCTGTCTTCATCAGAGCGTCTGGATCTTCTTTCGTTCTTAGGCAACCTGTCGATACGGCTGGCAGAGCGCGATCCGGTCTCTAGTCTGCGCTTGTCGTGGCTCAGTCTGCGTGTTGCCACGCAGCACGATACCGCAACGACCCTGGAATACCTGGAAAAGACCTACCAATCTGCCGGCGCGAGGTTTGGTCTTTGGATCGGACAGGACCTGGCTTTCATCACGGGGAACATGGCGGAAAGTTTTCGAGATCCCCGTGCACGATTGGACTTGAGCCATCCCGAGCTGAGACCAGTGCTTCTCAGATACCTGACAGGATCGAGCCGAGAAGATGGTCTCGAGGCAAACACGTCCATTGGCGCTCTCATTCAGTCCCATGTCCTCGCGTTGCAGAAGGACCAGGAGAGGGGTCATGATTGGAACGCCAATGTGGAATGCGCATTACAGGCATACTATGATTACCTGCAGATCCTGGGGCATCTGGGCGCCGTCCGTCGTGTATGGGCGGAAAGCAGGATGATGTCTGAAGCAGCGGAAAGTTTGATCCGTGCAGATGACTCTGGAAAAAGTTTGCAGCGTCCAGACCCATTCTACGAAGCCGCAAAGACGACACTGTCGCAGTCGGGCTCAGGGACTGCGCTCCCAAACGAGGCGGAGGTCAGGCGCGCATTGTCTGGACCGCTAGAAACGTGGTTGAATATGCTCAAGACCCATGGATGGAGAGAGACGCACGGACGAGATGTTCAGTATCAACAGGAGGAGCGCCTGGCAGCATCGTCAGACATGTAGTCCGTGTCTGGACGCTTCGTGACATAGACAGGCTACCCTCGGTGTATTCCATCCCTTGATATCAGAAACTCTTCCTGCCAATCATCAGACAGTGAAGACTCAAGTGATTACAGCAATTTCGCTGCCGCAGAAATCATACTCGTCCCGCACACATACTTCGTGAAGAAAAAAGGTGCTTTCGACCGGACGAAAAACTCACGCACACCGCTCTCCCTTATCTTTCTCGCACGCGCCAAAACCTCCAAAAGCTTTGCCGTCTCGGCCTCACTCAGTATCCACTTCCCATCAAACCGGAGGGAGGCATTTTCAATTGCCGAGCTGATAAGAGCTGGACACTTTTCAGTGCTGAAGGGGGCCAAGCGGACCCTGGCGGGGAGGCTCCGCAACTGAGAGAGGGGGCGGCTCTGTTTGTTGTCAAAGCGTGTTGGATCACGTCGTAGTCTTGTCTTATCTTATTCTTAATCCCTCAATCCTCAAGATTCTGACATGAGAGCCAAGCAGGGGAGGGTCAACCTAGGTGATCGAGTTTCGGTATGACCCTTTAAGGCAGTAAAATCTCGTAAGACCGCCTCAGAAACACCCGAGTGTTAGCTAAATTCTCTGTCGACCACATTCTTTAAATGACATGCGATAATCAAGCGGATTGCCATTTGGAAGTTTGTTTCGATTTATGCTGTTGAGAGCGCAATCGGCGGAAATGTCTCGTGGTTGAACATGTCAGGACTCTCATCGTGATTCTCTCGAGATGGCCTTATTGAAGGCTGAACAAGGAAAGGCTCCAACTATTGAGATTACAACTCTGTTTCAAGGATGGCGTTACAGTGTTCGTCACGAATCTCCCCCATCGCTTTCCGTCACTACAATGAAATCTTGGCTGCTTTGCAAAGAGCAATCTGGTGCTAGGCCTCCCAGTCTCGTGGCCCAGCATAGGTGACGCAAATGCCTCGAGAGATTCGATTGCGGTGATGACATGACCCCATGGGGTTCTGTCGCCGCACCGAATCTCTAATTTCCACCTATGCACTCGTTTCATTCGAGATGGAACTTGCACTCAAGAAATCCCTTTGCCGGTGTTGCCCTGTCCGCTCGGAACTCGGCTCCTTGCATGAGGGCAATGCCACGATAGCCAAGACCTTGGCGATCTGGAACGTGTTCGAGGATGCTCGATCCTTCACTCGATAATGGGCAATATGACCTTGTTCTGGTTTGGACTGACTCTTGTCTGGCTCTTGTTTTGGCTGGTTCGGCAATGCCTCCCGCGCAAGGTTCTTTTTCTCCACCAATCGCGACAAGCAGGCTGTATGGGATTGAGGGAGAGTTTGAGTCGCAATTACAGGGCCTGCCCTGGCATGACTGGCACGGCTATTCGTCCTAGAGTCCTCCCTGGAGATTTGGCATGGAAATGCTGCCTCTCCATGGAGGATGATGTTCCGTAGGAAGCAACTCTTGATGGTTATTTGAAGTATGGTGAATCCTACCAGCTGCGAGATGGCTGCGAGTCCCTGGCAAGGCAGCTAGCTACCCGACTGCGATCTTTGTGGAGAATCCAAGATGCTGCTCAACTACACCCTCCTAGCGGTGCTGACCGCGTTCGCGTCTCCCGCCAGGGCCGTGACCATCGATGCCAACTCCAAGCTTCAGAAGATCGATGGCTTCGGCTTTTCGCAAGCCTTTGGCCGCGCAAAGGAGTTTCAGACTGCGCCGTCGGGCATGCAGAAGCAGGCCCTCGACTACTTGTTCAGCACGACCACCGGCGCCGGCTTCTCCATCATCCGCAATCGCATCGGTTCCGGGGGCAGTGGCGACAGCATCGAACCCAACAATCCAGGCTCTCCGTCTGCCACTCCCAAGTATGTTTGGGACAATGACGATAGGGGGCAGGTCTGGTTCACCAAGCAAGCGATCGCATATGGCGTCAACACTATCTACGCTGATGCTTGGAGCGCGCCTGGTTTCATGAAGACCAGTGGCAACGAGGCTACTCCTGGGTGAGATGATTTCATGTTCCTACAGTACGAATCCCCAACAACATGTTCACGGGCGCTGACTGTTATGGTTGATAGCTACCTCTGTGGAACAACCGGGCACTCGTGCTCGTCTGGCGACTGGAGGCAGGCTTATGCCAACTTCCTCGTGCAGTACGTCAAGTACTACGCCAGCATCGGTGTCAAGATCACCCATCTCGGTTTTCTGAACGAGCCAGACTACAAGTACGTCCCTCCTGGCAGTATCTCTTCCTGCGTGATTCGGCAGCAAGGACCATACTGACAGGCATGGTGAAATGCAGGGTGAGCTACTCGCAAATGCAGATCAGCAGTAATGCCCAGGAAGCAATCTCATTCATCCCCATCCTCGCCAACACGGTCAAGGCTGCAGGCCTCAACACCGCCATCGCTTGCTGCGATCCGGTCGGGTGGCCTACGGCACGCACCTACACGCCGAACCTTGTCAACGCCGGCATGGAGCAGTACATGGGCGTCATGACCTCTCACACCTACAGCGGGGACGCAAACTCCAAGCTCGGCACCAAGCTCCCCGTCTGGGTGACCGAGGCCGGCACCGGAGACTCCAGTCGCTTCGTGACTACCTGGTACAGCAACGGTGCCCCTGGCGACGGCATGACGTGGGCCAACAAGATCGCCACGGGTATGGTCGACGCCGGCCTTTCCGCGTATCTGTACTGGGAGGGCTTTGAGAACAAGCAAACCCAGTCCGGAAGCCATCTGGTAGACACTTTTGATGGCTCTACGGCGACTCCCAACGGCATCTTTTGGGCCTTTGCGATGTGGTCGCGCCATATTCGTCCCGGAGCGTACGGGCTCTCCGTTTCCGGCACCATCTCCGGCGTCAAGACAGGTGCCTATAAGAACACGGACGGCACAATTGTCATCGTTTTCACCAACAGCGGCACCTCCCAGCAGACGGGCTCCGCTTCGTTCTCCGGCTTCGCGCCCGGCTCCGCCTCTGCTTGGCTGATGGACAACAGCCACACCTTCGCGTCTACCTCTGTGACACTCTCCGGCGGAGCCATCAGCGTCAACCTGCCAGCTCACAGTGTTGTCACCGTCAAGCTCTCTTCGGGTGGGTCGACGAACCCGCCGGGCACCACGACTACGACCTCCAAGACTTCTACTGCTCCTCCCGCTTCTACATCCGCTCCTACAGGAGCTTGCGCCGGGCTATACGGGCAGTGTGGTGGGAAAGACTACAGCGGCCCGACCTGCTGCTCGCAAGGCACGTGCAAGTACAGTAATGACTGGTACTCGCAGTGCTTGAATTAATGGGCTCTGGCCGTATGACACGAGGCATCACTCGAGAATCAGAGGCGGCAGAAGCAGCGAGTTCATCTCAAACAGCTTGTTCTGTTCCATTCCCATGCTACGGTACTGTGTATCTAGCTGTTCTGCCTTTTACTGGTGCCATCATCAGGCGGCCTCTCGAATCTCTGAATAAGTAATGCCCACTCACTTGAATGACTTAATTTTTCTGTGCCGCGGTGAAGATGTTGGCATCTCAACAGCCCTGCTCCCGTTTGCTATTTCAAGCTCTCATCCCTCTTCATGGCGAGAAACGTCAAACTCCACAACTGTCGGATGTTACTCTCCGTCGGGCCAACCCCCGGCGGAGGAGGCAGCTCTCCCAGTGCGATCGCCTTGAACTTGTCGTCCTCGTACTTCCAACTCCACACCTCGAGACTGAGAAGCTCCTTATTCTGATCCAGAATGTCCCAAAGGTGGTTGTACGCCCTCACCACTTTCCCGTGGACCGCCTCATCGCTGCAAAAGTCGGGCGTCGAACGATCATCCTGGCAGCGGCTCAGCTGGCGCTCCAGACCCGCAGCCATCATTGCCAGCTGCCATGACCAGACCACCGTGCCGTGGTAGGCGGCGTTGGTGAAGTTGGAAGAGTAGACGGGGGCACCGCCGTAGGCTGGATTGGCCACTAGGATGCCGACGTCGGTGGAGAGGCCGACGGGGTACGGCGCGAGGATGTGGTCCGCCGTCTGGGAGACGTACGCCGTGAGCTGCGTCTGGTTGGTGGTGTTGAGGAGAAAGTGCCGAAAGCAGTCGTCGCTGTTGAGAACACGTACTTTCTTTTGGTCGTTGTTACCTTCCAACGCGAGACCGTAGAATGTCACGTCCCCAGTGATGTTGTCGCTTTGGGAGGGGAAAGGGAAGTTGTTGTTACTCGTGTACTCATCCACCAAGTCGCGAGCCTCATTCTCGGGTACCTTGACTTCAAAGAAGCGAAGAGTCTCGTCCTCCCAGACTCGAGCATACTTGGCGGCTTTCTCCGCCCAGTCGGGATGATCCGGAAAATGTCCAGCCTCAGAAAGCGCTGCCACGGCACGGAGACCAGCGGGGACGACGGCGGTGTTCACGTCGTAGGGGATCCGCCCGCCCCCGAGACCATAAGTGCTATCTCGCCATTCGCCTGTCAGACGATCCGGCAAGAGATGGATCAGGTTTTCTTTTTTCTGGCCCCCTCGCGCGGCGAAGGCTGACGTCTCATTCATAATCTTCTCAGCGTTGAGCTCAGCTAGCTTTTGATACGTCAGTCCTTTGTTATCCGGGTTGATGATAGTCTCTGTAGCCAGAAAATCCTTGGCGCGCGTTTGCCCGACTTTGTTCTTTATGAGATAGTCAGCCAGAATGACCGGAACAAGAAAGTCGGTGTCGATCATGGTGTAATCGTATATCGGGTCAGTGGAGGTTATGTTCTCCTGCAGGTGCAACCAAGTCGCGTAGTCTCCAATCGTCTCTTCGTGAGCAGCCGTACCGGCAGTCTTGTTGATGCGTTCGAGAAGAGCCGAGACACCGGCCTCGAAAGAGCCGTTCTTGCCGGGCTTCAAAATGGGTTCCATCAAGAGCATAGAAATGGCGCTGTCTCGGCCAAAATAGGTGAGAAACCGCCACGCTCCGGCGAGTAACTTGTCTGTGTAGGAAAGAAACGTCAGAGCCTCGACCTGCTGACGCTGTCCAGGGACCTGTTCCCCGGTTGCGGCCTCAGTCAGTACTTGCTCCTTGGGAAGCTGGGTGAGCTGAGGGTAGTTGAAGGAAGCATTGAACATGTAAATTCCGGCTTCAAAGTTAAGCTTCCGGTCTTTGACGGTGACAGAACCCTCATCGTCAACGGGAGTAAACGAGAAGGTGGTCGTTGTGATATTGTCCAGCCAGAGGCGTTGTATCGATGCTCCTCCGCCGGTAATCTCGTTGAAATTGTTAGCATCTTGGATCTTGTCTTGTAAGAGACTCGGACCCTCGGAGAAGTCGCGAATCGTACGGATACTTCCTAGAATGGGTACTGTCAAAGTAGCGGAATCGTTGAACTTGACGAGGCCGGAGATGCCGACTACGGGATGGTTGTTGCCGCCTTTATCTTCGTGGATGGGCTCAAGGGCGTGGCCAGTCTCGCTCGAGTTCAGTAGAGCGACGCTGAGGGTTCCATTCACACCATTTTGCGGTTGGAAGTATGCCACCACACCGCTGTTCCCAGCAGGCCATGCAACCTGAAATCGGTCAGTGTTGAAGCCTCAAGCACCCTCTCCGCCGAACAAAACGAGGAGGATCAACGATTTGGAGCTTACCAAAAGGCGCGGCCCAATAACTGTCAGATTATTGGAAGGCAAGGGACTCGTCACAATAACCTGGCTTGCCGAATTGCAGTCCGAGTAGAAGAAGTTCTTGTATGGCGGGTCCCCGATCTCGAAGCGCACAGCCTCGCTCTGACAAGAGTCTCCCGTCACTGGATCTCCAGAGCTGTTTTGAGCTGCTTTCAAGTCCACAAGTCGATCATTCTTGCAACTGCGGTTATGTTAGTCCTAGTCTCCGAAGCCACCAGGATGTTTGCTTGGACAGAGAAATAGAACGGGGAATTTACGAGTATTTGGACGGCAGGTAACAATCGGGGCCGCATTTGAGAGTCGGCTCATTGTCCACAATAGGGCAAAGGAAGTTGTCATAGCACGTATACTGCGCAATGTTAGTCTCGAGTCCTTGTATCGCGTTTTTGAAAAAGCCGAGGACGCACCTGAGACGGATGGTAGATGGCGTCACCGCAAGACTTCAGCTCTTGCTCGTGAGAATTGACAGTCGAGACACAGTACAACCCCAGAGCCAGGACAGCCCTCAGACATGTGTTGCTCAAGATCATATTTTTTAAGGTAAATCGCGCGAGTGACCTTTCTTGTTGACTGGTCCCTAATGGTGAAGGTACTGCGAGTCACACAACTTGATCACCCGGGGAACAACCTTATAAAACCATGAGATCACAGACACGACCTTGCCGTCTTTGGCCCACCAGGTATCTGGGTTGGCTCATTCCTTGATTGTGACGGTGCCTACGTCCGGCTGCGCAGCTCAATTGCCAAACGTAGAAAGATCGCGTGGAGAAATCTGGGGGTGCTGCACTACATGGTTGGAGAAGCGGGGTCAGAACATGATGAGTTCGAAAGAAATAAGAAGTGGCTTGAATTCTTGTGTTGGAAAACTGAAGATCTATGATGGAACAGCCTTTCACTAGGTCCGAGAACAAGGCAATTTGAGTAAAGAACGATCACGCTAACGTGCCAGATGGCGCAGAATGACGATCACAACGGCAACCCCACAGTAAAGGGCCGAACAACTCAAGGATCGACAGAACCAGACGGGCATAAGGGGAGTGGCTGTCCGTGGAACAAATGATGTTGCTGTTGCCAGCACTTTGACCGATGGGAGCTGTCGTTCCTGTCCATGCATGCGACGTATGGCCGTACGATGATCAGCGGGCCAAAAGGAGAGAGGACGAAAGATCGAGCAGTTCGCGGTTGGTTCTTTCGGCGAGAGTTAAACCTTCGGCGCCGTCCTCATTGCCTCTTCGGAAACATGTTCTCAGGCACCTAGGATGGGATGCATGGTAACAGTGGCGCGGTGACATCACCTCTGGCAGTCTGCTCAATGTGGCCCATGAGGAATGTAAGGAGCAATCCATGGATCTTCATTTATTGATTGTCGACCTCTTCATGGGATATTGCTTTACTAATTTGGAAAAGTTCATTGCCTGAATAGCTTCTAACATGAATAATATTCTGATGCTGGTGCAAGCGCCTGCGCTAGAGATTAGTAGTATGTTTAACGACAACACGAGTCAAATCACGACGTGCATGGTGAAGTCTGCAATCTTCATCTAGCTGTTTTTCATGAGTGTTCTGCAAACGCGCACGGCATCAACGGCGTCGGAGGTGAAAGGCGAGAAGTAGACGATGGTCCATGGGAAGGATGCGAGGGTTGGCTAGTTCACGGTACACAAGAAAAATGTTTGCCAAGTGAAACAATCGATTGCCGAGGCTCTCTGCCTATATATGCCGGTATATCGGCAAACATTGCGACCCAAAAGAAGCGTTCGGCATACTTCTGCATGTGCCCTGTTGATCATTGCTGCGGACAGTGGTGGATCTTCAACGTGATAGTTCTTGCCTTTGTTGAAACTCACAACGTCTCTTCCGAAACCTCTTCGTTTAGAAGATCAAAATACACGCTCGAGGGATTGGCGGGCCGTAGCCAAGGTCTGGTTAGAGGAACTGGCTGGGACGTGCGCATGGCATCATTTCCAAGACAGCTCAAGATGGTAGGCTTCTAGCTGTAAATCTGCGGATGAATGCAGATGAACTTTGGGGCTATCTTGAGCTTAAGCTGGTTTCTCTTTAGGCGTTTTGTTGACGAAGAAATCTCGCCTGATGAATCAGCGATTTTCTCGTAGATACAGAATAGCTCCATTCGATAAATATCGAGCATCCTGAGCTGCCTGACCGGGCTTCCAGCATCTTCCCACTCACACTCATGGCTAAATATTACGGTGTTCCCGATCTTGGGCCCCGAGAACCAGTGGCAGACAACAGTCAGATAGTGTTTTGAAGAGGGAGGATTAATACGACCGCGAAGATAGGCAAAAGGGCGTTCCTCTGAGTCCAGATCTCGTCGCAGTCCGCTTTGCACGTTTGAAAAATGTAGATGTACTGCGAGACTGACTGGAGCCGGTGATCCTTGACAGCGGGTTCACTCAGTCCTCGGGGCATACATACCAGTGTGGACAACACGGGCTGGCCGAGGCTCGGACAAGCAAAGGATATCTCATACCGCTTCAGCTTATGCCACGCAGACCGCGAATAGTATATGCGAAAGTAGGTTCCGGTAGAAGAGACCCCTCTCGACGCATGTAGAAACACAGCAGATGCTGCAGAACCTTGACAGCTCTCAGTATATGATACCAACTTTCAAATGAGTAGCAGTACGCCTCGCCTGAATAGTAACCTGCGAATGCCCTACGGTTGGGCAAGTGGCGCTGGACTTTTATCTTCCAAGCCAGAAGAGGGCCCGAAGACGGAGGCTTCGGGTCTGGCTCTTGAGCTATAAGCATGGCATTTCACAGCCAAGAAAATACCACAGAGTAGTATATGCCAGTCTTGTGAAATCTGTTTCTTACCAGCATCAGAGCCGATGCATTCACTGTGCAGGATGGCGCAGGCTCAAGACTAACACTCTCTAGGTATCCCGGTCAAGAACGTCACCTCGACGAGCAAGACACACCCCGGATTCAACGGATCTACCTGCGATGGGGACTCGTGGAAGACGAAGTATGATGCTGAAACGGGCCCGCAGTACATGTCTGTAGTGGCTCTTCTGAACTGCAAGACATCGGACGGAATCCCCTTTACCGCCCTGGAGGAGGGCGTCAGCAAAACAAGGGATAAGTCAATTCGTCGTATCATTTGCTCGATTGGGTCGAGGGTGGTTTCTCTGCTACTCTCCACCCTTTGAATATCTTTCCCCGATGCAATTGCTATAGACGTACGAATTCGTCCCGCCTTACGAGCATATGAAGTCTGAATTTTACGTGGTCGAGATTACCAAGCCGGGTCCTAACTTGGATGTTAGCGTGTTAAGGGTTAACAAAATATAGTCAATTGTGAAGAGCAATGAATCGGACGACTTGGTATATTGAGTACGCCAGCTTTATAAACGAAAATGTTCCAGAACGGATCGAGATTGTACTTTATGATTGAGCCTTTCATTAAGTAGCATGGATTTCTTCCTTGACTCAGCTGCAAATAAACGCAGACATGACAAACAACAGGGCATTGCTTCATATGTGAAGTATACAAGAGAGTAAGTATCAAAAAGGCTCTGCAAAGCCTGAGTAAAGGACAAGTGAATAGGTAAATAGGTATATCAATATATAGCTGGAGGAACATCCGGAAAAGTAGTAAGAGATTAAGATGCGTTATAAGCAGGGTTCTTTGCTAAGGCGTGCAAATATGTTTATCTAGGTTGAAGAGATGCATCTGCCGAAAACGAAAGTCAGTATCAATGGCAAGGCTATGGCATTCTGGCCAAAACCACAGAGTGTGTGTTTGGATGGCGCAGAGAGAAGCAGTCCATTGCAATGCGGTCGTAAAGTAATGCCTACCTTATCTAATGCCAAGCAGGGTAGGTAGGTCCATGTATCAAAGCACAAAAGAGGGTGACAAGGGAAAAGTCTGCCGCAGCGGCAGTCGGGTCGGATCGGGAGGAACGGGGTTGACGGCGGTGAGGTGGAGCTGAGTCCGCCGAGAAACGGCGGCGGATCTAATAAGAGAACGAAGATTGAGCAGATTAGGTACGGGAGAGAAGACTTGAGGAGGCTAGCCAAAATGTAGAATTGACTTTTGCTCTACTCCTCCTGCTTGTAACTATTGATGTCAAAGGCTCGGTTTCTCCCAAAAGTTTCATTCGAGAAACTTGAGCCGCGGGCTTACGCGTGCATATTCTAGAAGGTCTGCAGATGCGAGGGCAGCCGAAGCAGTGACCAATTACCCGACGGCGTGCATTCAAAGCAAAGAGGAGGGCAGGGTTCCCTCGGACAGCTACATAAGCCGGGTGGTGAATGGTGATGAGAGTGATCGAGGGTCCACAGTCTTGATCAATTCATAACAGGGCACAGTTTCGCCCCTTGGAACCCATCGTGGTGAGACCACACATCAAGTTGATTCCTTGATGGCGGCGGAATCTTGCTCCGAAGATCGAAACCCAGATTGGAGACGCATTACGTTGCGAGTAGAAAAGTCAATGTGTGTGAAGACGAAGCGCTGACGAAGCCGTACGCATTCAGGCGTGAATCATGTGACGAAGTACTTACCCATTGGCTGCGCAATGCTCGGAAGCCTCGTACGAAACGGTACATGAGAGGCTGAGTTTGAGGAAAACCGGGGTTGAGTCATAATTAGATTAGATCCGGAACTGATCGTGAGGGTCCAGAAGCCCTCTCTTTGTGGACTGTTTTTAAGTTTAGAAATCGTGTTTGGCAGTACGCACTCCCACCTTCGCGCTGGAGGGGTTTTTTTTTTTTTTTTTTTTTTTTGAGGCACCAATGCTTGGGTCTGACGCCTGACGCGTAAATTATTGCGATACATGTTGGCACACAGCAAGCAGAGCATACGTCATACCTGCGAATTCAACTAGAGGACGCAGGGAACCCGGCCAACCCAGGCAAGGCAAAAAAAAAAAAAAAAAAAAAAAAAAAAAAAAAAAAAAAAAAAAAAAAAAAAAAAAAAAAAAATGGAACTCTCCTCGCTTTGCGCCGGGCCAGGCTGGGCTCGGGGGCGAGGGCAAACCCA